>OX376372.1:90768363-90800863 GCA_947369275.1 Nemotelus nigrinus | reverse complement strand
TTCTTTCGAGCGAAAATTTTGACAACGGAGAAAAGCAGAGACACTGCTCATTCTTGACGAATAAAATGTCAAGAATTTCACTTTTCGAACGATTTTCTTATTGGAAAGTCATTTGCACTGCTCAATTTTCAAATTGAAACACTAAATGTCACTTTTTCGCTCGAAAGAATGAACTGCACAAACTAAATTGGCGTGAAATGATTGACAACATGTTTCAGTGCCATCTATGTTTTCAAAGCGAAAGCAACTTCAAAGCAACTTTTCATGCTAAGAACACAGTACCAAACTTGCTTATTTTCAAGCGAAATTTTCGCCGAAACAGATTTCACGTGAAATTTTGTATGAAAATTTCACGTGAAATCGAACTCAGTACTATGCTTTAGTTGGAATAGCGGGGAAAATAAAATATGTGACACATGGAGCACAAATTTCCAAATTAATCAAATTTTCTGAATGAAATTTGATGTTATTTTGTAAGGGGAGGACGAAAATGTTGCTTGCACACGTTAAGCAACCATTTCTTTTCCACGAGTCGAAAGCTTTCTATACTAAATCTGATAAAAATAGATGCATTGGTTCAAATTGAATTTGTACTTACATTATGCATTCTAGGCCGAAATCCTTTGTGTAATTGGTGCGAAACACTTATCACTTTCGCGGCCATTTTTATTCATTGCTTTTTTTCATAGGCGGGAAAGCTGGATAGCGTGTAGGGGCATTAAGTTCATTTAGGTGAAGAAAATTGTACGAACGATGAAAACCGGTGTGGATGAACGATTTTAAGTAGCACAAGCAAACTTTGAAATTGACTTGGGCTACTATTTATATAGTGGACTTTACTATTTAGGAATGCTGCGTGCAGATTATGATGCTAAATGATCTATACGAGTCGTTTATAATATATTTCACGAGTAGATGTTTCATGTTACGTTGGTAGGCAAACCGATTGATTGAAATTCAATTAGCAAGTGTTTTGGTCGTGAAAATTTAATTCGTAGTTTTAGACAATATGCAGTTTGATTTCAAATATATAATTTTTAGGGAATTTTAGGGAATTTTGGATTTGCTGGCTGTGTTTGTCTGCAAATTAACTTTTCTAAATGGTATTTCTTATACTATAGTTTACCTTTTTATGTTAATAGAAAATATGTTGAATAAGGTGGCTAATCAAGAAACAATATTATTGCTCTTGCATTATTTGCATCAGCACAATACGTTTATTTGCGGCACATCTGAAAGAAATGCTTTCACGTTGAAAATATTTGTGGAAAATAGGTATTGAGCAGATATAAGGGTATTGTCGTAGCATGCAACGATAAAATGATAGCATTACTAAGCATAAACCTTCTATCTGCTGCATATAGAAGGTTTATGCTTGGTGCCATGTTTTTAAATATTCAAATATTCAAAAAGTTTTTAGGGTAAAAGTAGCTAAAATCGGCCAATTTTGGGTTAGAGTGGTTTCGGACATAATGGGCCAAGACCTATTGTTGTGATACAAACATTTCAGTTTTGTGGGGGAGTAAGGGGTTTTTGGTCATAGTTTGGCAAAAACTGCCTTTACGGCGATTTCAATGATTGAAAGTGGTCGGGGAGTACAATAGTGATATTTTAAAGACGAAAAAAACCTTTGATAGGGAACATTGGGCAAAAACGTTCAATTTTCCCAATTTTTTTTTTGTCTAGCCTCAATTCGGGGACCTTTCTGAGTAGTTTTGGGCGAAACTTCCATACAAGTATGGGAAAAGGCGGCCTAGTTTCGAAGATACGGCAAAATTAAATCCGCTGGAAAAAAGTCCATAAAAACTGAAAGTATCACTAAAAGTGCCAAGGAAAAATAGGTTCAGATCCTTTTTGGCTCGATAGTTGGCTTCTCCGGCTGTGCATTTTGCCATATCTTCGAAAGTAGGCCGCTTTTTCCCATACTTGTATGGAAACTTCGCCCGAAGCTACTCAGAAAGGTCCCCGATTTCATGCTGGACAAAAAAAAAATTTTTGGGAAAATTGGACATTTTTGCCCAATGTTCCCTATCAAAAAAATTTTTCGTCCTTAAAATATCACTATTGTACTCCCCGACCACTTTCAATCGTTGAAAGCACCGTAAAGGCAGTTTTTGCCAAACTATGGCCAGAAAACCCTTTACTCCCCTACAAAACCGAAATGTTTGTATCACAGTAATAGGTCTTGGTCCGTTATGTCCGAAACCACTCTAACCCAAAATTGGCCGATCTCAGGTACTTTCGCCCTAAAAACTTTTTGAATATTTGAATAAAATACTTAGAAATACGAAAATACTCGGTACTTGCAGTCGGAACTGTATTATCTAAAAGCAGATTTTATTTTAACATACTTGAAAGCATGAAAAAACTCAACTTCATATAATAGGTCTATTCGCGTACTACGATTAATTGCAATTAATTGCAATGAAGCCGTTTTCGTACTCCTTTTTACTAAATACTGAAAATTTCCCCTCTTTTAGTAAATTTCAGTAGGGTCTGAGCTACTGAAAAATACTGAAAAGTGTCAAACGCGTGTCACGAGTAAAAATTTTCAAATTAGCGCGACAAGTAACATATTTTTGCGTAATGTTATTTTGAAGATCGAATATTTTTGTGGCGATAATTTATCACCACTTAGGTGGACTTTATAATTACTATTGTTCTCCCAAAATCCGACAACTGACACTTTTGTTTGTCAATTTACAGGAAATACAATCAGGGCGTTTTCGTACTTTTTCTCAATTTCCCCCACCACATGATTCAGGAAAATTCAGTGACTGAAAGTACGCGAAGAGACCTCAGCTTTACAACTAATTAAAATACTACGCATACTTTTAATGCAAATCGAAACTCATTGATTCGCTATTGACGTGAATTGCATTACATCAATAGTAATAAATTTGTATTTGCACCAAAAAAGTTGCCCATTAATTTTACAATATTTCACGCCGCCCTCGTCATACAAACACATTGCGACCTTTCGCTCACACAACTATACCAGAGGTCGAAAATTGCCTCATTTCTCTCGGCCCATTTCGTATCCATTCCTCTCATATCTATGGGGCCGTAATGCAGAATGATGACGTCACAGCAATAGGCCAAAATGTCGAAAGAAAAACACACGTAGTCTTAAGGTACGTCCGCGGTAAATTGCTAATTGTAAAGGTTGTGGTAACTCCGCTGATCGCAAGTCTAACTTGTGACATGCCGGTCCCAAGCCCGGAGAAAGGAGGAGGGTTTGAGGCAACGAGGGAACTCTATCCTCATTAAAACTTGCATAGTTGCAGCCTGATGGCTGAATTACACCTAAGCGTCTCAGGTCATTAGGGAGGATTAGCCACGTTGTCAGACCTGCAACATAGTTGTGTGAACGTTGGCACGAGGTAAGTCTCCTGAAGCAACTATCACCAAGGCCCCCCATGGAAATGGTTGAGCGATGTGCCGACAACTCATCCTTGTAAAAACTTCCTCTGTCAAGAAACCTGGAACAAAAGCCTCGGATTGGACGGATCAACAACGACGACCACGCAAACGCACAACGGATTATTCTTTCGGAACCTGGAATTTACGCTCCCTGAACAAACCGGGGGCCGAAAAGGCCCTCCTCCATCACGTCAAACAGTACAAACTGAGCATTACTGCAGTCCAGGAAACAAATTGGTTAGACTGCGAGATCAACGACAAGAAATAGCACACAATTTTTTCAAGCGGCAAACCATCGGGCCACAAGGAGTTTGGAGTAGCATTCATAGTGAATAAGCAGCTTAAGTCGCGCGTTACCGACTTCAAACCCGTAAACGAAAGGCTGTGTGCGATTCGCATCAAGGCGCGATTTTTGAACCTCTGGCTCATCAATATGGACGCTCCCACCGAAGTACAAGAAGACTCTGTAAAAGACGAGTTCTATGCCTGCCTTGAAACTCTCTTCGACTCATTTCCATCAAATGGTGTAAAAATGCTACTGGCAGATTTCAATACAAAAGTAGGGAATGAAAGTTGGCATTGGGGGACCACTGGAGGACACAGCCTCCACGAAGAATGCAATGATAACGGCCATCGTCTAATTGACT
The DNA here is from genome assembly GCA_947369275.1 of Nemotelus nigrinus. Taxonomy (NCBI): domain Eukaryota; kingdom Metazoa; phylum Arthropoda; class Insecta; order Diptera; family Stratiomyidae; genus Nemotelus; species Nemotelus nigrinus. Next base: position 90,796,793 of record OX376372.1, on the reverse strand, counting down.
TCGCTTGCAGCAGGAACCTTGTTGTAAGCTCATCTTGCTTTCCGCATCGTCGCATTCACGAGCAGACCTGGAATTCTCCTGACGCACATACCGTCAACCAGATCGACCACGTCCTTATTAGCAAGAGATGGGCGTCAAGTGTGATGGATGTTCAGTCGTACCGCAGAGCTAACTGTGACTCCAATCATATCCTGGTGAAAACAGCATACCGATGCAAAATTTCCTCAGTGCACCAATCAAGATTCAGCCCTCCCAAAATCTTTGCGGTTGAGAATTTGCTGAACGATTATACGGCTCAGGCGTATACGACCGCGCTTGAAGAAAGAATCTCACCAATGCTGCGCGACTCCAGTAACGTAGGTGTCCACGAGTTCTGGGAACAGCTCAAAAATACAATCAAGAATGTGGCAGAAAACGTTGTGGGATACAAAGCCCGACGAGCGCGAAATGAATGGTTTGAGTCATTAGCCACTTTCCCAGCTTGATATACGTAATCTGCATATCGACGAGCGCGAAATGAAGAATGCAGAAGCTCACTTGACGCAAAGAACGAGTTAGTAAGACCTAGTTAGTAAGAACACCAGACAAGCGTACAGACTAGTAAACATGATCAAAAATGGCTACCAACCCAGGACTAGCCTCTGTAAGGATAAAGATGGAAGTATTATCAGCGACACCGAAAGTATTAGCAAACGATGGGCGTCCTACTTCCAAGAGCTTCTGAATCCGCCATCAAACATCCTAGCAGCAGAAGTTGAGTTCCATGACGATACCGTTGGTCAACCCCCATCCACACAATCCCCGACAGTAGAAGAAGTTGATCTCGCCTTGCGTTCACTGAAAAGGAACAAAGCGCCGGGCGCTGACGGGATACCAGCTGAACTACTCAAGTCTGGTGGGGCGGGTTTATTGAGTGCGTTACATCAACTACTGCAGCGAATATGGGAGACTGAGGTGATCCCAGACGATTGGCGCAGAAGCATTATCTGTCCCATACATAAAAAGGGAGATAAACTGCTGTGTGAGAATTACAGAGGCATCTCCTTAGTCTGTACGGCCTACAAAATCCTGGAGTATAGGATTACACCGTTCGCGGAAGAAATCATTAGCGAGTATCAAGGTGGTTTCAGATCTGGTCGCTCCACAATCGACCAGCTCTTCACGGTCAAGCTAATTTTGCAAAAGTGCTGGGAATAGGACGTCGACGTATACCAAATCTTTGTCGACTTTAAACAAGCATATGACAGCATATCAACCGAGGCGCTCTATATAGCATCATGCTGCAATTTGGTATACCGGCCAAATAAGTGAGACTTATAAAGATGACGACGACCAACTCCGTCTCGCAAGTCCGGATCCAGAACAGATTGACGGATCCTTTTCAAACTCTGAGTGGCCTGAAGCAAGGCGATGGAATAGCGCCCACGCTCTTCAACCTGGCACTTGAGTTTGCTATTCGGGCAATGCACCTGAACACCAGCGGCACGCTACTTTTTAAGTGGACACAATTGACAGCGTACGCGGATGACATTAACATCATGGCTTGAAAACTGACCGATGCAGAAGAGCTTCTGCTTAGCCTTGATTGTAATTACAAATGAAGTTGGACTACGAATCAACGAGGACAAAAGAAAAGTTATGATACAATCTAGGACAAGGACGCCAGCGCACACGACCAGCAACGTAGGGGACCTTTGCATCAAATTCGTGGACAATTTCGTTTACCTGGGTAGCAACCTATCGAGTGATGCCAACGAAACTGACGAAATCAAGCGACGGATACAACTAGCAAATAAGACCTTCTTCTCGGTCCTCCCCATTATGAAATCGAAATATGTGCACAGAAAGACTAAGCTCCGCGTTTATAAAACTATCATAAGACCTGTGCTGTGCTATGGCTGCGAAACATGAACCCTGACCCAAGCCTCCGAAAATATGATCGACACCTTCGAACGGAAAGTTCTACGGCGGATTTTCGGGGCTATCCGTGACGGAGATGGATGGCGCATCCGGTACAACAATGAGTTGTACGAACTCTACGATTAGCTGGAAGTCTCCAAAATTGTGAAATTACAACGGTTACAGTGGGCGGGGCACGTGCAACGCATGAATGACGACCGCATGCCAAAACGTGTCATGAGCGCAAGACGAGTCGACAAAGCGAGGCTAAGAGGAAGGCCCAGAGCTCGTTGGGAGAGCTCAGTGTATGCGGACGCCGAACAACTATTGGGGTTCCAAGATTGGAGGACGCGGTCACGTGACCGAGACAATTGAAGGAGCTCGATCCAGGCAGCCAAGGCCCGACATCGGGCTGTTGTGCCACGTTGATGATGATGAAAGGTTGTGGTAAAGTGAGTGAAGTGAAAATAAAGTGAGATCTTCAAAACCGTGCTAGTGAGAAGCTAAAACACAAATTAATGCGGTGCGCGTGGTATAATTGGAAAAATTCGCCACGAAATGTTTATCAGTTGTTCTTAGGTTATGTGGTGATATGTGTCGATTCACTTTCGATACAATTGATTGACACATAATGCAAGTTATGACTAAATATTGTTACGTTAACTCTTCTAAACGCTCACAAAACCCCTTATCCCCGACTGTGACACAAGGGCGGCAGTTTTCGGGCGGCTAATGCTCGCGGAAAAGGTCGTGAGTGGGCGCCACTCGCTTCAGACTCGAAAATCTGCCTTATTGCCGTCGCCCCGAAGCGAGAAGACTGCGACGGCTATCTCTCGACCGAAACGAACCAGAATCCGATATATTACCGAAAGTAAAAAAAAACCAACTACACCGGGGGCACAAGAGGAATGTTTCCAAAACGCCAACGTTACACCAATCGTCACAATATACTTTATTCGAACACCAAAGCCCTATATTCTACTTCACTAACACGGTGCCGCGGTTTTCGTCTGGCTTCGATATTTTCCTTTCCCCAATGGTACGTTGGAAAAGATTGTACAAGGTCCTCGTTCAAGATGGTTATGCTCGAGTTCTTCCGAATTTAGTAGGTGCACCTATCTGATGAATGGTTGGCCTCCGCTCGTGGTATTCCAATCATGTACAAAAAGAAAGTCTCGTATAAGTTTAAATCACCATCGCCTGTTCGCAATGCGGCTGACCCTTACCTCGCCTGGACCCAAAAAGAAAGATTTCATCACTGTCCACCTTCCACCTAGCCTCGGTGGACAAACAAACTACCGCTTCAGCGGGATTCATGTGCAACAGTTTTCCAGCTCGTATCATGCATTCCATAACTGGGTGCAATGCACTCTTGCCCCTTAGTGCACCAAACGAAAGCTTTCCTTATCACTTATTTCGCGTGGCAGCCCGAGCGCAGCCTTCCGGATTCTTCCAGTCGGCTGGAATTAACGATACTATCAACCGCTTGGCGGCGTTCCTGTCGCCGATCATCAGTTTGTTTTGACGTTTCATGAACATGACAACAAACATGTTCAAGTGCGGCGGTATTTTCTCGAGTTTATTGTGTAGTCCATTTGGTGTATGGTAAATTCGAATAGATTCTTCGGTGCAATGACGTTTTCCTGTCAATTCGCGACGTGTGTGGTGTTGGTGCCATCACCAAATGCTTAGTTTGTTCATGGTTTGTGCTGTGTTGTCGCGGCGGAGCAAGTATCCGCATTTGCTCCAGTTCACGGGTTGTCTCGTTTCTGGACCAAGTCCTCGGCGTTCGTTTGACATGAATCGTCGGCGATGGCCTGGTCTGGCGAGGAGTAACTTTCTTCATCGACGGGGTACATCGCTTATCCTCATTTACTCAGTAATTCATTCATCATTTCTTCATATTTTACTTACTATTTATTTACCACTAATCGTCTATATCTATTCATCAATACATATTTTTACATTGCTTTCTTTATTTTATTTTTAGTCTTTCGCTGGCGTAACAATATTAACACTACAACGCATCCACGTACAAAAAACTTACGTTTTATTCATATTTTAGCTACAAAACCGCAAGTGAACTCTCCTTGTGTGTCGGCACTGACTCGTGGAAATGTCAAATGGCCTATCGCCATGACGTCACAGATACAACGATTACGTAGCCTGACGGCCCGTACTTCTAGGAGGCATTGGTTTTATGACCGGACGCATCGATGATTTATTTATTTATTTATTGATTTAATGTCTATAACAACAGATCAAGTCCAATTACGCAATAGACAGTGATAAATAAAAATAAAAATATACATAAAACGAACAAGAGTATCATAATTTAAAAGAAAATAAGAATCCAAAATTTAAATATGCAATTAGCCAAGATGAGCATGCATTAAACAGAATAAGAAATTACTTTATCTTTTAACATGTTTTTGAAAAACATCAAGGTCGGTGGCAGGGAACCAAGTCTGAGTTCGTTATTCTGCCTAGGTAAACGTAGCACCGGCGAAAAGTAATATATATCAGCCCGTGCAAATGGAACATTAGGTCTGTTCCCGTACTACAATTAATTGCGATTAATCGCGATTATCTTTTTTACTAATGTTCGAAGAACATTAGTATTAAAATCGATTCGGCCAAAAATTCATATTTCTTTATATATATATATATATATGTACAAAAAATTTCAGTGAGATAATCTCGGGAACGCGCCATTCGATTGAGCTGAAACTTTCAGGATACATTGGTGTATATGCAGAATAGGTCCAGGTTTCTTTAAATGTCAGTTATTGTAAACCTTTTCGCGCCGGCGGGCATTTAAGTGATATTTTTAATATACCTATTATTTCGTGCACAAATGATTTTCGCAAAAATAAAGTTAATAAAATAAATTTCTAACGTGTTTTACATATGAATCGGATAATGCTTTGGAATATTTTAACCCTATGTGTGCGCTGGGTGCCTAAAAAGAGGACGGGAAAATTTGAAAATTTTTAAATTTCGATAACTTTTGACAGAGCTATTCAATCATTACCAAATTTTCAGGACATATTGATATTATTTAGTTGTAGATTTATGTGGCTTTTAATGAGCGTGCTGGCAACCCTGTAGCTAGGGCAGGCACTGAAAGTGAAAACCTCCAAATCATCGTCTCTCTTGAAAAAATGCAGTTTCTTCAAAAATAAGCCTTTCATATGTAAATCTTGTGCTTTGTTTACATAACCAAAAAAAAAAAAAGATATGGTATAACGGGCACGCCTGGCAACCCTTGCCCAATTTACCTATATTTTTAGCATCAAAAACTTCTGTTCACGGAAACTCACGATCCGATAGGCAGAATTATTTGAAATTCACAGCATGTATTGACCTTAAATAGGACCAGGTCTGATAGAAGTGATTTTGAAATGCGGGCAATTCTGTGCCAGTGGTGCCATCTTGAAAAACCACTAAAAAAGATAACTGTTCTTAGCCCTATAAATTCTGATTGAATCGTTCGATTTTGACGAAACTTACACAATTGCTGGACCTTACTTTAAGCCACGTTTGGTAGAAATTTGGTCGAAAAATTCGATTGGAGCTGCCAGCTATGATAATTTTGGTGTCTTCATTTTGAAAAAAAAAATTTGGAAGTAAAAACATTCAAACCATCGAATATTCAAAAAAATGTCCGTTTCTTACAATAAAACCAATCTGTATATAAATCTTATGTTTTATCTACACGTTCAAAATAAAACTTTGGAAATTTCATGTCGGACAAGAACGGTAACCCTCTCCCAGTTAACCTATATTTTTAGCATCAAAAACTTCTGTTCACGGAAACTCACGAACCAATAATCAGATACAGCTAAAATTTACAGAATGCATTGGACTTAAGTAAGACCAGATTTGAAAGAAGCGATTTTGAATTGTGGGCAACTCTGTGCCAGTGGTGCCATCTTGAAAAATTACAAAGAAAAAAAACTGCTTTTTGCCCTATGAAATGTGAATAAATTACCAGATTTTCATGAAATTGACACAGAAGCTAAACCTAACTCTAATCTCTGTTTGGTGGAAATTTGGTTGAAAAATTTGATTGGTGCTACCTGCTATGGTAATTTTTGTGTCTTTGGTTTTGAAAATTCGCTCAGGAAAATAAAACTTTTTGTACTATAACTTCCAGTGCAGTCATGAAATCAATACGAATTTCATACAATTAATGAAACCTGTCATAAACATTATTCAGGCCAAATTTGGTTGAAAAGACACGATAGGGTTGCCAGCTATTATTGGTTTTGTGTTTAATTGCAATATCTTTATTAAGCGGTTTTATCGTAGAATTTTCAAATGGTAATGATATTGTAGTGACAATAAACAGCAAATATTAAGCTTTCGATCATTTGAAAAAACTCGCTGCAGGTAACCCTAAATTTCTTTATACTCCTATAACTTCGAATGTAATTAAACAACGTGAAGCAGATTTGATATATTCTTGGATTTGATACTGGCGAAAGGTTGCCAGCACGAGTCGGTTGTGCTACTTTTGTATCAATAAATGCTTACAGTTAGTATACATACCGGAAACATTTACAATGAAAATAAATAACCGATGTTACAATTCGCAAAGTTCTGCAAATTTTTCGGATCGCAGCCCCAAACACCAACTTCAGTTACAGTGCTGCAGGCACTGAGCATTTTCTTCATTGATGTTATATGAGATGCTGCTTTCAAAATTATGTGAAATAAGCAACTGATAACGAATATAATTAACCCGTGTTTTGCTCTCATAAACGTTGAAATTCATGCCAGTGGTAATATCTGAAACCTTGCACCATATGAGTTATAATGCATTCTTAAGACGAAAGTAAAACGTGGCATTTGAAACAGTTTGGCCGTAATAAGCAGCACATGTGGTGGAATATGCACTCAAAACCTGCACGATTCTTCTACTGTTCTTCGAACATTAGAGTTTCTAGCGGTTCAGGTGCGCTAGAGTTTTATCTTTTTTATTTATCTTTTATTTTAGTTATCTTTTTTTATTTGAAAAAACTTGCTGCAGGTAGTCCTAATTTTCTTTATACTCTTATAACTTCGAATGTAATATAACAATGTGAAGCAGATGTGATATATTCTTGGCTTTGATACTGGCAAAAAGTTTCCAGCACGAGTTGGTTGTGCTACTTCTGTACCAATAAATGCTTCATTAAGTAGTCATACTAGAAACATTTACAATGAAAATAAATAACCAATGTTTCAATTCTCAAAGTTCTGCAAATTTTTCGGATCGCAGCCCCAAACACCAACTTCAGTTACAGTGCTGCAGGCACTGAGAATTGTCTTCATTGATGTTATATGAGATGCTGCTTTCAAAATTTTGTGAAATAAGCAACTGATAACGAATATAATTAACCTATAATTGCTCTCATATACGTTAAAATTCATGCCTGAAACCTTACTCTTAGATAAATTTCATAGAAATTTTGTTGAAAAAGTAGTATAGGGACGCCAGCTATGACAATTTGTGTCTCCTAAATATTGCAAATTTGCTCAGGAAAATAAAGGTTTTTTCCCTATAACTTCCGATGCAGAAACGAAATCAAAATGAAATTCGTGTCACAAGTGGATTTTATTACGTTTTTAATTCTGTACGAACTTCGTTGAAAAACCGTGCCAGCTTTGATGAATTTCGTAATTTATTCACATTTCTTTATCGAGCGATGTTGTCATAAAATTTCCAAATGGGAATGATCCTGCAATGACAATTAACAACAAATATTTACGTTTCAAAAATTTAATAAGTTTGGACGTTGGTAGCCCTAAAATTCTATTCACTCCTATAACTTACAGCGCAGCCATTAAATTGAAAGGAAATTCATAGGGTGGGTTTAACACAACGTGAAGCAGCTATGGTGTTAGCACATGATTGCCAGCACCAGACAATTTCGTTAATATTGCACCAACAGATGCTTCCATTTTGTATTCATAAGCAAAGCATTTACAATAAAATTAGCAACCGATTTTTAATTTTCCGAATTTTGAAAATTTTTCGGATGGCAGCCCCAGGCATATTTTAATCGCTGAAACTTTCTATGACATCCTTGGATGTCAACGAAATTCAAGAGATAGGTTGATTAAGCACGAGCATGTTATGGTAGATTTATTGCTGGTGTGTTGGACAAATGCAGTCAGCACTGAACATATTCATCATTTGTGTTATAGGAAATGCCGTCAGAAAATGATATTTGTTCCTTTGAGTAAGAAATGGTTGATATGAGACTACAAAGAAGTGTATAACGTCTTCACTCATTTTTAAATCCCTCAATGATAACTTCTTCGAAAATTAGTTTTCGAGCGGTTCTGATGCGCTAAACTTTTTAATTATTAAGTCTTAACGGCTTTAATTTTTCGGATGTGTTATTAGGAGTTACAACTTGCGTGTCGGTTTAAATGTTTGTTAGAACTTTATTACTCGCACTTTAACTTACCCTTAACACTATCCTCCCGACCGCACCAATAATAATTTTTTTAATATTTGTTTTTTAGTTTCCTACTTAACCTTATTTTAAAACTCTAACTTTCATTTTACCTTGCGAAACAGCAACTAAGATTAATGGAACTTGGACTTTTAACTTTTAACTCTGAGCTTTTAACACTTCTTGATTCTCGACTGTCTGATCTTCTGAGCGAAGATCATGCCCTTTTAATATCGTTTTAAATCTGCGCATAATTGCACACGTGCGATTTGCAGAAAACGATTAATTGGAAATACACGTTTCCATCCTAGAATGTCAATCAAACTTTTTCGCGAGTGCCATTAGACGGTAAGTTTGCAAAATAAACAATAGCTAATGACTCGATATATATCGTTCGGTCATTGCAAAAATTACATTATGCGATTAGTTCGCGTGGCAGATCATCTTCTTTTGTTCACATCTTGCATCGCGGATCTCGATTAGTTCGCGTTGCAGATCATCTTCATTTGTTTATATTTTGCATCGCGGTGGTTTTGATTATGAAATTGATTCAAGTTAATGATATTTGAAATGGCTTAATTGGTTCGTGGAAATGCGAAATGGGTGAAAATGGTTTTAATTAATTAAAAAGTTGATTTATAGAACATTGAAATTGATTAAAATATCTCTTCTTCGGTTCTAGTTTCGTCGAAATTATGATTCATGACACTTCCTCCCTTATGCTTCAAATACATATTGGCCGAGGTCAGGCAAGCCGAAGTCAGACGAGACTGCCAACATGTGGACGGCATTTAACAGCTCGTCACGAATCGCCTTGACTCGTGCGCAAAACCCATTCTGATCGGAAGTCGAACGAGCGCCGGCGAGCCCTGTCAAAGTCGCTTGTCTGGATCGTCCACACACTCGGGCTCGCCAGATTTCGCCTGGGCTCGGCCAATATGTATTTCCCACATTAGAATGCGTGTCCGCGCGCATTGACTGAATGTTTACTTTTATGGTAGAACTATTTTCGAAGAATTTACAATATATGATAGCGATAGCCGCGGCGGTAAGTATGATAAGGATAATTGACAGATCAGTTAACAAACTTGTCCATGAATTTCTATTATGTTCAAATTCGATTAATTTTATGTGCTCTAAGTTTTCGATATTGCGGGCATGAACTTCCTCTAAAGTTAAACTATTACTTTCTTTATAAGTAATGTTTTTTTTGAGTGGATTCGGTAAAATTATGTTGTTGCGTATAATATCTTTTGTGTAATTTTTATTTTTTCAAAATGAAGCCACCAAAATTATGATAGCTGGCAGCTCCAACCGAATTTTTCAACCACATTTCTACGAAACGTGGCTTGAAGTAATGTCCAGCTACTGTGTAAATTTCGCCAAAATTGAACGGTTGAATCAGAATTTATAGGGCTAAAAGCAGTTATCATTTTTAGTGATTTTTCAAGATGAATCACAGAATCGTTCGCACTTCAAAATCACTTCTATCAGATCTGGTCCTATTTAAGACCAATACATTCTGTGAATTTCAAATAATTCTGCTCATCGGATCGTGAGTTTCCGTGAACAGAAATTTTTGATGCTAAAAATATAGGTAAATTGGGCAAGGGTTACCAGGCGTGCCCGTTATACCATATCAAAGTTTTTTTCTTGTCTATGTAAACAAAGCACAAGATTTACATATGAGTGGCTTCTTTTGAAGAAATGGCATTTTTTCAAGAGAGACGATGATTTGGAGGTTTTCACTTTCAGTGCCTGCCGTAGCTACAGGATTACCAGCACGCTCATTAAAAGCAACACAAATTTACAACTAAATAATACCAATATGTCCTGAAAATTTCGTAATGATTGAATAGCTCTGTCAAAAGTTATCGCAATTTCAAAATTTTCAAATTTTCCCGTTCTCTTTTTAGGCACCCAGCGCACACATGGGGTTAAAAATTCCAAAACATTATCCGATTCACATGTAAAACACGTTCGAAATTTATTTCGTCAACTTTATTTTTGCAAAAAACATTTGTGTACGGAATAATAGGTATATTAAAAATATCAATATCAAAAATTATTACTGTACGGAATAAAAGGTATTCAAAAATGACCGCCGGCGCCAAAGAGTTAAAGATAATTGACATTTAGTGAGACTTGGACCTATTCTGCATATACACCACTGTATCCTGAAAGTTTCAGCTCAATCGGATGGCGCGTTCCCGAGATTATCTCACTGAAATTTTTTAATGATATATGTATATATATATATATATATATATATATATATATATATATATATATATATATATATATATATATATATATATATATATATATATATATATATATATATATATATATATATATATATATATATATATATATATATATATATATATATATATATATATATATATATATATATATATATATATATATATATATATATATATATATGTCCAATATTGTTCTTGCCGCTGTCCCACTGGAACATTTGAAAAATACTGTGAGAAGGTATTGCAGCTCATAAGCGAATTGAGCGAAATTCAAATTTATAGCTTAGAACGCAGCCCATCTGCAGCAGAGAAAGTAGCGATACAGAAATCCAATGATTCTCATGCGCTTACTAGTTTCAAAAATGGTTTAGCCGAAACACTTAAACCTAAAATTTTCGCGCCACAACTGAAAACACTTATAAAAGCGATTCAAATCGCAACAGACTTAAAATCAAGCTTTAATGCTACCAAAAATGTTATGTACATAAATAAAAGTTACAGCAGTAATCGGCAATTAAAATACAGCTATAGATACAGACCTAACAATACAGAAAATTTATATAACAGACACGCAAATGATAACATTACTAATGGCTATAGAAATATGAGAAAAAACTATGAAAAATGGATATGTTTAACAAGAGTAATTATAGAAGCTATTATAATAATCTAAAAAGTACTAACACAAATACTAGAAACCAGATAAATAACTACTATACTATAAAAGAAACTGCACCTCAAATTTACATAGGCAGCTCAATAATCCCAAAGCAGAGTGCGAAACACATCGAAATATTAAACACGAATAAAGAAGAAGAATTGATCGATAATATTCAGACTGAAACTGAATCGATAAATGAATACCGATCGATTGAGGTCGAAAGTACAACAAAGGAAATATTGCACAAAACAAAAATAAAAGCAAACAAAAAACAAAACACAAAAATAAAAGAAAATTTGGAAAAGCCCATAAGCCAACCCACATCACAAAACATAAAGAAGCTGATTCATATAACAGCAATTCAACAAATGATATAAAAAGATTGAAAAAATCAAAATTCGATTTCAAGAATTTCGCAAGAGTATTAATGGAAAATAGTAAAACCTCAGTTAGATGCAGTGATAATCCATCGAAATTAGTTTTGTCATTGGAGAAGCTGACATCACAAACAACTGAGAAGAGAATAGGAAAAGTGTGCAGAAGCAAAAGATATAAAATGCCTAATATATTGAATATGAAGAAATTTATAAATACGAGTATGCTCAATCAAATGCGACATGTCAAACAAATATAGAAAAGGGCACCCCTGAAGATAATTATACACAAAACTCCACAAAGAATAATTGAAAGTTTAATAAAATTTAATTATACCAATGAGCTACAAATTAGAATAAGAAATAGTATTAGTTCAGTACGTGATAGAATTCAAAAAGTAAGAGATAGGAAGGAAATCAAATTAGATTGTAAAATGAACTCATTGAATTTTAAAAAAGTTTTTGTTAGAAACATTTGAAACAAAAAAACTCTAGCGCACCTGAACCGCTAGAAAACAAATTTTCGAAGAAATTGTCTTTCGTAATACACTGTTTTGTAGAATCATATCAACCATTCCTCGTTCAAAGCAACAGAACTCAACTATAACACAAATGATGAAAATTTTCAGTGCTGGCAACATTTTCCCAACGAAGCAGCAATAAGTTAACCTTCACAAGCTCATACTTAAATCAACTTATCCTTTGAATTTCGTTCTCATCGGAGGATTTCGTCGAAAGCTTTAGCGGTTAACGTCGTTTGAGGCTGCCATCCGAAAAATGTGCAAAACTCGGAAAATTTAAAAATTGGTTTTTTAGTTTTATTGCAAATGTTTTGCATATGTGTATGTAATTTGAAGCATCTGTTGATGCAATAGTTACGAAAATGGCTAAAGCTCGTTACCCTGTATCAGCAGCAAAGCAAAATATATACCAAATCTGCTTCACGTTAAACTAAACCCAACCAATAAATTTCGTTCCGATTGAACCACTGCGCTAGAAGTTATACGGGTGAAAATATTTTTAGGGTTACCACCCTCAAAACTTTGCAAATTTTTAAAGTGTTAAAATTTGTTGTTTATTTTCATTGCAGGGTCGTTCCCATTTGCAAATCTAATGACATAATCGCGCAGTAAAGAAATTCCAAAAAATTACAAAAATTGTCATAGCTGTCAGCCCTTTCACGATTTTTATACGAAATTCCTACGACATTTGGTTTACATTAAAATCTATTTACTGCAAAAACTTCATTTTGATATCATGACTGCACCGGAAGTTATAGGGAAAAAAGCTTTATTTTGCTGAGCAAATTTGCAAGATTTAGGAGACAAAAATCACCATAGCTGACAACCCTATTCTAATTTTTCAGCCAAACTTTCACCAAATGCTACCTTTAGTAAGATCCAAATATTGTGTGAATTTTGTTTAAATTTGATGGCTGAATCGGAAGTTATAGGCCAAAAAGCTGTTTTTTTTCTCAGTGATTTTTCAAGATGGCACCACTGCCACAGAATTGCCTGCATTTCAAAATCATTTCTATCAGACTTAGTCCTAGTTAAGACCAACATGTTCTGTTAATGTTATTATGATCGGATAATCCGGTCGTAAGTTCTCGTGAACAGAACTTTCGAGTGCTGAAAATAGAGGTAATTTAGTGATGGGTTGCCGTTCTTGTGCAAATCGGAATTGTAAAAATTTTAAATTGACATGATGCATAAACGTTAAAATTTATCAATGATTTGAATTTTTTGTCAAAAATCGAAAAATTTTTAGGAGTTTCAATGATTTGAAGGATTTTTTTTCAAGAGCCTGCCGCAGCTACAGGGTAACCCACAGTACCTTGGAAATCCACGTGTATTAAACTTTTGTCAACATTAATACGCTCTGTAAATTTCACGATGATCCAACGTTTTTGTCAGAAGTAATGACAAATCAAAATTTGAAAAAAAAAACTTCCTTGCCTACTTTTAGGCACACTGCACCCACACACGGCTCAAAATTTCCAATTCTTTACCATAAACAAGCTTAGAAGATAATAAAATTTTATTCCCAATACTTTTTTTGAACAAAAATTCACGCTGCTTCGAAATATAGGGGTACCTCAAAATTCACTTAAACGCTCGCCGCCGCCAAAAGGTTTAGGATATCTGAATTTTAGCAAGTCGTGGACCTACCTACCAAATACATCTACGTTCTCCGAAAGTTTCAGCTCAATCGACTTGGCCACTCCAGAGATTATCTCCCTTAATCATTTTGATGATATATATATATATATATATATATATATATATATATATATATATATATATATATATATAAAGATATATATATATATACATATATATATATATATATATATATATATATATATATATATATATATATATATATATATATATATATATATATATATATATATATAAAATATGAATTTCCGGCGAAACGAGTTTAATACTACTTCTCTTCGAAATTAGTAAAAAAACTCTAGCGCACCTGAACCGCTAGAAACACTAATGTTCGAAGAACAGTAGAAGAATAGTGCAGGTTTTGAGTGCATATTCCACCACATGTGCTGCTTATTACGGCCAAACTGTTTCAAATGCCACGTTTTACTTTGGTCTCAAGAATGCATTATAACTCATATGGTGGAATGTTTCAGATATTACCACTGGCATGAATTTCAACTTTTATGAGAGCAAAACACGGTTTAATTATATTCGTTATCAGTTGCTTATTTGACATGATTTTGAAAGCAGCATCTCATATAACATCAATGAAGAAAATGCTCAATGCCTGCAGCACTGTAACTGAAGTTGATGTTTGGGGCTTTGATCCGAAAAATTTGCAGAACTTTGGGAATTGAAACATTGGTTATTTATTTTCATTGTATATGTTTCCGGTATGAATACTTACTGTAAGCATTTATTGATACAAAAGTAGCACAACCGACTCGTGCTGGCAACCTTCTGCCAGTATCAAATCCAAGAATATATCACATCTGTTTCACGTTGTTATATTACATTCGAAGTCATAGGAGTATAAAAAAATTTAGGGTTACCTGCAGCGAGTTTTTTCAAATAATCGAAAACTTAATATTTGCTGTTTGTTGTCTTTACAATATCATTACCATTTGAAAATTCTACGATAAAACCGCTTAATAAAGATATTGCAATTAAACACAAAACCAACAATAGCTGGCAACCCTATCGTGGCTTTTCAACCAAATTTGGCCTGAATAATGTTTATGACAAGTTTCATTAATTGTAATCAATTCGTATTGATATCATGACTGCACTGGAAGTTATAGGGCAAAAAGTTTTATTTTCCTGAGCGAATTTTCAAAACGAAAGACACAAAAATTGCCATAGCTGGCAGCACCAATCAAATTTTTCAACCAAATTTCTACCAAACAGAGATTAGAATAAGGTTCAGCTACTGTGTCAGTTTCATGAAAATCTGGTGACTTATTCACATTTCATAGAGCAAAAAGCAATTTTTTTATCTTTGTAATTTTTCAAGATGGCACCACTGGCACAGACTTGCTCACAACTCAAAATCGCTTCTATCAAGTCTGGTCCTACTTAAGTCCAATGCATTCTGTAAATTTCAGCTGTATTTAATTATTGGTTCGTGAGTTCCCGTGAACAGAAATTCTTGATGCTAAAAATATAGGTTAACTGGGAGAGGGTTACCGTTCTTGTCCGACATGAAATTTCCAAAGTTTTACTTTGACCGTGTAGATAAAGCAAAAGATTTGTATATAGATTGGTTTTATTGTAAGAAACGGACATTTCTTTGAATATTCGATGGTTTTAATGTTTTCACTTCCAAATTTTTTTATTCAAATTTAAGACACCAAAATTATCATAGCTGGCAGCTCCAACCGAGTTTTTCGATCAAATTTCTACCAAACGAGGCTTAAAGTAAGGTCCAGCTACTGTGTGAATTTCGTCAAAATTGAACGATTCAATCAAAATTTATAGGGCTAGCAGTTATCTTTTTTAGTGATTTTTCAAGATGGCACCACAGGCACAGAATCGCCCACATTTCAAAATCACTTCTATTAGGCCTGGTCCTATTTAAGACCAATACATTCTGTGAATTTCAAATAATTCTGCTCATCGGATCGTGAGTTTTCGTGAACAGAAGATTTTGATGCTAAAAATATAGGTAAATTGGGCAAGGGTTATCAGGCGCGCCCGTAATACTATATTTTTTTTTTTTTTTTTTGGTTATGTAAACAAAGCACAAGATTTACATATGAATGACTTTTTTTTGAAGAAACAGCATTTTTTCAAGGGAGACGATGATTTGGAGGTTTTGACTACAGGGTTGTCAGCACGCTCAATATACAACTAAACACAAATATACAACTAAATAATACAAATATGTCCTGAAAATTTCGTAATAATTGAATAGCTCTGTCAAAAGTTATTGCAATTTAAAAATTTTCAAATTTTCCCGTTCTCTTTTTCTTCACTCAGCGCACACATAGGGTTAAAAAATTCCAAAACACGTTCGAAATTTTTTTTTGTCAACTTTATTTTTGAGAAAATTATTTGTGTACGAAATAATAGGTATATTAAAAATATCACTTAAATGGCCGCCGGCGCCAAAAGGTTAACAATAACTGACATTTAGTTAGACCTGGACCTATTCTGCATATACACCAATGTATCCTGAGAGTTTCAGCTCAATCGGATGGCGCGTTGCCGAGATTATCTCACTGAAATTTTTTGATGATATATATTTATATATATATATATATATATATATATATATATATATATATATATATATATATATATATATATATATATATATATATATATATATATATATATATATATTAATATATATATATATATATATATATATATATATATATATATATATATATATATATATATATATATATATATATATATATATATATATATATATATATATATATATATATATATATATATATATATATATATATATACAGAAATATGAATTTTTGGCCGAATCGATTTTAATACTAATGTTCTTGGAACATTAGTAAAAATACCACAAACTATATGAAATATTCGAAAGAAAGGGTGTTAACACTCACATATTATTAAACGCACAAAGTAAGATATATCATAATAACTTGTTGAAATTATACACACCTCTTATTTGAGATCAATATACATATTTGGACATGTACATTAAGGTAAAACAATATTCAATAAATATATAATAAGAAAAATATGCATAGAAAAATACGTATAGTTATTCTGGTACAAGAAACACATTCAAACAACTCGAAAACTAATTTTCGAAGAAATCGTCTTTGAGTGACAAAAAAATGTGGACAGACGTTATACACTTTTTTGTAGAATCATATCAACCATTCCTTATTCAAAGCAACAGAGCTCAATTATAACTCAAATGATGAAAATGTTCAGTGCTGGCAACATTTTCCCAACGAAGCAGCAATAAGTTAACCTTCACAAGCTCATACTTAAATCAACTTATCCTTTGAATTTCGTTCTCATCGGAGGATTTCGTCGAAAGCTTTAGCGGTTAACGTTGTTTGAAGCTGCCATCCAAAAAATGTTCAAAACTCGGAAAATTTAAAAATTGGTTTCTTAGTTTTATTGCAAATGTTTTGCATATTTTTATGTTATTTGAAGCATCTGTTGATGCAATAGTTACGAAAATGGCTAAAGCTCATAACCCTGTGTCAGCAGCAAAGCAAAATATATACCAAATCTGCTTCACGTTAAACTAAACCCAACCAATAAATTTCGTTTCGATAGAATCACTGCGCTAGAAGTTATACGGGTGAAAAATTGTTTAGGGTTACCACCCTCAAAACTTTTCAAATTTTTAAAGCGTTAAAATATGTTG
The DNA here is from genome assembly GCA_947369275.1 of Nemotelus nigrinus. Taxonomy (NCBI): domain Eukaryota; kingdom Metazoa; phylum Arthropoda; class Insecta; order Diptera; family Stratiomyidae; genus Nemotelus; species Nemotelus nigrinus. The sequence goes on along the minus strand of OX376372.1, from coordinate 90,779,266 downwards.
TTAATTTTCATTGCAGGATCGTTCCCATTTGCAAACCTAATGACATAATCACGCAGTAAGGAAATTCCAAAAAATTACAAAAATGGTCATAGCTGGCAGTTCTTTCAAGATTTTTGTACGAAATGCCGCCAAAAGGTTTTAGATATCTGAATTTTAGCAAATTGTGTACCTACTAATTACATACATCTACGTTCTCCGAAAGTTTCAGCGCAATCGGAACGGCCACTCCAGAGATTATCTCCCTTAATCATTTTGATGATATATATATATATATATATATATATATATATATATATATATATATATATATATATATATATATATATATATATATATATATATATATATATATATATATATATATATATATATATATATATATATATATATAAAGAAATATGAATTTTCGGCGAAACGAGTTTAATACTACTTTTCTTCGAAATTTATTAAAGTAAAAAAAAAAAAATATATGAGTTAACGTATACAAAACATATTCCAATAAATGTAAATAACCAATAAATATAAAGAAAAATATGCAAAGCAAACTAGGTCAGCTATTGGCACAGGTCAGTGATGTTGCATACTGATGTCAAAAGCGCGCGTCGCTCCGCCGTGCATTCGGGTGCGATGCTGGCACTGATCTCTGCCTTCGTTTGACGCACCCAATACCGAGCGCCTGTCAGATAGATATCTTCCCGGGACTTTGATGGTTGTTATGATTATTTTTCTTTTCCGTTGCGGCGGCCGCCGGTATTTCTTCCCTGATCTCGTCGCGCTCCAACTTAAACTAAATCAACTTATCGCTACGCTACTCAAGGCAAAACACAAATTATAGATTAATTACAAATTCCAAATTATAGTTTAATTATTTCCTTATCACATTGTTTTGGTCTTCAGGTTAAACTCTGAGAGCTATGATACGCGACCCATCTCCATCGTGCTCCCCTTTGGAGAACGGTGGAGAATTTTTTTATTTAAAACCTTAAAGAAAAACTGGGAACCGTAACAATATTCAAACAAAAAACAAAACCAAATGAGTAAACGTATACAAAACATATTCCAGTAAATGAAAATAACCAATAAATATAAAGAAAAATATGCAAAGAAAAGTGCATGTAGTCATTCTAACAAAAGAAAAACATTCAAACCACTATATGTACTCAGTAACAGTTTATATTCATATACTCAAAATTATACTTAAGCAATCATACAAAAAAAAATTATTATATTTTTAAAACTACTTTAGTTACATAATGAATTAATGTTACAATAAAACCAGAGTTATCTGATAAAATTATACAAAAAATTGTACAAATGTATGGATTTAAAATAATTTTTTTTCTATTAAAAAAAAAATTATTTTTTCCCTAAAGGAATAGGGTGTTGTGTACAACAGATGACAAATGCCAAACTGACAATGTCAGCCATCTTTTGTACTCATCATCGATAGAAGCGACAACCGACCACCAAGCGGTCAAAACGAAAAACAATTAAATAAATAATAATTTTTGAATTTGAACCGGTCCATACATTCACGCTTTCTACAAAATGTTTAGCTATAAATAGGAGATTCGGAATGGAATAAAGTTAGCCTGTTTTTGGTAGGCCAGTCCTTTTCGGCGACCTTACAAACGATTAAGTGAAGTGTGTTTGTTTTATTTCGATAAAATAAGTCTTCGCTGGTTCACTTGGCTCATACTGACAAAGCGGTGGTTAAATTCGCCAAGTTAGTATTGCGGTATAGTAACCTCTGATTCAAAGAATAAGAATAACACATTTCGCCAGAACCAATTTCCCCAAAATAAAGATCAAAACTGAGATTTCCAAAATAAAAACCATAATCAACAATTTCAAAATAAAAAACGAAAGCACTATTATCAAAACCCTCATTACCAAAATAGAAACCAATACGATAATAACCAGAGCCAGTACCGCCAAAATCGATATGATACTTAGAACTATTTTCAACCAAACAATATTCCACAAGGACGCAACTGCTACGATCCCAACTCAGTTCAAAATCGTATCCAAAAATTCGACCACCCCAACCTATGGAAGTAGATAGTTATCACCAAATTGTGCATACCAATCAGGAGGAAATTTTTACGAGCCTGCCTCGGAACTCCTAGCTTCTACAACCTCCCATGTATTCGAATAGATTCTTATGGAGTCCCGCTAAGATTTTGAACAGACACAGGAACTGCAATAAGCATTATCGATTCAAATCTATGCCACCCGAATTTGAGAGTCCCAAATATTAATTCAAGCATCCATACCTCAAATTCACAGATATCTTATTCACATACAGTAAAATAGGAGGAGAAGAAAAATTCAATTTTATAGAATTTAAATTCAATAGCTTTCTTAACGAAACCCTCGGACATGTCATATCCCACAGCTATAAAGTAGAAATTGATTTGTTTAACAAATATATATTAAATAATGATAAGAAACTAAACTGAAGATGAAGAAGACACGGATCAGTATATTAATCAAATATATTTTAATGAAACTTACAAAGAAAATAGCCCACTATCATTATTAACGATAGATCACCTTAATATAGAAGAAACTAATAAACTCATGTCCTTATTCAAACATTACCGGGAAATATTCTTCCAAGAAAGTGAAAATTTGACCTCTACTCACCATATAAAACACGAGATAAAACAACGAATAGTACTGCAGTATATACTAAATCTTATAGGTATCCTTTGATACATCGAAACGAGATAGAAACACAAATAGAGGAAATGCTTAAGCAAGGGATAATACTATCATGTAAATCCCAATATTCATCACCAATTTGGATTATTCCAAAAAAAAACCGACGCTTCAGGGAAAATGATGTGGCGAGTAGTGGTGGCCATTGACGATTAGTTCCCTATACCCAACATTGATGAGATATTGGATAAACTAGGGTAATGTTTGTGTTTTTCGACCCTTGATCTAGCCAAGGGATATCACCAAATAGCGATAGAGGTAAAAGACATCCAAAAGACCGCATTCGCAACTGACAAAGGCCATTTTAAATTCACTAGAATGCCTTTTGGTTAAAAAAACGCCCCACCAACCTTTCAAAGGCTAATGAACGATATTCTACACGAATACATGGGAAAAATATGTTAATATCATATTCTTCAGTACTTCTTTAGGAGATCATATCTTATCACTAAAGAACCTATAAGATGTCTTAAAATCAGCTAATTTGAAGATCAAAGTTGCGAAAAGTGAATTCTTAAAAAAGGAGACAGAATTTCTTGGTCATATAATGACCACCGAAGGTATCAAACCTAATCCAAAAAAAACCCTAGCGCATCAGAACCGCTAGAAATACTAATGCTCGAAGAACAGTAGATGATTTGTGCAGATTTTGAGTGTATTGTTATATATTGTCTTATATATTGTTATTATGTTGTTGTTATTGTCTTATATATTATATATTGTATGTATTGTCATATATATTGTTATATATTGTATATTCGCGATGTGAATACTTAATGCAAGCATTGGTACGAAAATAACAAAACCACCTCGTGTTAGCAGTCCTTTGCTAGCACTGAAGCCAAAAATAAGTCATATCTGCCTCACGTTGAAGTCAACCTGCTCTGCGAATTTCGTATTGATCCGATCACTGCATTGGAAGCTATAGGGATAAAAAGAAATTTAGGGTTACCATTCGCAAGAGCTATCAAATTTTCTAGATCTTAGTATTTGGTGTGTATTTTCACTACAAGACCACTACGATTTGAAAATTTTATGGTAAAATCGCTTACTAAAGCTATGTCAAAAAATACAAAAACAATCATAGCCGGCAACCCTTTCACGGTTTTTCAACAAAATTCCTACAGAATTAAAAACGCATCAAGATATGCTTTTCACATGAATTTCGTTTTGATTTCGTCACTGCATCGGAAGTTAAAGGGAAAAAATCTTTATTTTCCTGAGCAAATTTACAATATTTAGGAGCCAAAAATTGCCGTAGCTGGCGTCCCTATACTAATTTTTCAACCAAATTTCTATGAAATCTATCTTGGAGTAAAGTTCACCTACTTCGTGAATTTTGTTACAATCTTGTGGCCAAATCGGAAGCTATAGGCCAAAAACCAGTTTTTTTTCAGCGATTTTTTCAAATGGCACCTCTGCCACAGTGTTGCTCGTTTTTCAAAATCACTTCTATCAGACCACTTCTATTAGACCGCTCCGAATCCCCGAATTCGTTGCGATCCGTCGGACGTTTCCCGAGTTGTTACACCGTCCACATTTAGGCTTAAGAATACCAGGAGTCCCACAGCCATAACAAAATAACCTGGTCGGAGGCACAGGACAATCTTGATAAGAATGCCCCAGGTCTTGGCAATTCCAGCAGACCCGGAGGTCTGTGGATGACGGTGCCGGACGAGAATTAGACGCAGGCAGTTGCCGAAATGGACGCATGACTGGAGTTGCGCGAGTTGGTGGTGCAACTGCGTCCACATAAAACTCTGAGCCGTCGTTATCAGGTTCTTGCAGCTCGTGAACCATTCGTCGATTTTGTGTGCTTTCAGTTCGTTGGCCTGACGGATACCACACACTTTCAGTCGCAACACACCGCCGCAGCAACTCACGAGCGTTTTGGAATTCAAGCCCAGCCAAGTGCTCTCGTAGGTGCCGGTTCATGTTGCGTAGCAATATGCACTGCAGGTCAACATCGGATAATGGATTGCTGAGCTGCAGCGCCATTGCCTCGATCGCATCGAAAAACACCTGGATAGACTCTCCTTGTTTCTGGACGCGTGCGTCAATCTCCCGTCGGATATCCACGTCGCAACGCCGATCCTCAAAGCGTTCTCGTAATTCTTGCTCCAGGTCTGCCCACGTCACCGAGCGATGAAGCTCCATATACCGCCAGTACCACTCCTCTGCGGGACCTTGCAAAAGCAGGTGCAAGTCGTGAGCTAGTACAGCCAATGGAACTCCATAACTCGCCGCCATGGTTTTAATCCGGAACAAGAACCGAGTGATATTGAGACCAGTGGATGTGCCGTCAAATCGAATCGACTACTTTGAAGGAGGCATCACGGTCGCGGAGGATCTGCTGGAATTCATCGAATGGGATATTTCAGCTCCGTCCAATCTGCGAGGGATTGCAGGGCCTTCGATATCGGCTCCATCTCCTTCTAAATGACCCGTAGAATGAAAGGGCCCGGGTGCTGACGATGGTCCTGGAATTGTGGCGGGAACGCCACCCGAAAATGGTTGAGCACGTTGCTCTGCTGGTGGAGTGAGCGATAACCGTTCCAATGCTCGGCTCAAGCGATCGAAGCCGGAATCATTGTTGGTTGGTCTACGGTTGCGTTTTGCTCGAGGCATTTCCCAAAATTATATAAACCCGCAACCGAATATAAATAATGATAAAAAATATACTAATATTTCACAGAAAAGCGAAAGGAATCAAATCTTTATCTAAATAAAACTGGAATTCACTTTAATTCCAAACTAATTCCAATTTTAACTAACTGAATTTCTACTATGTCAAAAGTAAAAACACCTAACTCTGAACCAAGTGAAACTAATTCAAAACAGTAATCATTCGAACAAAATGTTATACACAGTTCCGCTTCCATAAGCAAAAATAAAAAATCATAGACAGCGAATAAAATAATCACGAAGCAATGATTGAAACAAACCGAAACTGTTGCTAAAAAGTGTATTAATCAAAATCAAAAAAAAAATATTTCATAGGTTCAGTAAAACCAGATGCCAGTGAGCCGTTAGGATGGGAACAAGGGTATAAAAATTGGGAAAGGAAACAAAAGGATGAAGGAAAGATGCACCATGACTCCGGGTGGAGCAACCCAGAAGATGCCGGACGGGAACACCCAATTCAAAATAGATGACCTATTGTCATCGACAGCTACTGCTGGATATGGGCCCAGAATATGGGCCCAGGCCCAGAATCACAGCACACTCTTCCTGTCTAACAATTGACAATCCACAACAGCTGAATAGGCGCCACTGTTGTGGTAGCGACCGTTCACAACGAAAGAAAGTAGGGAAGAAAAAAAAATGAAAACTACGCGAAAAGAGAAAAAAAAATTAATAAATATAATCCAAAATGAATGATTTGATATAATGCCAACTACGCCAAAGAAACAAAAAAAAATGGCTGAGGCAACCAAATGCTCCCGGGAACAAGTGTCACCCCAGCCTACCAGATCATTCATTCGGAGCTATAGGAAATTACTTCAAAGATAAAAATTCAAAACTAAACGAAAAAAAATGAGCAAAATAAACGAATCAAATACAAGTTAAAGTTAAAGAAATTTACGAAAATATAAAACGAAATTTGTTGCTTTATTTATAAACTTTGACATAATTAACAAAAAAAATGAAATGAACAAACTAAAAAAACCTAAGACCGACATTGATTAAGCATTGTTGGGCGCCATTTGTTGCGGGACAGCTGTGAACAGCCGCCACCACAACAGAAATTTTGGCCCGATCTGCTACCCTCGCGTGACTTTGCGGTGCCGGCTAGTCACCGGTGTCGTGGGTATTTTGAGGGGCAGATCAAGCCCTAGCTGTGTCACGCACAGACACTAGTACACATAACACACCCGAAAATTATGCAAAGGAAAGAAGGGAACTCACTTAATCTTGACTCCACTGAACCTAAAGGCTTGCCAAATTCAGCCACACATTTTTAACATTCAAAAATAAATAAAAAACCAAATATTTAGCGAAATAAATAAATAACTCATATAATATATAAAATTCAAATTAACTATAAGAAAAAATTCATAATTATAACAAAAAAAATGCAAAAATTAATAAATAATTGATAACGAAATTCAAACAAAAAAATAAATATAAAATAATATATAAAACTTCAAACTCAGATTGTAATTAAATGACTAAGTAAATAATTTATACTAATTAAATGCAAATTCATACGGTAAAATATTCTTTAAAAAAACAACGAAAACCCAAATTCAAATGCTAAGAGGAAAAAAAAACTTCATATAAAAACTGTATACAACACTAATCTTGCAACTACAATAATAAAATTCGACTTACCAGTGCATTCCGACGACGGTCGACCGTGTTCTGAAACCACTGTAAAAATTAATTTTTTTTCTCTTTTGATCAACATCAATTCAATTTATATTCAAACGTTAAGATTGTTGAAATTCTTAATGACATTAATTATACGTTAGAATGTATGACTTTTGAGTTTTTTTTTTCTCTTCTTTCAATGAATTTAGTTTGAATTTCAGCAAGTTTCAACCCTGCACTCGATTGTATCCAGGACGTCGCAATCCCACAACCAAAGAAAAGCCGCTTAGCACCAGACAAAATAGCAATAATCAGTAAACTCTACAATTTCACCAGCCACTTCTGTTTCAATAAATTAATCTGTGTTTCCAGGTTCATCACACATTCAACTTCTATTTCCGTTTTGCGATCAGAAAATTCAAACGCTCAATAAAAATTCAATGGCAGTCATTCTTCTCGACCCGACACTGTTCCAAAGCACATAGCTACAACACCCTCTGTTAGTCACTTTAGCACTTCGCGTATTTGCTACACCGTTCAAACACTGCGAAATTCACTCTTGCAAATTTAACTAAACCCCAGCACGCCAATCGTCTCTTCCAGCCAATGATTGTCCAGAATTTCGCACGCACGCACAAACGGCAGTTATGCTTTCATGTTTATCTATATTTCATTTAGGAACTCGCGCACGAATTTTTTCTTCTTATTACTTCCGGAACAAGGGTCGCACATTTGTTGGTTCGTAAAAAAAAACTGTTCATCCAAAACCACACTTCAAATGCACTCTTCTCGGCCAATCTTCAATCTTCACGACAACGACACCACGGTTCTTTCACCCCAACTACCCAATACGCCTTCCGTTCAAAATTTTTCCTTCACACTCCCCAATTCAATTATAAGAACAACTTCAATTCTTACATTCGCCTCCCGCTCAAATTTCTTTACCCTCCAATTCCACGATCCAGTCCCAAGGCCAGCATCAAAACCTCCGTCCCCAGCAAAAACTTGCTTCACCCAAAATTTTCCGCCGACCAATTCCCAATTTTCCACCAAGAAACCAGGGGCGGCTCGTCGATGTACGCAAAGGAAGCAGTGCTTCCCTTGCTAATCCACAAATTTCATTAAATAATCAATATGAAACAACCAAAAGATTTACAATCAATATTTAACAGTCAAAGTAATAACATTTATTTTCTTACAAAAGTCAAAACTCAATCGCTACTATCAATCAAATGGTTTTATTTTATAACAGTCCAACTACAGAGCTTCCATGTTAAATTTACAGCTACACAATGAAACTCAAACGTTTTACTACAAACTACCGTTTTACTACAATTCAAAACATACAGTTCATTGAGATATACTATACAGAACACTGAAGTGATCTTGCTTCAATGCTCAAATTCGTTGTATTCGCATCGATCTACTTAGACGCTTTGTCTAAATGATGCCCACAACATTTTTACAATCAATCACTGAGATAGTATATAATGGAGTCGACATTGACTGTATCACTTTCCACCAATAGCCCCCGCGACCGACGGCAAATCGACAATCCAAAGGCGTATGCAATTTCAAGTTTTCATTTTTTCGTAGGGGTCGAGAAAAACATGTGGCATATGAAAATGCAAAGTACTAGGTAAAACTGGATTTGATGCCCCACACAGCTGTTGCATGAATCTCGCCGATAGATGTCGGGCTAATATGTTTGTGTGTTTGTGGTTGTGCGTTTGCTTTTGGGGCTTCTTTTTTTTTCTTAATTGTTATATTTTCTTTTTTATTTTTTTGTATAATTTTGTCTGTTTTTCTTCATTTTTTCAACCCTTCTACCACCTTTTCGCCCTCTAGTGGCGGGATTTCCCGAGTGTGGGGCATCAAGTCCAGTTTACCCAAGTACTATACTTGAAGTCGCAATCTATGTGTACGTAAAATTTCGGGTAAACTGGACTTGATGCCCCACACCCGGGAAATCCCGCCACCAGAGGGCGAAAAGGTGGTAGAAAGGTTGAAAAAATGAAGAAAAACAGACAAAATTATACAAAAAAATAAAAAAGAAGATATAACAATTAAGAAAAAGAAAAAAAAGAAAGAAAAGAAGCCCCAAAAGCAAACGCACAACCACAAAAACACAAACATATTAGCCCGACATTTATCGGCGAGATTCATGCAACAGCTTTGTGGGGCATCAAGTCCAGTTTTACCAAAATTTCTAGTGAAATATTATTATTATTACGATAAAATGCAAAAATACTTAATGTTTGAACTGCTCAAAGTACCTTAATGTTTGACTTTGAATATATAATTCAGTTTACGCACATGCCTATGAAAAATTAAACTATGGATTTCAAAATTATGGCTTTAGTGAAACTTACTGGGAAGAACAAAACCATATGGTGTTCGATAATGATGTAAGCTTCTACTTTTAATAAAGTTAAAAAGTGTTCTGTCTTTGGTGAATGAGTTGATTAACTTTGAATATGATGTATTATAATGTGTTTGTAACATGAACTCAGTGAAAAATATGAAATGTTAAGCATTAATTTATTAAAAAATATGAAATTTTCTATAAAGTCTAATATGTATGGAAATCTACAATTTGGTTTTCTTTTGAGATTTTGCTATTTCTTTCTTCTTTCCTTAATTTTGAAGTATATACCATCTTCAATTATTGTGTCCACAATTCAAGTTCTATAATTCATTTTCTCTTGAATAAGATAATAATCTATAAATCATATATTGAAATAAAGCTGTCGATCACAGCCGGTAAAAGATATTATACGTGGAATTTAGTATAAAACGCGAAAACATAATTAGGCATTTTAAGAGTTTTAAAATTAACTTGGAAATGGACAAGAGCCTCCCTCTTTCTTTTTCAACCGGGCTTGGGACACGGCTTTGGCGAAATTACGGCTTTCGTCCAACTTCGTAGCAGAAAATAAATAAATTCGTAATAAATGTAATCTTGAATAATCTTAATATAACTTGAATATTTTGAAATATCTTGAAAATCTTGAAAAATCTTGAAATAGGTCCATAAATATGTTCTTAAATTACGGCTTTCGTCCAACTTCGTATCAGAAAATAAACAAACTCATAATAAATGTAATCTTGAAATATCTTAAAATAACTTGAAAATCTTGAAATATCTTGAAAATCTTGAAAAATCTTGAAATAGGTCCATAAATATCTTCTTATATTATAGTTAATGTTAGTCTACATTCCCTTAAAATGTATCATCTTATTATAATACTGCCGCATAGAAATTTTTTCGCTAATTTTCTTGGCCATGAAATTATATCTAGTTTTTAAGTATTTTTCAATAACTAATTTAACGATCAGACTATAGTGTTGTCCGCTGGACATGTGGTCAGAATGATCCTCAAATAAATTTTTGCCAACACAGTGTTTCTGGACGGAGATAATTATCGACTGATATGCCTTCGAAGACAAAATATTGTTGTGGCCACGGTACTGGTATATTCGAATATTTTTCTCGGTTTCTTGACATATTGCTACTACACTTTCAGATGGAACTTTCAAAAATCCTCTAGTTTTATATTTTATAAGTGATTTTATATTAAGAGCACCCTGAATGGCTGAAATGCAACAATCACAATGAAGAATTTCACAAAGCTTAAATACAACAAATCCTGCTATGTATTCGACGACATACTTTGTGTATTGCGAAATTCTTCCTGGGTCCGTTGCATAGCTATGCTCATGAAGAAATTTATCATCGATATGCAGTGTATTTTCTTCGATTGATTTTGTCATGGCATTACGTGCAGAAGTTTCATTTATCTTTTGCACCGTGCTTTCTTTACTCGAATTCAAAATGGAAATCTGCTCTAGTGGTATTGTATTT
>OX376372.1:90660768-90768163 GCA_947369275.1 Nemotelus nigrinus | reverse complement strand
TTTTGATTTCACTCACTTTAACACAACCCGTACAATTAACATTTTCCCGCGGACGTCCCATAAGACTACGTGTGTTTTTCGCGACATTTGTCCCGATGCTCTGACGTCATCATTCTGCATTACGGCCCGTACATCTAGAAGGCATTGGTGTAGAGAATACATGCAAGGGGCTTGAAAATACAAAGGTGTAGTGATTACACGATTTCGTATAATAAAAGGGGCCAATTTATTTTAGATATATTAAAACTCCGCCGATCGCAAGTCTAACTTGTGATATGCCGGTCCCAAGCCCGGAAAAAGGAGGAGGGTTTGAGGCAACGAGGTAACTCTATCCTCAGTAAAACTTGCATAGTTGCAGCCTGATGGCTGAATTACATCTAAGCGTCTCAGGTCATTAGGGAGGTTTAGCCACGTTGTCAGACCTGCAACATAGTTGTGTGAACTCTGGCACGAGGCAAGTCTCCTGAAGCAACTATCGCCGAGGCCCCCCATGGAAATGGTTGAGCGATGTGCCGACAACACATCCTTGTAAAAACTTCCTCTGTCAAGAAACCTGGAACAAAAGCCTCGGATTGGACGGATCAACGACGACGACCACGCAAACGCACAACAGATTATTCTCTCGGAACCTGGAATGTACGCTCCCTGAACAAACCGGGGGCCGAAAAGGCCCTCCTTCATCAGGTCGAACAGTACAAACTGAGCATTACTGCAGTCCAGGAAACAAATTGGTTAGGCTGCGAGATCAATGACAAGAAATCGCATACCATTTTTACAAGCGGTAAACCATCGGGCCGCAAGGAGTTTGGAGTAGCATTCATAGTGAACAAGCAGCTTAAGTCGCGCGTTACCGACTTCAAACCCGTAAACGAAAGGCTGTGTGCGATTCGCATCAAGGCGCGATTTTTCAACCTCTGGCTCATCAATGTGCACGCTCCCACCGAAGTACAAGAAGACTCTGTAAAAGACGAGTTCTATGCCTGCCTTGAAACTCTCTTCGACTCACTTCCATCGAATGATGTCAAAATGCTACTGGGAGATTTCAATGCAAAAGTCGGGAATGAAAGTTGGCATCGGGGGACCACTGGAGGACTCAGCCTCCACGAAGAATGCAATGATAACGGCCATCGTCTAATTGACTTCGCTTGCAGCAGGAACCTTGTTGTAAGCTCAACTTGCTTTCCACATCGTCGCATTCACAAGCAGACCTGGAATTCTCCAGACGCACATACCGTCAACCAAATCGACCACGTCCTTATTAGCAAGAGATGGGCGTCAAGTGTTATGGATGTTCGGTCGTACCGCGGAGCTAACTGTGACTCCGATCATTTCCTGGTGAAAACAACATACCGGTGCAGAATTTCCTCAGCGCACCAATCGAGATTCAGCCCTCCCAAAATCTTCGCGGTTGAGAATTTGCTGAACGATTATACGGCTCAGGTATATACGACCGCGCTTGAGGAAAGAATTTCACCAATGCTGCGCGACTCCAGCAACGTAGGTGTCCACGAGTTCTGGGAAGAGCTCAAAAATGCAATCAAGAATGTGGCAGAAAACGTTGTGGGATACAAAGCCCGACGTGCCCGAAACGAATGGTTTGACGAAGAATGCAGAAACTCACTTGACGCAAAGAACGAGGCCTACAGACAATGGGTCCAACGTGCAACCAGAGCCAAAAAGGAAAAATATGACGAGCTACGGCGAATATCCAATAGAATAATTAGGCGTAAGAAAAGAAAATACTTTGACGAGCAGTTGCTGAACATTAATGTAAACCTAGTTAGTAAGAACAACAGACAAGCGTACAGATTAGTAAATACGATCAAAAATGGCTACCAACCCAAGACTAGCCTCTGTAAGGACAAAGATGGCAATATTATCAGCGACACCGAAAGTATTAACAGACGATGGGCGTCCTACTTCGAAGAGCTTCTGAATCCGCCATCAAACATCCTGGCAGCAGAAGCTGAGCTCCATGATGATACCGTTGGTCAAACCCCATCCACACAATCCCCTACAGTAGAAGAAGTTGATCTCGCCTTGCGCTCACTGAAAAGGAACAAAGCGCCGGGCGCTGACGAGATACCAGCTGAGCTACTCAAGTCTGGTGGGGCGGGTTTATTAAGTGCGCTACATCAACTACTGCTGCGAATATGGGAGACTGAGGTGATCCCAGACGATTGGCGCAGAAGCATCATCTGTCCCATACATAAAAAGGGAGACAAACTGCGGTGTGAGAATTACAGAGGCATCTCCTTAGTCTGTACGGCCTACAAAATCCTGTCAAAAATCCTGGAGTATAGGATTAAACCGTTCGCGGAAGAAATCATTGGCGAGTATCAAGGCGGTTTCAGATCTGGTCGCTCCACAATCGACCAGCTTTTCACGGTCAAGCTAATTTTGCAAAAGTGCTGGGAATACGACGTCGATGTATACCAAATCTTTGTCGACTTTAAACAAGCATATGACAGCATCAATCGAGGCGCTCTATATAGTATCATGCTGCAATTTGGTATACCGGCCAAATTAGTGAGACTTGTAAAGATGACCATGACCAACTCCGTCTCGCAAGTCCGGATCCAGAACAGATTGACGGATCCTTTCGAAACTCTGGGTGGCCTGAAACAGGGTGATGGAATAGCGCCCACGCTCTTCAACCTGGCACTTGAGTTCGCTATTCGGGCAATGAATCTGAACACCAGCGGCACGCTACTTTTTAAGTCGACACAATTGGCAGCGTACGCGGATGACATTAACATCATGACTCGAAAACTGACCGATGCAGAAGAACTTCTGCTTAGACTTGACACCGCAGCAAAGGAAGTTGGACTACGAATCAACGAGGACAAAACGAAAGTGATGATGCAATCTAGGACAAGGACGCCAGCGCACACGACCATCAACGTAGGGGACCTTTGCATCAAATTCGTGGACAACTTCATTTACCTTGGTAGCAATCTATCGAGTGACGCCAACGAAACTGACGAAATCAAGCGACGGATACAACTAGCAAATAAGACATTCTTCTCGGTCCTCCCCATTATGAAATCGAAATATGTGCACAGGAAAACTAAGCTCCGCGTTTACAAAACTATCATACGACCTGTGCTGTGCTATGGTTGCGAAACATGGACCTTGACACAAGCCTCCGAAAATAGGATCGACACCTTCGAACGGAAAGTTCTACGGCGGATTTTCGGGGCTGTTCGCGACCGAGATGGATGGCGCATCCGGTACAACAATGAGTTGTACGAACTGTACGATGAGCTGGAAGTCTCCAAGATCGTCAAATTGCAACGACTACAGTGGGCTGGGCACGTGCAACGCATGAATGACGATCGCATGCCAAAACGTGTCATGAACGCAAGACGTGTCGACGGAGCGAGGCCTAGAGGAAGACCAAGAGCTCGTTGGGAGAGCTCAGTGTATGCGGACGCCGGGCAACTACTGGGGCTCCAAGACTGGAGGACGCGGTCACGTGACCGAGACCATTGGAGGAATACTATCCAGGCGGCCAAGGCCCGACGTCGGGCTGTTGTGCCACGATGATGATGAAAACGGTGTTAAGATTTAAGTGGAAGGATTTAATAGTAAAATACATTCACAATATTTATGAAAGGTTAATGATGAAATACAAAACATTTCGTTGTCAAAGCTTGTGAATAATTGCACGGGGAAATTTTATTTATTAACATTTGTGATGCATTCAAATATAAGAAATTAAATCGATGACTTGAATAAATTTCTGAATTTTATACCGAGAAAATGCAACAAATTAGTGCGCGTTATAAACCAATGCTATTGATAATAATAACTACCGTTTAACTCATTTGCACATGCATATGTTAATATATATATATATATATATATATATATATATATATATATATATATATATATATATATATATATATATATATATATATATATATATATATATATATATATATATATATATATATATATATATATATATATATATATATATATATGTATATATATGCATATATCTATATATACATACGAATATATATGCATTTTAATAAAATTAGTCGTTAAATTCACAAATAGACATACAAAGTATGTGCAACTTTATTTGTACAAGTGTATCATTGTTTAACATACTTCATAAACATTTATAAGAAAATTTCATGCAAAAATATATATTTATGAGCCCCTTAGTTAATTACATAAATTGCTGTTTTTCGCGCTTTTATCGAGAGCTGGCTAGGATAGTAGCATTGAAACGAACGAAAACTCCTGCTCTTGTTATTGTTGTTTCCAATGCTACTATTTATATAGGTCTGTTCCCGTACTACGATTAATTGCAATTAATTGCAATGAAACGTACTAAAACGGACTAAAAAACTCTGTTTTAGTACGTTTCATTGCAATTAATTGCAATTTATCGTAGTACGGGAACAGACCTTATATAAATACATACTCGATAGAAGCACTAAGACCCAACTATTATCGCAGTTTCACACCTCCCTCCTCTTTTCTCAACCGGGCTTGGGACCGGCTATGGCAGATTTACAGTGCTCGTTATATAGTCAACTGTTATTTATTGGCTTCAAAAACTACCATTTTACTATTTCATTTTCTATTTTCATATACCTGAGAATATGCCCCCTTTCAGTACTAAGTTTAGTACCCGCTTTGACCTACTTCAAAATTCAATATGTCACACTGCCTAAAATGTAAACAAACCGGGTGATGTTTTCGTTCTCGCGACGATTGCCAAGCTACTATTCACCCAAAAAAAAATAAACAGGCGTATTTGGAATTTAAACACTTCACGCATTTTCTAATTATAGTTATATTTTAGTAATGTTAGACCGTTCACTCATAAACTATGTTTTATTTCACCACAACCAAACCGCACAACTTAAAACCTCCTTTATTTAATTATGTATCCACATTAACTTAATGAAATAATCAATGGACACTGCCACTCATACGCACAAGCCACTAAATGCAAAAATTCTTTGAACGCAGCTCCCGATCACGAATTATAAAACGTTTTCTGAATGCGCGGCTTGAAGACGCTCGATGTTTTGAAACTCAAATTGACAGTCCCAGGTACTGGAACGATGCAGGAACACCTGGGAATGTCAGAACACTGCGTTCTCACCCATATTAATGCAATTGTTTCTGGCAACAGTCACGTACAGTCTTTGAGTATAAAGATATTAAGAGTCGCAATAAAGCCAGCAGACTGTCTTCATTTTCCCAAGATTTTACCCATACTATGAAAATTTACGAACATTCGGACAAATTGTTCGGGGGCGTAGATGAATGGCTTGTTTTGGATGAAGGGGCTTGGCGCGGAAATTTGAATATATATAAATGTTGTGCGTAAATCTGATATGAATATTCAAGCTTTAATATTCTTATGCCGAAACTAAATAGCTGATATACGAAGTGAAACGTGAACTAAATAATTAACTAATATATATACATATATATATATATATATATATATATATATATATATATATATATATATATATATATATATATATATATATATATATATATATATATGTATGTATACATATATATTTATATATATATATATATATATATATATATATATATATATATATATATATATATATATATATATATATATATATATATATATATATATATATATATATATATATATATATATATATTTATATGTATGTATATATATATATATATATATATATATATATATATATATATATATATGTATATATATATATATATATATATATATATATATATATATATATATATATATATATGTATGTATATATTATATATTTATGTGTATAGTATGAATTTGACAGTAGTTCGATTTTTTTGTTATCAGGCTGCTCGTTAGGCATTGCTTTCGAATCGCATATTTGAATATTTGTGCAATATTTTTTGTGCAGTTAAAACATGTCCAAATAATACCTGCACACCAACTAATTGTTTATATTATTATAATTCATTATATTATTAACTTGTGTTCCACCCATATCTAAATTGCCTCCCGAAATTTTCAAAATTTAATGTACAAATTATATGCCCCTATGCATCATCTTCTTACTTACGCCATTGACCTCCGACGGTCCTCGCGCCATCTTGAAAAAGTAAAATCCGGTAGCTGTCAAAGTGTCGCGTTCAAAGACGCCAAATCGCGGACTCAATCGGTAAATCGGCAATAATTCTTTACTAAGCGTGTTAGTTTTACTTGAAACTTCTCGGATCTCGTTAAGAACCTTACAGCAAGTGCTATGGTGGAAATTTTTTTGTGAATTAACATTTCAAAAGCGGGCAAATGCTAGTTTTTTTAGCGATGTCCTGCTGCTCAGTTATCTTTGCCTATTTTTAATAGCTTTAATCAATGTCGCGTCTATTTCTAATGCTCTGATGCTTTTGCATACTTTTCTTAGTCACGTATAATAGTTCGTTTTGTAAAAAGTCTCTTTTTAATAGTTGTTTCTTATCGATTTCTATTGCGTGTCGGTAGTTTGTTTACGTTTGCTTTACGTGGCTAGCAAAATTTGACAGCAACCGGATTTTTCGCTCCCATATAGTGATAGAGTGAAAGGCAAGGGGGAAGGTAAAAACTCGCGACACACACCTACAGGCGTTTACAGTGTTTCTGCTACTCTTAATATCTTTATACTCAAAGCGTACAGTATACGTATATGCTATTCGCATGTCCTCTATACTTTTATATCAATGGGTATAAGACATTAAGAGTGGTGGTGTAGAAGCATTCTGTCTCGAGGTCACCCATATCCACAAATTATTTCAATCCAACGAAATATGCTCGTTTTGGGGGCAGTAACTTGGCGCGCATATTTGAAAAAAAGGAAAATATTAATATTCAAGGAACAATATGCGTACATTTAAAATTTGAAGGTAATCTACACTCTACATTGTGGCCGGTCATTGTTCTTCAGTATTAATATTTGTCAATAAATGGAAAGATATGGCTTCTCAAGTAAAAATTAGTCATTAAATTGAAATGTTTGCTTCTAGAAAGTAGAACGAAACGAATCTTATTTTTGAATTGTTGAAGAACTATATATTAATATCTTGTAACATTTTCATTAATTGCATTAACGCTATTAAACCACTGTGCGCAGGTTAATGAGAAAATTATTATCATTTCATTACGTTTGCTTACAATGATAAATCTGAACTTTTGTATGCAAATGAGGTGCCAAATTTTCTACTACCTCCCTCTTCCTTTTTAACCGGACTTGGGACTGGCTTCGGCGGAATTAAGGCAAAACGCAGATTTTTTTAGGCTCTTTTTATTGACATGAATTCATTCTTCTAAAATTAACCTGAATTTATGATAGTCGAAACCATACCATTTTAATAAGTTTCTTATTTCAGCATATATTATAATAGTAAACAGCACAAATTGTTCCAAAAATTATAGTTTTTTCTTTGTATATGTACGCTACTAATAATCGTAGATTTTTTTCTGTTTGAATTTTATTTAGGTTGACCGACATTTTTTTAGAATTTTTCAAACTAAAATCAGTTGCCCCTGTGAATGAGCTTCTAAGCCTACTTCATTGGCATTTCCGCCATTTTGGAATCCAAGAGAAACTGTCAAGTACCCAGGTGTCAGATAAGTGGGCCAGCAGACGAGCACCTGAGTCGGCATCACAAAATTGCATTAAAATTACTGGTTTTGAGCCACGCCAAGGACTCAAATCTACTTAATTTGGATTACAGACTTTACCATAAGGTAAATGGTAAGTACTTACCTGTAGAAAGTTCACCCAGGCATGCAGGAGCCCGTATTTTTTGAACAACACTTCACTTCACATTCCGTTGCCGGTGTTTTGATAGAAACTGAAGGTGTCGCTGCCACTTTTAACCGTATCTTACACTTCTAATGACTTTCTACACTTCTCAGCACTCGCATCGCTAAATTTGGTTTGAAAACACAGCTTGTTCTAGCTAATTTCATCTCAAAACCAATAGCATACTTGAAATTTGTTTGGTTTGTTTGTGTGTTCGATTTGACATTGACTCCTGGGTACTTGACAGCACCCCCTAAAGCTTGATAGGTGAAGGCGAGGGGGAGAAGAGCGCTCGAGACACACACCTACAGGCGTTTACACGGATACCGCCACTCTAAAGTCTTATACCTCAATTGGGTTTTCGTACGGCACTAGGCTTTGAGTATAAAGATTTTAAAGGCTCAGTTAGCGAACCTCCATCGCGTCCGCTCCGTTAGCTTCGTTTGAGTTGAATTTCACAGTTTCCATATAGTACTTTGCATTGGAATATGAAGCGATAGCTAGCCAACCGGTGCGTCGACGCATCAATGCTTTCTAGAAGTACGGGCCGTCTCGCAGAATGATGACGTCACAGTAATAGGACAAAACGTCGCGAAAAACACACGCAGTCTTAAGGGACGTCTGCGTGAAAATGTTAATTGTGAAGGTTGTGTTTAAGTGAGTGATGTGAAAATAAAGCGAAATCTGTGAAACAGTGATAGTGAACAGCTCAAACAAAAATTAATGCGGTGTGTGCGGTATAATGTGAAAAATTCGCTACGAAATGTTTATCAGTTGTTGTTAGGTTATGTGATGTTTCGTGTCGATTTACTGCCGCGATACAATTGATTGATAATAAATGAAAGTTATGACTAAATATTATAATTACAACACATCCACGCACAAAAAACCAACGTTTTATTCATATTTTAGCTAAAAAACCGGAAGTGAAATCTCCGTGTGTGTCAGCACTGCCTGGTGGAAATGTCAAAATTGCCTTTCATCATAACGTCACAGCGACAACAATTTCGTAGCCTGACGGCCCGTACTTCTAGAAGGCATTGGACGCATTGATATAAAAGTATAGAGGATATGCGAATAGCATATACATATACTGTACGTGACTGTTGCCAGAAACGATTGCATGAATATGGGTGAGAACGCAGTTACAGCGTAATAGCCCGTCCAGACTACGGATACTAAAGTATCCGCATACATAAGTATCGTCCACACTTTTCATTGATATTCATGGCAAGGGTAAAATGTATCTGCAGATGTCGCTGCAGTGAGGACAATACTTATGTATCCGGATACATAAGTATCCGTAGTCTGGACGGGCTATAAGAAGTTAGTTCCTAACCAGCGTCACAGCGTAAAGAGTTAGTTCCTAACCAGCGTGCGGACTCCGTATATGTATACGGTCCAAAACTTCCAATGAACTGGCCTGAGATTGTATTGTTGATCAGCCTGGAAAATTGGAAGAAATCGCATGGAACAGAAAGAGGTGCAAGATAAGATTCGACAACTACATACTCAGGCTAGATTTTTCGTTGCTCACATACGACTCACTCTCGCAAAAAATACCAGCACACTCTCAGGTTGCTTTGACAGATAATGCATTGCGTAAATGGAGGCGCAATTTCAAGGTCGAATTGTTTTTTCTGGAAGATGGAAGGAGTTCACCCACTTATCATTCTATACACTTTGCCAGCGTGCGGACTCCGTATCAGTGCTGCCACTTTGGATACCTTCGTATTATTTTGGATACGAATCGAATTTGAAAAATCTGGATGATAAGATGATATGTTGTGCCCAAAATGGATACCTTTCTCATAAATTTTAATTTACATGCACGAAAGCGTATATTCATAACAATAACAATTTCCATTACATTCTATTTCAAATAGAAAAGTTTGATTGTACAATTTAACCATACTGTTATATTTATCCACTTTGAATGGAAGTAGCGGCATTTTCTTTCGAAAAAGTTTGGCGTGCTATTCAAAATGGGACTAGCATGATGTGATTCAAGAAACGGACAAGAAAGCAAATGTATCTGAAGAAGTAGCTCAGGAACTGTCAAAAATGTACAATAATTTATAATATATAATAATTTATAATGTACAATACTTTATATAGAGCTAAGATGGTGAATTCTCTCAACCCTCAAAATATATAGGCCGCTGCTGAAATATAATTTATTCCATTACTGAATGCATTTCCCATCTAACCTAAGAGTTATGCAGAATGAATTAATTGCAAAATGTTCTGAATTTTAGCAACGAAGCAGAGTAATTCTGGGAAAACTTATACTTAGTCAAAAACGCGTATGACCTTTCTATGGTTGGCAGCGTATGTACTTTATTCTTTAATATTCTGAGCTTACCTCATAGTCCAGCGGCCTCTGAAAGGCACAAGAGAGGCCCGCTATGTCGTCACAATAATTTATTACTCTCTCCCACTCACTGACTACTTTCTTTAACGAACCGCCCTATCCCATTTAAATTGACCAGGGGGAGGTCACTCAGCTTTGAGAGAAATGATGCTGCCACCCTTTCGGTATCCTTGCAAAAGCCGGGCACTGGCACATAAGATGGAGGACAGATTCCTCCTCATCTTCGAAGCCACAGCTCCAACAGAAGTTGTATAACCCTGTGCACAATCATTGCACATACCATACAAAGAACGCTCACAGTGCAACGCAAAGCGCTTGTCACAGAAATTGAGTAGTAAAAGGATTTTAATGGTTTCCTTGACAAGAATACAGACTCGTGGCTTGTGTTAGCCGCCGGGTACTATCAGTCTGCATCCATTGGTACGTAGCCCGCAAACCGGTTGTTGGCAATCCATAGTTTTTGGATTAGGATTAGCTCCTCCTCTGTCCTAGACAAGCGGAGCAGCAGGGCAGCTGATGTTGCTTTGGAATGGTAAGGAGATCTGCAGTAACTTCACTATCATTCACTGTTGATAAGGGTTAGGTCGAGGCCCCCCTCGGACAAAGAAGCTACCCAAGCACATTCCTCTGCATCTAGAGTCATGGCGTCCAGACAGTCACCCAACTCGGAGGTAGTCCCGACGCTGACCCCATCGGCATATAAAATTCCACATCTGATTGTTCCTCAGACAGGCGACAGCCCCCTCTTTAAGTGGTTCTCCGGCCATTTGAGCCACCTGTTTTGAGTCAGGCTTCACATTTATCGGATCTTCTGAAACAGAGCTCTTTGGCCTGTCGCTTTGATAGATCCGTAGAGTTAATTTCTCGACCCCGTACCCGAAAACGCCTTTTTGGGCATCCAAAACCGGCAGTGCTTCTTCATTTATAATGAAAAGGGCCTTCCGTCGATTATCTACTATTAACGGAATATTTGAAACAAAAATATTTTTAGCTTCTGCCGAATTTTATGCATTTGATTTGTTAAAAGCTGAATGTGATATTTGATTAAGATTTTGATATTTGTTAAAAATATATGTTCAATTTTAGTATATACTGTGGCATAAATAGCTGATTTATTTTAAATGTCGAAAATGAAATGATATATCTTCGAAAAAAACGGCTTTATAGGGCCATGCAGAGCTATCATATTATACCTAGGTATCAATTAGATACGCATTGCTAAAATTTTGGCTACGATGGATACATTTTTCTTACCAATTTTGATGAATTTGGATACGATATGAAAGCTCTGAAGTGGCAGCACTGCTCCGTATGTGTATACGGTCCAAAAATCCAGTGAACTGGCCTGAGATTGTATTGTTGATCAGCCTGGAAAATTGGGAGAAATCGCATGGAACAGAAAGAGGTGCAAGATACGATTTGACAACTACATACTCAGGCTAGATTTTTCGTTGCTCACATACGGCTGGCGAATCCAATCCCGGGATCCCGTATCCCGGTATCCCGGAATCCCGGCTAATTTCTGGTCCCGCAAATCCCGGGATTGATGAGTTCTAATCCCGGGATTTTCGGGATCAGAATTTGGCCTGGATTCCCAGGCCAAATTCTGCCGGGAGTCAAGCATAATCGGCAATCAAATTACGGCAAGACTCGAAAAGAGCAAATAGAATCCATATTTATAAGAAAGCAATTAGGTCTGTTCCCGTACTTTCAGTCACTGAATTTTACTGAATTTTCCTGAATCATGTGGTGGGGAATTTCATGGAAAGTACGGGAACGCTCTCATTGTATTTCCTGAAAATTAACAACCGAAAGTGTCAGTTTTCGGTTTTTGGGAGAACAATAGTGATTAGGTCTGTTCGCGTACTACGATTAATTGCAATTAATTGCAATGAAGCCGTTTTTGTACTCCGTTTTACTGAATACTGAAAATTTCCCCTCTTTCAGTAAATTTCAGTAGGATCTGAGCTACTGAAAAATACTGAAAACTGTCAAACGCTTTCTGGCGTAATGTTATTATGAAAGACGAATATTTTTATGGCGATAGTTTGTCGCCGCTTAGGATGACTTTATAATCACAATAGTTCTCCCAAAAACCGACAACTGACACTTTTGTGTGTCGATTTTCAGGAAATATAATGAGAGCGTTTTCGTACTTTTCCTGAATTTCCCCACCATATGATTCAGGAAATTTGAGTAAAATTCAGTGACTGAAAGTACGCGAACAGACCTATTATAAAGTCATCCTTAGCGGTAATAAATTATCGCCACAAAAATATTCGACCTTCATAGCAACATTACGCAAAAAATATGTTGCTTGCCGCGCACATTTGAAAATATTTACTCCGTTAGACACTTCAGTATTTTTCAGTAGCTCAGACTCTACTGAAATTTACTGAGAGAGGGGAAATTTTCAGTTTTCAGTAAAACGGAGTACGGGAACAGCTTCATTGCAATTAATCGCGATTAATCACAATTAATCGTAGTACAGGAACAGACCTATTAGCATGCAGGTTCACATGAAAATGCGTAAAGAATAGAGCAAAACAAACCGATGTAACAGTTAACAAGAGAATACAAAGGGGTTTATAAATAAATAAGCATGGACTGTTTCGCATTTAGTGCATTCGTTACTTCGAATAATTTGAGGAAATTAATACTAGCGAATGCATACACAAATTTACCAAAATCCTCAATAACAATCAAAAAAAAGGCTGTGGGCTATGCAAGCAGGATAAAAAAAATAATAAAAAATGAGATAAGACAGGCTAGTATCTTAGGTGAACGGTTCAGTTTGACGTTTGATGAGTGGACCTCGACAGCAAATAGGCGCTACACAAATATTAACATATACTTAGTCAGTTCTTACTGGAGCTTGGTGCGAGTAAGGATATCAATGACAGTAGCAAACTACCCAGATATATTCAAAGAGCGTTTCGCTGAGTTTGATGTTTCTCTAGGAAAAGACATTGCTACTATCATAACTGATGGGTCAAATGAAATGCGAAAAGTAGGCAGACTAGTTAATACAGAGCAACATATTTGTTTGGCGAATAGCATCCTTTTGGCAGTTTGCGATGTTCTCTATAATAGGAGGTCCTGTCATATACCCTACGTTTTAAGAAGCTCAGAGGTTCTGTTGTTGAACCTGAATGAATTGTTACTTGTTATTTGGTACTTTCTTGAAGTTAAGTTGGCTCTTCTTCCGGCAGTCATATTGTAACCATGGCCAGGCTATAATTGTAAAAGTTAACATGAATTAAATAAAATTGTATTCTGAATTAACAATCAGTGTTATCATTTCGTGACTTGCATACATAACAGTGGCGACGAGGACGGAAGAAAATGACGGATACGAACGATAACGCAAGTTGCTTTCAAGCTAGTGCTTCGGGATCTAGACCATCCGGAGATGCGAATACAGTGAACATACAAACGCTGATCGACTTATTACAAAATCTTCAAACATCATCAAATGTAGCAACGCCTAATGTTCACTTCAAGGAATTTGATGAAACTGAAGAGCCATTCTACAACTACGTGGAACGATTAAACAATTACTTGGCCATGCGGAACATTACAGACCCAGGGAAGAAAGTACAAGTTCTTATTAATTGCATTGGTCCAAAATATTACAACCTGTTAGCCGGTCTGACTGCGCCCGATTCACCGTCCACAAAATCATATGAAACTCTAATTACAATGCTAAAAAATCATCTAAGCCCATCAATGAATGAAATTACAGAACAGCACAAATTTCTTTTGCGACAACAGCACGATGGAGAAACAGTTGCGGCTTACGTAGCAGAATTGAAAAGGCTAAGTACATTTTGCAATTTTAAGTGCCAGTCCTGCAGTAAATCAACATTAGAAACGCATCTACGTTCACAATTTATACGCGGTGTGAGAGATGAAGACATAAAAGAGCGTCTTCTTCGTGAAAGTAATCTAACAATGTGTTATGTACAGTGTGGCCAGATATTTGCGAGAAGCTATAGCCCAATTTCAAATTTTCATAGCCCAAAATAGCCAAGATTTCTTATTTGTAGCCCAAAAACCGCCACACCAGATTTATAACTAAATTAATTCAGTTAAGCTGCTTAAACTATAATATTTAAATCCTTAAAATTCGTACGAAGTAACATAAATGCTCTAATTGTAGCGCAGAAGTCGTTTGAAACAGTAAACATTTACGATAATTGACAAATAAAATTTTATTCACAACGTATTTGTAAAGGGAAAATGTGAATAAATTACAGGAACTGTGTAAGAATTTTAGAAAAGTCCTTGAAAAATTAAGTGTAGAAGGGCACTTATTTTTTCAAGAACTTTCCTAAAATGTTCACACAGAAAATAAAAGCTTGCGGTAACAACTTGCAAATTTAGTTGGCACAAAAATTCAATTAGTATAAAAAACAGTCTTAATTGCTGGAACGGCTGAATATTGTATTTCAAATGTAAATATTTTACCCGATTTCATGCATTCAAAACTATGAACGCAAGTTTTGAAATAAATTATTTTTTCGATTAGACGATCAGCTGCTAACATTATGTTCAGACGTTTAAATACTTTCAAAAGGATATATACGTCAAATAATTTCACTTGTGCATTGTTATACATTGAATTTTGAATGAATGCGATTTGAATTTACAATCGGAATTAACAAAAGCTGCTATGGTTTCTTCGGTTTAAAACTAAAAAAGTCATCATCATCCTTTAGAAAAGACATTACTCAATCTTCTGGGAGAGATTCGTTTGTGTTCGTAAATTGATCGTATCCTGCCAAATTTTAAATGTCTGCTGGAATATTTGAATTCTCATCACTTTGAATTTGAAATCTCATCACGATTCCGCCTTTGACCCTCAGATTTCGAGGCAACCCACATTTCAAAAAACACTTGGAATTCTAAGTGGAGACACTTTATTTCAAGCAGATCGTAATTACCAGAGAGCTTCAAATATAGGAACTAATTTTATTGGGTCTGAAGGACGCTCAGTATTTCCCGGAGCTCACAATATGAAATTAATCATATAAATGCAGTAATTTAGTTTTATGTTTGGTATAATCCTCTGATCTAAGGGCTGTAAATAAGAAGTGAAAATAGGTAGAAATAATTGCAGCTTGATGTCTTCCAGATTATCAATGCTATCACATCTAGCTTTATCAAAAAAGATGGTGATGTTTCGGTTTTGTGTTTGCATTTCAATATCAAGTGTGCATCTATTCTTTAAAAATAGCACCCGTCATCTAAGATTTTGTGCTATCTCGCCAAGCTGTGCCCAGACTTCGCTTAATGTAAATTCTTCCCAACGATCTTGGTCTTTCAGTTTTTCTTATGCAGCTCCATTGCAACTGTCACGCGTTTCTTTCAAGGTTTTCCCTATGTACAATTTAAGACGTAGTGATTTTTGTGGTGTTGCTCTAAAAAATACCCCTGCCTCATCAAGATTATAGATATTTGAAGTATCATAGCCATCACGTAACATTCTTAGCTGTGACTGAAATTCCTGAATTATGTTTAAATCAATATCAGCTTCTTCGCCACAAACATGCCGTCGTGAATATTTTAGTCCTTTTTAACGGATTCTAGCTTTCTTTTTGATGCCTTCAAATCAAATAATTATAATTTTGTAGGGATTTGACGGGTTTCACTGTGAATTATCTGCCTGGGTATTGACAAACTTTTGGAGCGTGTCTTAGGAGACCATTAATACAACAATTTATTTATCTGGTAGTACCCTAAATTTAATTTGAACCGCTTTCTCTCAGCGTCTTCAAAATTTTCCAACCTTATTTAATTTCCGTTTTAGTTGGTCATTGTGTTTTTTAAATACGATGCACCTGACTCTAACTAATTTTAAAGCTATCGGCAGTTTTGGATGAGCGATTGTTTGCCGGATTACTGTATTACTTCTAACTTATTACTTTATTTTGCACTCATAGTACATTTTTTCAGTTGCTTTGACGTTGCCTGAACAAACGTTCAAATATTTACATCATAATTATCAAATTAATTGCATTCATACTTGCTTAAAAGGAAAACATAAAACAATGCTCAAATAAATAAATATTTTATTATTATCAGAATACCAATAAAACTCAAGCTATTTATAACGTACCGAATTCTACATATTAAATAATTTTCCAACAGAAAGCTATGCAGAAATTATACGAAAAATTTTCTTGAAACATTTTTTTCTGGAAAACTCATTTTTGCACAATTTTCCATGCTGGTCTTAAAACCGTTTTTGATTCAATTAGGAAGTACTACTAAGCAAATTTTTGTGCAGCTTATCTGGTTCACGGTCCAATTCTAGAGGTTACCCGATTAAAGAGTGAATTTTCTTCAAGAAATAGTATGATTTTATGTAAATAGGTGATTTTATAGTTCAAATGTTCAGGTAGTTTGATCATACAGTGTCCTGATTAGTAGGTTTTACTGGATAGCCCAAATATAGTTTTTCATAAAAATAGATAGCCCAAAAACCGCCAACCCGCGAAATGAAAAAACGTCCCGCGAATTCAAATTTTAGATAGCCCAATTGGCGGGAAATAGCCCAATCTGGCCACAGTGGTTATGTATGCAATGGAACTGCGGGACTAAAACGACCTTTTCCTTTGGATGCCAAACTAGAAGTGATTTTATTTCTTTACCAAAAAATCCAAGTAACCTATGTACATTAAATACAAATTTGAATATGTAATTATATCCAATGGTCATCATCTCGCAAGACACATGTGTTTACAATTCGTCGTCTTCGGACACACATGTTTACAATTCGTTCACCGTCTTGCGAGACCATATCAAATTACCGTCTCCGTAAATCAAAACACGAGTCAAGTGGTTGCAGACCAATTTCAAAGTTGTTATGAAAGAAAGATAAGAGGTCTGAGAATTGAAATATTCATAATAGAATGAATATACGTATGAATGATAAAGTTAGGGTAGAGTGGTGTGAAATGGGACATAACACTCCTCCCTCGTAAAATTGAAGATTAGCGATAATAATTCAGCTAATCGGAAATAATTGAATTTTCAGGTGTGATGATTTACGGTTACCCGGTTTACAAAAAAAAAAATAGAAGGTTAATTAATTGTTTAATTAATCACTTAGGATGACGGTGTCAATTAAAGGAATTATTTTAAATTTGGTGTAATCCAATAATTGTAGGTTAATATTACAAAATTGTGATTAATATAAGTTTTAGGTAATGCAATATTACAAAAGTGATAAATATTTTACAAACATACAACATTACAAAAGTAAGTTTTGTATAATACATGATTAAAATAGGTTTTATTTAGTGCAATATTGCAGAAGTGCAATACAAATTTTATGTAAAGGTGGTAATTCAATATTTTACAAAAATACAAAATGGTGAGTATAATGGAATAGTATTAAAGTAGTGATTGAATTTTATATAAGGTAATAGTAATAAAGTAGTGATTAACGTTTATATAGTGTAATAATGTAAAAGTACTGATTAACATTTATAAAATGAAATGATATATAAGTAGTGCTTAACAAATATATAATGAGATAATATATAAGTAGTGTTTAATAATTATATAATGAAGTAAGGTAAATATTAAGTGTGTTGATTGGTGAAATTTCGTATTCAAAAGTGATAGAAAGTGTCGATCGTAACAAAGCTCTGTGAACGTCTGGATTTAAGTTGTCGCTGAATAGAGCATTAAGCTAGAACTACACTGGCGTCACGTAACGTGAGCTCACGTGTCGTCACGTTTTGCGTGTGGAGGCATGAGCTCACGCTTGGAAATACACTTGTGTCACGCCTCACGTGTGTTGCAGTTGCTCATCGACGGTTGACGGTTAACTATCTCCAGTTGTGTGACAATAGTTTATATCGCGTTTTCGAAAAGTGTTTTGTAACTGTATTAACAATTAATTATATTATAATGTGTGAGAGTACAGACTCATCCACAAGCTCTTCAGATTTTGAAGAAGACTTAGAAAATGTTGTTGTTTGTGCAGTTCTTCAAAGGGAGCGTCGATTTTGGGTTCATCCGGTTAATCGTGCAAGGGAGGAACTTCAAAATGAACAACCAGAGCGGTTCCAAATGTATTTTAGGATGACAAAGGAGCAATTTGATTTTTTGCATGGCCTGATAAAAGAGGACATCAAGAAGCAAAATACGCATTTTAGAAAAGCCATAAGCACAGAAGAAAGATTGGCTGTATGTTTAAGGTAAGTAAATATGAAATCAAATGTTTGTTTGTATAATAATGTTTGTATGGAGTTAGACAAAGCATATGTAGTAGCACTGTATATAATAGTAGTCAACATAAAAAAAAACATTGCAAACCATATAGTAAGTTTATTAACATAAAAAATTGTGTACGTTAAGGTGTATAAAAACACAAATGTAAAATGTGAAAAAATGCATACATTGAAAAATATAAAGTAGCATAAATAACTCAAATATTGTCCGGAGAAGCACTTTCGTGTACGCGAATCAAATCCGATGTGGTGGGAAACGTACAATATTCCTCAATGACATGCAATGCTTCATCAGTCGGCGATGGTATAATGCCGGATTGCGTTGAACATTGTGGCTCGCAAACTATATTCGCCGCACTCGGTATAGGTGTTGAAGCACGAACAGAATAGTTCCATGCCTCATGTTCACAGTTTTTCAATTCGGCATCCAATACAATGTTGCCAACTTCCCTTTTTACACGAACTTGTTCTGCTTTTGGGAGTTTTTTTGTAATTCTCGCCAAACTCATGAAATACATAGACATGTCGTCCATATCTTCCAGGCATGAATGACGTTTTCGTGTTTCGCATTTTTCTTCGTATTTTCGCTTCCGAAGAGCTGCATTTTCCTCCATAGCAGACAGTACCTTGTCTAATGAGGTTTTTTTCTCTCTCTGGTTTTGTTTGCTAGCCTTGATATCACTTAGCAGTCTTATATTTTCTTCTCGCGTTTTATTCTCTTCGTAATGTATTTCATTTGTTCTCTCTGAAGTGGTTTGGTTTGATGGGCCATCACCTGCACATTCTTCATCTTGAGGAAGAAAGTCTTCAGATGCGCCCATTACTGTAGACTCGCCTTCCATATCCGTCCTTTCTTTTGATACATTTGCAATATTTTGTAAATTGCCCAGTGTTCTAAAATAAAGAAGAATAAATTTTACATTTGTATTAAAATTTATAAGTTCCTACCTCCGATCTTCTAAGTAAGGCAACAGAAATCCCATTTGTTGCTCGAATCTCCATTCTGCAATATATTTTCTAGCCTGCCCACTTTTGTGCATACGACGTCTACTACGTGCATTATTAAAGCATTTCCTGAGCTTATCCCATTTTTTTTTAGCATCCGCAGCTGAAATAAAACAACTTTAATTAATATACGACGTTTTTTTTGTTTCAGATTCCTTGCAACTGGAAACTCATTTAGATGTTTAGGATTTAATTACCGAATGGGGTTTGGTACTGTTCGGAAAACAATCTTAGAGGTTTGTGACGCCATTTGGAAGAATTTGGGACCAGTGGTAATGGCGAAGCCTACGGAAGAATTGTGGAAAAAAAACGCCAGCAGATTTAAAACAACGTGGAATTTTCCGAATTGCATTGGTGCAATCGATGGTAAACACATTAATATCCAATGCCCCATCAATGCAGGATCCACATATTATAACTATAAAGGAAGCAATTCAATTGTTCTGTTGGCGTTGGTGGATGCAGACTACAAATTTATTGCTGTTGATGTTGGAGCGTACGGTAGGAATAGTGATGGTGGCATTTTCGAAAAAAGCGAGATTGGGAAAATGCTCGAAAGTGAAACTTTGAGCATTCCAGGAAGAACACCTCTGGAGGAAAGTGGATCACCTCAGCCACATGTCATTGTAGGTGACGAAGCATTTCCACTTAAATCCTACTTAGTTCGGCCATACAGCAAGCACAGCATTCAAGGAGATGAAAGTAAAAAAATTTTCAACTATAGACTGTCACGAGCTCGACGCGTAGTGGAAAACGCGTTTGGGATTTTGGTAGCGCGGTGGCGAGTATTTCGCACACATATAGAAGTGCAACCCGAATTCGTTGACAAAATTGTCCTTGCTTGCTGTTGTCTGCATAACATGCTAGCTTCAGATGCGTATGATCACGATATTGCAGATTTAAACTCTGCCGAAGCTGCATTTCAGAATGTAGACGGTGTGAGGCGTAATTTCACAAACGAAGCGTTCTCAGTCAGAGAAGCCTTCAAAGATTTTTTTAATTCTCCATCGGGTAGTGTGCCTTGGCAAATCAACGCAGTTCGGAAAGGGAGGTTAAATGATTAAAGTTTAATGTACGAATACAAAATAATTTTAAAGTTAACACTAGCGATTTATGCAATATATATGTATATATAAATATATAAAAAGATCATTAAATAAAAAAATATATAAATAAACTCACTTGTTATATTTAACTGCCTGGCAATTTCTTCCCACGCTTCTTGACGGACGCACTGGTCTTTATAATCCTTTAACGCACTATTATAAAGCACTTCGTGCCGTCTCACATGTTCAATTAGTTGTTCTTCCATGACCATTTTAATACAATAATTTATTTTAATATCAAATTAAACTAATTCCACCTTTAATTAATACTCAACACAATGTATACATATAATGATTTGGATAAACGCTTGTACTAGCTATCCATACACAACTGAACACAATATACAAAAAAAAATGTCACAGGCAATTACATAAATCACATTCCGTCCGATGTAATTACCTAAGCTCCTTTTTTAAACTATCAACTGATTTCAAATAAATAAATACCTATATCGTACATGTATACTTGTGATAAATTCAGGGATGTATCTTAGAAGTAGGTAAATTTTTACCTTCAATTAGAGCTATTCCTTATGAAATTTCTTTGGAATAACCCAAGTGAAAAAGTCAGAGCTATGCACTAATATTCGTGTACGCGTGGGTCGTATCCTTGGGTTAATTTAGCCTTGTTACCTGCAAGCGTATTTATCGAACAAAGTTAAAGCAGTAAGACTGTTGTTTTTTAAATGAAATTTGTCCCTTCCATGCTGACTTAACAAAAATTCATGCTGCAGTTACAATGAATGCAATACAACATTGTTGCCATGCTTTCTGAGCGGAAGGAAATCAATGCAATACAATACTTAACGTTATCTGTATATCTGTAATACTTCACGTTATCTGTCACTGGTGTTTCATTATATGCATCCTTAACAGTCTAGATATTGCAAAGGAAAAATGAGACAAACAAAAAACAAGATATGTTTTAAATTTGCATATGATATCTCCTATTTCCCGGACGCACACGATCATATGCAATTGGATATTTAAAAAATTTCAGGTTTGACCGAATTTCACTGCGCAACACAGTTCAGTTGCATTGATTATGCCTATAGCATTATCATAAACTTTCAGTGGTTCTGTAATGTATGTCTCAGGCGGCATACCTACAAATTCCATATTTGCTTGGTATTTTGAACGAAAAACATTTGGCGCTAATAGAAAAGTCATATACATGTTACCAAAAGTTTTTACAAACACTAAAAATGCATGTAAATAATTATAAAACATACCAATGCAAATTCCACATAAAAATCCTGCTACATCTTTTTCACACAATTTAGCAGCATCAATATATTTCGCCATTTCAAAACTATTCATACTTATACATTTTCAACAAATCACTTACCTTATACATTTCAACCAAATCAAATACCATGTGCTGAAAATATTGGCTAAAACGACGATTTCAATTATAAAATACATATTTACGTCACTCAATTTGCATATTTATGTACTTATAACCGATATTTTGATTAATCAGTACTTATTTCGCCATATACGACGTTCAAAAATATACGTTACATGTTAAACGTGCTGTCACGTGTGCTCAAAAATCTGAAGGCGTGTTTTTTTGCTCCGATACAGAACAGAATAGGACAGTGATGCAAAAAAACGATCCATCACAAAACAGCTGACGCTTTCGCTAAGACTGACATAGGTTGCTGTATTTGCTGTGGTCCCACTCAACAGCTCAATATAAAGGGAGAAAATAACGAATATACACTACCACAATCGATAGAAAATAGCAAAAGGACTAACAGAAAATTATCTCTTTTAACTTTGTTCACATTATGCGAGCTTTTTTCAATTTACTAACTACCAAAACATTCAACTTAACCTTCAAAAACCAAAGCCATCTCACAGAAAAAAAAAGACAACTACGTATGAGCTTTTCTTTTTTCTATCAGCACATTCTATACTTCGGCACGTGAACTACCTATGACGAATACAATTTCTGTACTAGTGAATTCACTGGTGCAGGAGTGTTGTTGTTTCCAATGCGTATATCCTATTCTCTACTGGATAGAGGAGCAAAAAAACACGCCTTGAATTTGCAGATTATCAAAAACGTGAGCTCACGTGAGCCAATGCCTTCTAGAAGTACGGGCCGTCAGGCTACGTAATCGTTCTCGCCGTGACGTCATGAGTTTAGGAAATTTGACATTTCCACGAGGCAGTGCCGATGTACACGGAGATTTCACTTGCGGTTTTTTGGTTAAAATATGAATAAAACGTTAGTTTTTTTGTGCGTGGACGCGTTATAACAATAATATTTAGTCATAACGTACACTTTGTACCAATTAATTGTATCGCGACAGTAAATCGACACGAACCATCACATAACCTAACACCAACCGATAAACATTTCGTAGCGAATTTTCCACATTGTACCGCACGCACCGCATTAATTTGTGTTTAAGCTGTTCACTAGCACTGTTCTGCATACACCACTTTAGTTTTTATTTCACTCACTATAACACAAGCCGTATAATTAACATTTTCCCGCGGACGTCCCATAAGACTACGTGTGTTTTTCGCGATATTTGTCCCGATGCTCTGACGTCATCATTCTGCATTACGGCCTGTACATCTAGAAGGCATTGCGTGAGCTCACATGATCCGTGTGGCGTGTCGCCAGTGTAGAGCCCTAACCAAAGATGAGTCTGCGGCCGTAATCGTCACTCAAAACCGACCGGTTTTAGAGCAAAAAAGGCACTTTTTGACGTACGCAAACATGAGTGAATTTAGGTGCCCATACAACGCATGAGCGAACGTATGTCAAGTCGTATCTCATTACCACTTTACGTACGGACAGCTCATAGTAAAAATTGAGCAAAAGGTTGCTTAAGGAGCATGCCACTTTTCTGGCTGTTCGGTAAGTTATGTTTGGGTGCAACATATGCTTTGCGTGGTTTACCTCGGCGCATACGTCAACGTACGGGCGCAGACTCATCACTAGTTGGACCTTAGTTCTAACAATGCCTTCTATATGTACGGGCCGTAATGCAGAATGATGACGTCAGAGCATCGGACCAAATGTCGCGAAAAACACACGTAGTCTTATGGGACGTCCGCGGGAAAATGTTAATTTTACGGGTTGTGTTATAGTGCGTGAAATGAAAACAGAGTGGTATGTGCGGAACAGTGCTAGTGAACAGTTAAAACACAAATTAATGCGGTGCGTGCGGCATAATTGGAAAAATTCACGACGAAATGTTTATCAGTTGTTGTTAGGTTATGTGATGTTCCGTGTCGATTTGCTATCGCGATACAATTGGTCGATACAAAATGAAAGTTATGGCTAAATATTATTATTATAACGCGTCCACGCACAAAAAATTAAAGTTTTATTCGTATTTTAGCTAAAAAACTGCATGTGAAATCTCGGTGTGTGTCGGCACTGCCTCGTGGAAATGTCAAACTGGTTTAACGCCATGACGTCACATCGACAACGATTACGTAGCCTGACGGCCCGTACTTCTAGAAGGCATTGGTTCTAACCATACAAAATGGTACTGC
The DNA here is from genome assembly GCA_947369275.1 of Nemotelus nigrinus. Classification (NCBI taxonomy): domain Eukaryota; kingdom Metazoa; phylum Arthropoda; class Insecta; order Diptera; family Stratiomyidae; genus Nemotelus; species Nemotelus nigrinus. The sequence goes on along the minus strand of OX376372.1, from coordinate 90,744,102 downwards.
AGATCTATCACACGTGTGGTCAGCTGATGTGACCACACGTGAGCTCACGTTACGTGACGCCAGTGTAGTTCTAGCTTTAGTGTTTAGCGGTGTGGTGGTCAGTTGATGAACATCAGTTATGTTTTCTTAATCATAAGTAGAGAATCCAGCATTTCCGGCATTTTCGTAATTTGAAAGCGGTCGCCTTGCAGTAGGACGAATAGCACGGACTGCAGGTGGTTGAACTTCGATGTCGAAATCGCGTGATCGTGTAGATGGTAGTGAAATTGTTTCTTCTGCCACGGATGTCACATGTTGGCCTTGTCGAGTTCGGAAGATGCATCGATTGAAGATCGCTGCTATGCAATGATGGCTTCCGTTTCTCCGATTGTTGGGTCCATGCGAAGCAGGACATGGAAATATAAATTTAAGAAATTTTAGCAATAAGCATACAAATTGAATTGTCAAAACGACAATGGTAGCGGTATACCAATTGGCGTATTTAACTGCAGGTTTCTCGTCCAGCATCTTGTTAATGTGTTGCTCGAAAGAGTTTAGTTGGTGCGAAGCTCGATTTAAGTCATTTAGATTGACATTTGTAAAATGCATCGGCATTAATAGAGGAATCTTAGTTTGATTCTCTTTAGAATTGCAGCAATCATCTTCCATTATGCTAACGGAAGGAATAATATTTTGAAATTCAGTAATAATATTTGATGTGGTCATCAGTTGAGTCGATTTTGCGTACCCACGGCAATTTTTCTTGAGTGTTAACACTCCAGTGCCTTGAATCGGTCGATCGATTATGGGACTGTTTTCGCAATCGATTACCAACATTTCTGCATCACTGATAATATAAATCCATTGATTGGATTTTAAGGGTTCCCAAACCTCGATACTGCCTTGGATGGTACTCGTTTGGCAAGATTCGGGTATTCGGGTTGAAATCGATGATAAGAGAATGACTTCGCAGACTGGTTTTTCGAGCGTCGAATGCAGCGTTTTGCCCCAACAAGCCAGGTCAATTTCGGACAGGCTTTTACAGGAGCCAGTAGATGTAAGTTGCACGTAAGACAGTTTGTTACTGGACATTGCAAGGAAAGGATGTGTTGGAATAATAAATGAATGAGAAATTCCATCACGGGACATAGGAAAAGGAATAATTCTATACAGGTTGTATATTTCGTTAGAATTGAGTGGAATTTTAATGATAAAAACTAATCTATGATCGTAACAATATCCTTTAAGATCACTTATTTCTAATAATTTGTGCGCATTTTCATAGTTCAGAGTTAAAGGAAAGCTTCTTCCATTAGTGAGAAATTTTAAATTCGAATTAATTTCGTTAATAAATTGCTTAGGTGTGATAATAAAAGGATGTATTACATTTTTCTTGGCGAACAGAATGCTATTGATTACGACGTCATATTGTTCATTTAATTCGCTTATTAAATATGATAAAGAGTTTATATGAGAGAGTATTGTGATCGAGTTTTCTAAACTGGTTTCTTTATGAACAGTGTTTTGGATGAACTTGTTAAAGGTTTCAATATTTTGATTTAGGTGTTTTTCTTGAATTTTAAATGTTGAAATAGTATCATTGAAATTAGAGATTGTACTTCTAATTACTTGTATTTGCTCTTTCATTAGAAAATGCAGTGATTTGTCGCTACGCTCTATTTTATTGATTGCGTCATTGTAGAATTGGACATCGTCAGCGTCAGCGGTACCAAAAAGCCAGTGGAGCAGTTTACCTCCCACATCGAATAAGCCTCTTTTGGGTCGATTGTGACTGAGAAGATCGAAAAGCGATTCCTCTTTTCTATTTAAATTTTTAATTTGCAACGAGATAAGCTCCAAGATTTTATTACAATGCATTGAATTTGATTTGAATGATTCGCACATACCTTGGGTATTATCTACGAGTCGTTCTATGGTTAACAGTTTTTCGTAGTAAAATGAAATATTAGTATAAGTGATAAGTTGCCAATAGTCAGAGTAGAATTTCACTCGTCCTATTTGCTCGTAGAATAATCCGCTGCTAGCATTGATTGATTCTAACTTAAAATTTCCATCACTGGTTGCTACCGTGAGGGTTAATCTGCAAAAGATACATGCGTATAAGGTATGGAATATCTACTAATTAAGGTGATATTTAATCTAAAACGTGATCAAATTTGCATTCAATTATTTTGAAAAGTAATAAAAATATGCGAATCTGCTTTAAGCAGAATGAGCTGGTTTGAGACGATTCAAGTGAACTCTAACAAACTTGTTTCGAACTTTGATAGTAGCGTTCTGATTATTGTGTAGTTTAACTATTTTATAGGGTCCTTTGAAATTAGGACTTAATTTTTTAGATTGACCAATTTTAGTTTGATTGTTTTGTAGATATACTAAATCATCCACCTGATAGTTAGGTAAGTTAGAAGTTTTGTCGTAGTGATTCTTAGCAGTCTCTTTGGATCTTAGTAAATTTCGTCTAGCTATTTCATGCGTTTTATAGAGCTTGAGCTTCAGTTGCTCGTGATATGAATCGTAGGTATAATTTAATTCTGGTTTTGAGAATAAAGAACTCGGAATTATGGGTCGATGCCCGAATAATAGCTCATATGGAGTGAACTTAGTGGAAGCATGAACAAGAGTATTGTAAGAAAACATAGCTAGAGGAATATATTCATCCCAATCAGATTGTTTGTCGTTAACGTAATGTTTTATATAGTCTTTTAACGTAGAATGCGAACGCTCTATAGCTCCGTTTGATTGAGGATGATAAGCAGTGGTCATAATGTGTTTTATTTGGAAAAGCTTAGTTAAATTTTTTATTAAATCTGACAAGAAATCAGCTCCTTGGTCAGTTAATATTGTCTTAGGTATGCCGAACATAGTTATAAAGAACACAAGAGAATTAGCTATTGTTCGTGCATCGTGAGCTTGAACGGGAATGGCATACGAAAACTTGGTGAGATCGTCCTGCATCGTGAGAATATATTTGTTGCCTTTTTCGGTGATCGGCAATGGACCAACAATATCTAAAGAGATTTTCTCGAAGGGTTGACTACTTGTACTCGAAATTTCCATGGGCGCTTTGTTTTTGCGTCTCATAGTTTTGTTTATTTGACATGATTGACAATTTTTTATATAATTTTTTTTATCGGTTCTCATACCATGCCATTTGTATTTGAGTTTGATTCGTTTTAACATTCGGTGATAACCGCAATGTCCAGATATCGGTGAATCATGATTTTCCTTCAATATAAGAGGAATTTGACTTTCTGAAGGTTTTTTAATCGAATTAAGATAGATTGTTAGCTTTATTTGGGAATTTCGAAAGACAAATAATATTATGTTTTTACATTTCTCGTATATGAAATGATTGAAGTCGTCTACCGGATTAGCTATAGAAATAGACTCAATTTTTTCTTTTTCAAGGAGTATTCTCAGATTTTGGACTGTATAGAAGAAATCAGAATAAGAAGGTTTATCGTAAAAATTCTGTTTTACGAAGCAATGGTAGTATTTTTGTTTCTGTTCATTATTGGTTGTGTGCACCGAAAATAATTCGTGTGGTGTATTTTTGATAACTTCGAAATTGATTGATTTTGATAATATTTCTTCAGTATAATTGTTTTGATCATCTAGATCGATAGCAGTTAAGTAAGCTATATGGTCTTTTGACTGTAGTATATTTTCGTTGGATTCATTGAAATCGAAGACTCTGGGAGTCATGGAATTATAATAAAATTTTACGTAGTCATTGAAGGTTTCTTTAGTCTCCAAGTATAATATGTTAGAATCCTCGATTGGGATTCGTGAAAGGCAATCAGCGTTAGAATTAGCACGTCCTTGTCTATATACAACTTTATAGTCGTATTCTTCGAGCTTTAAACGCCAGCGAAGAAGTTTAGAACCAGGGTCTATGACATTATAAAGCCACTGTAGTGGTTTGTGGTCTGTGACAACCTTAAAATGACGCCCATATAAATATGGTCTGAAATGATTCATGGCCCAGACAATGGCTAACAATTCTCGCTCCGTTGTACTCCGATTTGATTCGCATCTATTGAGAGTGCGACTTGCATAGGCTATTGGTAAGTCGGAACCCAATTCACCTTGACTAAGAACAGCACCAATCGCAAAGTTTGATGCGTCAGTGGTAAGTATAAATTCTTTGGAGAAATCTGGATATTAGAGTAAAGGTTCAGAAATTAATTTCTCTTTTAGAGAATCAAATGCGGTTTGTTGAGACATTGTCCATTCGAAATTAGTATTTTTCTTTAAGAGTTTAGTAAGAGGACGTGTAATGAGACTAAAGTTTTCAATGAACCTACGATAATAACCGGCTAGCCCGAGAAATTGTTTTATTTCTTTCGGGTTGCGTGGAGTTGGAAAGTTTTCTACAGATTTAACCTTTTCAGGATTTGGTTTTAATCCATAGTTAGAAATTATGTGACCCAAGTAACTGACTTCAGCTCTCATGAATTCACATTTATCCGGTTGCAATTTTAATTTGTTTGTTTTTAATCTCTCGAAAATATTTTTTAATCGAACTTCGTGTTCGTGAATAGAAGAGGCATATAGAACTATGTCGTCCAAGTAGACGTAGCATTGAAGACCTTGTAACCCAGTAAGAATTGCATTCATGAGTCTCTGGAAGCGTGCAGGCGCATTTTTTAGACCAAATGGCATACGCACAAATTCAAAGTGACCCGTTGGCGTAGAGAACGCTGTTTTCGGTCCGTCTTCCGGTTTCATTTTAATTTGATGGAATTCAGATGCAAGGTCAAGAGTTGTAAAGTATTTACAATGACCTAGCTGGTCCAGAATTTCCGAAATGTTAGGAAGCGGATAGCAATCTCCAACGGTGACTTGATTTAGCTTTCGGTAGTCGACGACTACGCGCCATTTCTGTTTGCCAGATGCGTCTAGCTTCTTTGGTACTACCCACAAGGGAGCTGACCAAGGCGAGACAGAAGGTTTGATGATGCCTTGTTTCAACATTTTTTCAATCTGTCGATTAACTTCCTCTTTGTGAACTTCCGGATAGCGATACGTTTTAGCGTGAATTGGAGGTGTGTCACCAGTATTTATTTCATGCTCAGTGGCATTAGTAAAGGTAAGGCTATCACCCTCCAAATGAAAAATGTCCATATACTCTAGGCACAAATTTAAAGTGGAACGTTTTTCTTCATCGTTAAGATGAGATAAACGAAGATTAGCAGTTAATTCGCGTATCCGTTTGTTATTAAGAGACTTCGAAATAGGATTTTTGTTAGGTTCTGAGAAAGCTACAAGCGTAGTTTGATCGAAATTTTCGAGTTCTAGTTCGATGTGATCGAGGATGATTTCTGTTTCAGTAGTGTTTAGAATGGAAGCAAGGGATTTGTTATTGTTAACGCGAGTAATAGCACGACATAAGTATACTCCTTCTTGAATGGAGATATTTGGAATTATCCCTTCGTTTATTTCCGGATTGAGAACAGTTATTTCGATTACTGTCTTGGTACGGGGTTTGATGACATGATTGAATTTAGAATTATTGGTGTTCAAGTTATTTTTAGTGAGAATTTGAGTAGTTGGGATCCGTTCTTGTCGATCAGCAATAGAATTAGAACTTGCAACAAAAAGATGGGAATCTGAAGTATTAAAAACCGATTCTAGTGAAGAACGGAAGTGTGATGGGTTTAAATATAGTGTCGCAGTGTGTCCATAAACCTTAATGGTTTTGTTTTTGAAATCAACTATAGATTGGGTTTCCTTTAGGAAATCGTTTCCAAGTAATCCATCTAGTGGAATGTTAGTTGATTCTGATACGACATGGAATTTATACTGCATGGATTTCGATGCGAAATTTAAGCTTAGGTTAACGCAACCTAAAGTAGGAATAGGGTTGTTAGGGCTTATACCGTTTAAGTGAATAATTTCGTCAGTGATTGGTTTAATGTTATGTTTTAGCGAACTAAGTTTTATGATAGATACATTTGCACCGGTATCCAAGAGTAAATTGAGCTCTGGAGATTTCGATTCCCTACAAGGTACTTTGAGTAGGCATGTATTTTCTACACAGAATAGAATGTTTTCGATTTTTTTCGGAATCGAATTTTCAACTTGGAACTTAGGATTGGATAGTCATTCGGTTTTATCCGAAGACAGAGGCAATTTAGGTTTATTTCCGCTTTTATGTTTATTGCGGTATTGCAGTTTTCGACACTCCTCAATTAAATGTCCTTTATTTTTACAATATTTGCAGACTTTTGTTACATTTTTCCCTCCAGTGATATTAGTTTTCTGAATTGAGTTATCAGAATTTACATGGTAGACTTTCCGGTTAGCGGAGTAACACTCGTTCGTGTTGTGTGAGGACTTTTTGCATTTAGAACAATATTTTGAACGTTTGTTGTACATGTTTTGTACCTTTTCTTCGTTCACAGCGACAGATATTGCTTCGTTTAGAGTTTTTAGCTCTCGAAACCGCAAGGAGTTGGAAATAGAGGGTAAACTAAAGTAGATGAATCGATTTAATGCTATTTCATTTAGCATTTCGAGTTTCCCGGTTAAAATGATTGCATTAAGGGTTTGTTGTTGTGTAGCATTTATTGTTCTTTTTAAGCAGGTTTCAACACGTAATACGAATTGAGTAATAGATTCGCCACTATTTTGGGACAAATTAGTTAGTTCACATAAAAGTTGTGAATAGTGTTTACGATCTTGGTACATCGTTTTTACGAAGGTTTTTAGGTCATCCCATGTTTGAAAGGTTCGGTTAACACAGGCTGCCTTTGCTTTTCCAGAAATTTGGGTTTGGATATAATCCAATAGAATGAACTTCTGGTGAAGAGCAGCTAGTGAGATCGCTTTATTGCAATCAGAAATGAATGAACTAAGTTCATCACGTGAACCATCAAAGGGTTTAATGAATTTTATTAAAAAGTTAATCGGAAGCTCCCTACTCGATTCAGAGGTTTCGGACATGTTGTCGAAACCGTCGATCATTTCGGTTCCGGTTTCCGCGTTATTTACTGCAGAAAAATGAGATGGAAGAAGAGGTTCAGGGTGAGTTGCCTCTATATTAGAATGCGACATTTCAAATTTGTCGAGGGAAGCAAAGCGATTTCCTCAATGACCAGAAATAAATAAAACGTGTAATTTACAAGGATAACCGTTATTCTGAGCACTCGGTTGGAACAGTAATATTATCACCAAAAACACTTTTCAAGAAAGAGAGACCTTTAGCAAGCTAGCTTTACAAATACTAGTTTTATAAATTTCTAAAATGTATAGCACAAAATAACGTCGGTAATGTTTGAGCCCGAATGTAAAATTAGCACGATATAGTAATTAAACAAGATAATTGTGAAGAAAGTTTTGTAGCACAATATAGTAATTAAACAAGATAATTGTGGATAAAGTTTTGTAGCACAATGTAGTAATTAAACAAGATAATTGTGAATAAAGTTTTGTGGCACAATGTAGTAATTAAACAAGATAATTGTGGATTAAGTTTTGTAGCACAATGTGACAATAAAATTAGTAGGTTGACTTTCTAGTATGGAAGGATTAAGGATCGCAATGTTTTTTCCAGTACTTACTGTGCAATTATTAACAGGAACATCAGGACTTCAGCAAATTCAGCAACACCAGGACGAACACTTTCGCGAATTTCCAAAATAATTAAAACACAATTTTTCTGTACTGAACAAATTAACAAATTAAGAAATCTAATAAAGATTTTTACTTCTGACACCAGAAGTTATGTATGCAATGGAACTGCGGGACTAAAACGACCTTTTCCTTCGGATGCCAAACTAGAAGTGATTTTATTTCTTTACCAAAAAATCCAAGTAACCTATGTACATTATATACAAATTTGAATATGTAATTATATCCAATGGTCAAATTGAACTGTAGTTTTTGCAAAATGCGAGGGCATTTGTCTTCGGTATGCATCAAAAGAAAACGGAATAAAAATTCAGAACGAAATGTCAAAACAATAGAACTGATAAATGAAGAACCGGTTAATGAAATAAACTCATTGCGATTATTTTCAAAACGTCAAACAAATAAATATTTTATTACAGTAAAAATAAATAACAGTCATTTCGAAATGGAGTTTGATACTGGTGCCGCGGTCTCTGTAATTAATTACGAAACATTTAGAAAAATTTGCCCAAATTCAGTCATACATTCCAGCAACGTTCTTCTAAGAGTGTATAACCAGGAGCTCGTCCCAGTACGTGGGGTTAGTGACGTTTACATACAATATGATAACAAGAGATTTCAAGGTAAAATTTATATAGTAGATGGTGCGTTTGATCCCATAATGGGACGCGAATGGATTAACAAACTCAATTTATTTAAAATACAAGACATCCGTTCCTTATCATATGTACACGGAAACATTTTGAAACTATCCCAGGAACTATGCACTCAGTTTTGTGATGTTTTCGAAAACAAAATTGGATGTATTCCAAATGTTCGAGCGTCGCTTAAGTTACGTGAGGGAGCTCAAGCAGTTTACATCAAGCCTAGGCCAGTGCCCTACGCGCTACGACCTCTAATAGAGGAGGAAATCAGTAAACTAGTAAATGCAGTGCCGATTACAAAACCACTTTAAATAAATTTATCATTAATCATTAATATCCAATTCCGAAAATTGAGGATATATTCCAGAAGCTGAAGAACGGCGAATATTTCAGTACGTTTGACATACACAAAGCTTACCTCCACCTTAATATGGACGAAGCAAGCTCACTAATGCAAACAATAAGCACGCACAAAGGATTGTATAAAGTAAAGAAATTAATGTTCGGTGTTAAAACCGCCCCGAACATCTGGCAGCGTTTTATGGACGAGCATATAGTAAACGACTTAGAAGGAACCACTTGTTTCTTCGATGACATCATTGTGATGGGTCGAACGCTGCAAGAAGCTTACAATAGGAACATTAAGTTGTTAATTAAGTTACGCAAATACAATATGCATTTGAACATAGCAAAATACAAACTTTTTAAACGAAGTGTTACCTACTTGGGGCATGTAATCGACAAGCAAGGTCTTCAGAAGAAAAAAGAGAAGGTTCAAGCTATACTGGATATAAAAAGACCTACGAACATTAAACAACTACGACACTTCCTGGGAATGGTCAACTATTACAATAAGTTTATTCCAGATCTAGCGGGCAAACTTCACCCACTCTATACGTTACTTCAAATTGGTAGAAAGTATGTCTGGACGTCAGGATGCCAGCGCTCTTTTGAGCAAATCAAACTTGACTTGACAAGTGAAAACGTTTTGATGCCATTTGATGAAAACCTTCAGCTAGTCTCGGCTACTGATGCATCTCCTTACGGGTTATCTGCTATTTTATCACATCGCACACCTAAAGGAGAAAGACCAATTGCATTTGCGTCCAGAAGTTTATGTAAAAGCGAAACAAATTACAGTCAAATAGACAAAGAAGCAACGGCTATATATTGGGGACTTCATAAATTTTTTAATTACTGCTACGGCCGGGAGTTTATTTTAATTACAGACAATAAACCACTTGTTTCAATATTCAACCCAAACAAGAGCTTGCCGGCATTAACATCGCAGAGGCTTTTGAACTACGCTCAGTTTTTATCAGGATTCAATTATAGTATTGAATTTAGGGATACGGAAAGAAATGTGAATGCTGATTACTTTTCACGCTACCCCTCTAAAATCAATGCTGAGGATTTCAATCATGTAATCACCATTCATCAGTTGTACGACTTTTTGCAACCAATCACAAATACAATGATTGCAAAAGAGACTAGTCTTGATCCAGAACTAACAGTTATTTACCGAAATTTATTGTCGGGAGAGAAATTATCGGCAACGAAATTTAAAGGAATGGACGGTCAACTAATGTTATAGAATGGTTGCATATACAGAGGAATTTGCGTTGTGATTCCCAGTAAACTTCGAAGAAATATTTTGAAAGAGTTGCATATGGCACACTTGGGAATTGTAAAGATGAAGCTTTTGGCAAGAAGTTACTGCTGGTGGCCGGGAATCGACTCAGATATCGAGAAAATAGCAAAAGGATGCCGGTATTGTGCAAGTGTTCAATCGGAGCCACCAAAAATACGTAATCACATATGGGAGTTACCTTCAGGACCTTGGCAGCGTGTACATATTGACTTTGCGGGACCTTTTATGCAGTATTACTTTTTAATAGTTGTTGACGCTATGTCAAAATGGGTGGAAGTAGTCCCCATGAAAAAAATAAGTAGCGCATATACTATCAAATCATTACGAGAGATATTCGCTAGATTCGGAATCCCAAACGTCATCGTATCTGACAACGGATCAACGTTTACATCCAAAAAGTTCAAAGACTTTCTCGACACACATGGAATCAACCAAAAACTTACAGCTCCCGCTCATCCAGCCACAAATGGACAGGCAGAAAGGTTCGTTCAAACCCTTAAAAAGGGCCTCAAATCAGCTTTGCAGGATCACGGAGACTTACACCTGAAACTGCAACGGTTATTGATGCAGTACCGAAAAGTACCAAATGCTTCAACGGGTAAAAGTCCAGCCGAGCAAATGCTGCGCTTTAACCTTCGTACGCGAATTGATTTACTACACAGCTCAGTGAATTCAACCAGCCAGCTGTCAGAAAATCCAATATATAGATTTGGGGAATTTAAGATAGGAGACCAAGTACAGTTTCGTTACTATAGGGATATGGATGTTAAGTGGAAATTCGGCTACATAAAACAAAGATGTGGTACTCTACATTATATGATAGAATCCGAGGGAAATGAATTTCGCCGACATATAGACCAGATAAGATCAACAGGAGTTCAAGGGGCATTACTCCGACCAGCAGCATGTATGCAGCCATGGAATTTGACAGACGAGCGACCAGATAACAACCAAAGCAGCGAAGAATCACCAAGAAGTTTAATAAGCTTACCTTTGCTTGACGATAATAAAAATATAATTCCAGGTAAATCTTCAAACACGCTGGGAGATGCGGAGCAAAATCACAAGAGCGAAAATTCAGTGAAAGAAAACAATAATTTAGGAATGGAAACATCGCAGAATCCATTACGAAGATCTAGTCGCGTTAAGCGTCCAGTCGAACGATATCAGCCTCATTGAAATTAATCGTCCGGGGGAAGACTGTCATATACCCTACGTTTTAAGAAGCTCAGAGGTTCTGTTGTTGAACCTGAATGAATTGTTACTTGTTATTTGGTACTTTCTTGAAGTTAAGTTGGCTCTTCTTCCGGCAGTCATATTGTAACCATGGCCAGGCTATAATTGTAAAAGTTAACATGAATTAAATAAAAGTGTATTCTGAATTAACAATCAGTGTTATCATTTCGTGACTTGCATACATAACACGTCCATTCCAGATCAAAGAGTTGATGAAGCAGCTGATAATCTGGACGACGACCACGAAAATTTGGACGCTCCTGAATCAGCTTACTACGTTGAACCCGGTCGCCTGCAAGACACGCTAGATCTGACGAAGGACATCAGCGCATGCATAAAGAAAGTTCGTAAGGTAGTTTTATATTTTCAAAAAGCTTCAACGAAAAATAATAACGATTTTGAAAACTATGTCAAATCCGAGCAAGGCATTTAATTGTCTCACTTACTGGATTGTAAAACAAGATGAAATAATCTCTTGACAATGTTGAAACGGTTTTCCATTTTGAATAATAGTATACATTAATAGGCCTGCAATATCCAGAGCGATTAAAAAGAACTGAGTTTGATTCGATTCAGAAACTTATTGAAGTTTTACTCCTTGTAAAATTGACTGTGGAGGCCTTAAATCGCAAAGATGCAAATTTATGCGCTGCTAATACTTGATCAAGATTTTTATTTAGGCTGCTAGAAGAAAAACGGTCCATTCTTGTGAATGCTATGAAAATTGCAATATTGGAGCGAATAAAAGAGCGTCCGTGTACTGAGCTATCTGGTTAGCTAAGCTATCTCCAGAATCTACATTGTACCAGCAAAAGTTTACCAAGTGAAATAGAATCTCTATTTTGGTACCAAGCGACGCAAATATTTAAAAAAAAAAAATACTTCAATGATCTAGATGCTGGACCCTTTGCTTGCTAGCCAAAGAAATGAGGAGAACCCAGTAGAAACCCATATTGAATCAGAACAAGGTAGTCGTCAATTGATGCTACAAGATAATAAACAAGGTAGTCGTCAATTGATGCTACAAAATAATCAATCATGAAATGCCGCAAGAAACTAATCTAATTAAAACTATTACAAAAGAAATGAAACTTTTCGAAAGTGGTGGCACTCGCATAGTTTGGAGCAGGCTTACCAATATTTATCGACCGTTTCCGCGGCGTCTAACATCGGGAATTAATTTATACTTTGGATACTTTGCTATTGCTTCAATGTTACTTCCGAAAAAACCAATGAACTTTGGCAGAATTTTTATGTGTTGAATATTTAATATGTTAAGAGTTGTGACGTATTGTTGTGATTTTTTGTCGTGATTTGTTGTTGTAATTTGTAATAGTTGTGATTTTAAATATTTGCTTTCATACTGTCAACTCCTCGGATAATTAAAATTAATGTTTTTATTTGCATCAATTAAATAAATTAGTAATTATTCAGTAACATATTTTTTATACAGTTTTCAGCTTACTTATTGCTGTAGTTTTGAAATGATGGCACATAATATAATCTGTTTATTAAAAACTTGACTTATTTTGTTGTGTTATATTTTGAAGATTTTTTAATCCCGTAATCCCGGGATTGAAAAAATGGTTCGGGATTGGAATCCCTACATACGGCTCACTCTCGCAAAAAATACTAGCACACTCTCAGGTTGCTTTGACAGATAATGCATTGCGTAAATGGAGGCGCAATTTCAAGGCCAACATGTTCTTTCTGGAAAATGGAATGAGTTCACCCACTTATCATTCTGTACACTTTGACGCAGTGTTCTGAGATTCCCAGTTGTTCCAGCATCGTTCCAGTAACTGGGACTGTCAATTTGAGTTTGATTTGTTGATTCGAGATTGCCGTCAAAAAAACGTGAATTAAGTTCCTTATTGATATAAATCAAAAGTTCAATACGAAAAGTGCAAAGTGTGTTAGTAACTGGAAGTGGTAAATGTTCTGGGGAATAAGTTATATTAGGTCTGTTCCCGTACTACGATTAATTGCGATTAATCGCGATTAATTGCAATGAAGCTGTTCCCGTACTCCGTTTTACTGAAAACTGAAAACTTCTCCTCTTTCAGTAAATTTCAGCAGGGTCTGAGCTACTGAAAAATACTGAAAAGTGCAAACGATGTGGCGCGAGTAAATATTTTCAAATGTGCGCGGCAAGCAACATATTTTTTGCGTAATGTTGCTATGAAGGTCGAATATTTTTGTGGCGATAATTTATTACCGCTTAGGATGACTTTATAATCACTATTGTTCTCCCAAAAACCGAAAACTGACACTTTCGGTTGTCAATTTTCAGGAAATACAATGAGAGCGTTCCCGTACTTTTCATGAAATTCCCCACCACATGATTCAGGAAAATTCAGTAAAATTCAGTTACTGAAAGTACGGGAACAGACCTATTGTGTTTTTTATTCCCAGAAAAACAAATACAATGCGGTGCTGCGTGGTTGGTTGCCCAAAAAGGCAGAGTTTCTATGTGAATGGAGTTTCGTTTTTCAGGTAATGTATTGTTATAAATTAAAATATGACTTTTTAAATGTAAAAAACACGTAATAAAATCGGTATGGGATAGTCAGAGGCTATTAAATTGTAGCTTGAATTAGTGCGTCTACTAATTTGTTTACATTTAAATGACAAGCCATGTTGTGCTGTTTAAGTTGATCAAAGTGGGCGACAACTGAGCAGCTGCAAGGGGCATGTGGATTTTTGTGGATATGAAAATATATTATATTACCAGTGGCGGCTCGTCAGGGTGGGCCCGGCCCGCCTGGCCCACTCTGACGAGCCGCCACTGAGTTAAAGTAAAGTAGATATTTCTTGTTGGTATCCGCGTATACCTTATAATAGTGTTTTTGTGTCGAGTGGGCCCAGTGGCGGCTCGTCAGGGTGGGCCCAGGCGGGCCGGGCCCACCCTGACGAGCCGCCACTGTATATTACGCTATAAGGTGAAATTTTCAAAATATATTAATATCTTGGCGAAAATGAAAATTACGAATGAATTTTTAAAATATTTAACAATCTGTTGTATTTGAAATTAACTAGTAAAAACTAACGCGAAAAAGTAAAACTAACGCGAAAACTAAAGGCTGGTACTGAGTTCGAGTTCACGTGAAATTTTGACATGTCTCCATTATCTGGTCATTCTTTCGAGCGAAAATTTTGGCAATGGAGAAAAGCAGAGACAATGCCATTATCTGACGGATAAAACGTCAAGAATTTCTCTTTTCGATCGATTTTCTTATTGGAAAGACATTTGCCCTGCACCATTTTCAAATTGAAACACCAAATGTCACTTTTTCGCTCGAAAGAATGAACTGCACAAACTAAATTGGCGTGAAATGATTGGAGACATGTTTCAGTGCCATCTACGTTTTCAACGCGAAAGCAACTTCAAAGCAACTTTTCATGCTAAGAACTTAGTACCACTCTTGCTTATTTTCAAGCTAAATTTTCCCCGAAACAGATTTCACGTGAAATTTTATATGAAAATTTCACGTGAAATTGAACTCAGTACTATGCTTAACGCGAAAAACTAACGTGGAAACTAACGCGATAAACAAGGAAAATCATATTGAAGATTCTAATAGGTCTGTTCACGTATCAAGCTTGCGTAGCCTAGTAGGTAGAGCACTGGCTTCTTGCGTGTGGGGTCCCTGGTTCGAATCCAGGTTCGGACGAGGGTCCGCACACCAAGCTTTGAGTTCACCTAGCTCTGATTAGGTACCTGATTTAAATCAGGGGTAAACTGAGTCGTGGAACTAATCACTCCACACTCGTATCCACAATGATTAAAAAAATTGTAATGAAGCTCTCTACCAGCTTCAACCCCTAGACCCGTTCGAGGGTGGTCGTGGGATTGCTTTTTACGTTCCTGAATCTATTATAATATAGGTGAGTTTTTTTGCACACCCGAACAGATCAAAATTTGTTAAGTGTTTTGAAGTGTATTCAATATACTTAACAAAATTTGATCTGCTGTTAGTGTATTCAATATACTTAATAAACTTTGATCTGCTCGGGTGTGCAAAAAAATGCACCTTATATATAAATAGATTCACAGCAAGTCGTTTTAGTACTCTTGTTGCAAGCAAAATTTTGCCACAGAAAGAAGCTAGTTGCAAAAATATGTTGCTGCTGCAGTACGCGATCAGACCTAATCTCTCACATATTTTCTAATTAAACTACTCTCTATGTTTCTAAATAATAACCCAGATTATATTATGAATTAAACTATCCAAGCGAAGCCGTAAATCCGCCAAAGCCGGTCCCAAGCCCGGTTGCAAAAGGAGGAGGGGGGCTTGTAACTTAAGATTTGGTTTGTGGTAAGATTCGTATTGTTGCATACACGAACAAACATGTTTTGACGCGTCGGTGGCCGAAAGAGTGACAAACATTAAGGTATCTGTCTAATCATGTGTTCCAGGAATGAAAACAATCTATAAATAGCCAAAAACCGAAAACAATCTATAAATAGCCAATAAACAATAACAATCTAGATAAAACGTAGAATAACTCTCTAAAATGCAGTTTGAGAAACTTTGAGAACCTAAGACACAATCCCATCTCCCATTTCCCATAACAACAGAACAGATCTTTAAACAGCCCATAGAGCCCTCTAGAAAGCAAAAGCAGAACATTCTAGAACC
This sequence comes from Nemotelus nigrinus, assembly GCA_947369275.1. Taxonomy (NCBI): domain Eukaryota; kingdom Metazoa; phylum Arthropoda; class Insecta; order Diptera; family Stratiomyidae; genus Nemotelus; species Nemotelus nigrinus. The sequence continues at coordinate 90,728,290 of OX376372.1, read as the reverse complement.
CAAACCATGAATCATATCTCACATGAGGTCTGTTCCCGTACTACGATTAATTGCGATTAATCGCGATTAATTGCAATGAAGCTGTTCCCGTACTCCGTTTTACTGAAAACTGAAAACTTCCCCTCTTTCAGTAAATTTCAGTAGGGTCTGAGCTACTGAAAAATACTGAAAAGTGCAAACGATGTGGCGCGAGTAAATATTTTCAAATGTGCGCGGCAAGCAACATATTTTTTGCGTAATGTTGCTATGAAGGTCGAATATTTTTGTGGCGATAATTTATTACCGCTTAGGATGACTTTATAATCACTATTGTTCTCCCAAAAACCGAAAACTGACACTTTCGGTTGTCAATTTTCAGGAAATACAATGAGAGCGTTCCCGTACTTTTCATGAAATTCCCCACCACATGATTCAGGAAAATTCAGTAAAATTCAGTTACTGAAAGTACGGGAACAGACCTATGATGACTGAAATTCCCAATAGTCATTTCGAAGACAGATCAAGAAAACAAGATACAGTTATAGAAAGGCCTAGATGTAGGCAATAATAATTAATCGCATCAGACAGAGTATAAATACTACCGCGAGAGGTGCTGGCAGGCAGTTAGTAGAAAGCGAAAACAGCGGAAAGGCTGTTACTGTGAAAAGCAATACAATAAATTCGTGTAACCGGGCGCGGTTAATTAAAAGCGATAAAGTGCGAGTAATTATAGTGCGATAATTAAATTGTAACGCGGAATTATAATAGTGTGATCAGTAAAGTGTACGGAATTTATTGTTATAAATATTTGTGTGAATAAAAGTGTACTTAGTGTGGGTAAAGAAAACTGTTTTATTTCATGAATGTGAAGAATATCAGTAGTAAGGAAGCCACCATACCATGTTATAAGCATAGGTTGCGGTAGAGACAGCATGCTTAGACCACACCAGAGTAGTTCCACCTGCCTAGGTAGCCACCAGAAGAGCTTACGTGTTAAGGTATAGGACGAGCTTTTATTTTCCGGGGGCGAGGCCGTTGAAAAGGGCTTTAGGTGCCACCACGATCTTGGCTGGAGGCGGTGTTGAAGTGCTGATGAGGAGTTGAGTGATGTGTGTTGGGTGATGTGCAAGAGGGAGAGAAGCAGATGGAGAGAAGCTTTGTGTGAGAGAATGGGCGTTGGGTGCGAGGAGTTGTGTGTGTGTGGTGTTTTGAAACTACGTCCTCAGAATTCTGCGCTTTGCATTGCCTTGAGTCGTGTTAAATCGTTCGAATGGAGGGGCTATTTCCCGCCTTTATTCTCTTTGTAAGCTTGACTTGCGCTCTGTTTACAAACGATCAGACCATGTGTTTGGTTTAACAGCAAACTCGATAGCCCGTGTTCTGTTAGTGTATATAATTTTACTTTTATCGATCCGAATGAACCAGTTCCAGAGATGTAAAATGTACATTTCTTGGTGATCAAGCATATGGCGATTAGCATGCATTACATACGTATATTGGGTTGCAAATTGAGTTGAATGAAATGTGTTTAACATGATCGCTTACCACGATGATGACAGGAATATATTGTGAAAAGAGAATGATCAATAACTGTTTCTTGTGGGTAAATTACATGCTGACCGTAGTAAAATGCGAGATTGCTGGGGTTTGTTTACGAGCGTATTGAGTTTGTTTGCTTTGATTTTTATCGGAAGGAATTAATGAAGGTAGATCAAAATAAGCATGTGTGGATCATCATTAAGATGTACAAAGTGTATTCTGCTCAAACTCAATCATTGCATTTGGCTGATACAGTCTTGAAATTGGTTATACTTGTATCGTTTGTATATTCATGTACAATGTCTTGTTAATGGATGGATCTGAGTAATTAAAAATAACAAGACTGGTGTATTTCTGGTTTTTATTTCTAGTCTCATAACCGACCTGTGTCGGGTAAGCATGAATAGGTTTACGAGGGATTTTACTTTTGTTTTTCTTGTTTATCATATCATTCGCCATGTGCGTTTCAGGTTTCAAACTCAATCATTGCATTTGGTTGATAGTATCTTGAACTTGATTATACCTGTATCGCTCGCAATGTGCGATTCTGGTCTCAAGCCCAATCAATGCATTTGGTTCGTCGTGAAATTTAAGATTTACGCGTAAAAACGTGTTGCAAATGTGTCATAACTGACCTTTGTCGCTATGCATGAATGGGTTTACGAGGGTTTTTACTTTTGTTATTCTTGTTTATCATATCATTCGCCATGAGCGTTTCTGGTCTCAAACTTGATATGACCTATGTTGTGTGGATGAATGGTAATTTTACGCGCTGCAGAGATTATGTCATAACTGGATGAATGATTTTATGATGTCTCCGAGTGGCTATATTTAGATGAAAACAGAGACGTTATTCGCTGGTTGCAGAGGAGTAGGTCAATGTTCAGGTGTTGTATTTTCTTTGTGGTAGTAACATGGTACATGGGGGTGGGAAATTTAGGTAAATAAAAACATTTGTTTCTATAAGTGGTAATAAGCTTTATTGGTTTGTTATTTATACAAATTTATATTGAAATAAAATTGTTGACATATTACTTGGAAAAATAATTGAATATTGAAACAGCTTCACATATAAATCCAGCAACAAAAAATCCAAGACCAACACATTTTAATAGATTGTAGAGGCAGTGCTCTGTTCTGGAAAATTTTGTTGTTGTAATAGGTGTATCTTAAGGTCCACAGACGTCTTCTCCGTTGGCGTAGAAACATTCCGGTGAAAATCGCAAGTGCTCACTCTCGACATTGGTAGGTGCGTTGAATGCATCCATGGTGACCGAGCAGAAGTAACATCTGACCTCGTCTTTTATGTTTGTGTAAAAAAATCCACTACGCGCAAGCTTAAGTATTTTTCTTTCATCAATTTTTAGATTGGCAAACGTCTTGACACGATCATATTCTCGCTTCAAACACAACATCTCGAATGAATGTTGTTCACTTTTAGAGCACGTCTTTTATATTTATCCAGGAATTATGATGAGAAGGAAAACCAAGCCATTTGACAAAAACACGATTTCCCCTTCCTCTTATAATTTTCTCAACAAGGTATGCATCAGGGTGTTTCACTGTAGTTAACTCAGACTCGTAGAACCCTCCTTGTATCAAATTTCCCTGATAGTCTTCCAGTGAGTATGTTCGTGGTTGTGTTTTTCTTACATCTTTTATTGAAAAAATTTCAGGGGACCAGTTTGGGGTGTAGCCTTTTTCAAATATGTGCTTATGTTTACTTATACGTACAAAGTCCCCTTTTTTGAATTTAGGTTTTGACGTTACCTTAACTTTTCTATAAACATCTGAAAGTATTTGAACTTCATTGGTCGCATTCACGTCAATAGGACGCATCTTAATAATATGGTGTTTAGTTCTATTTTACTAGCTAGTTTCGATACTAGACTGACCCAGTGGTAGTTTCCATTCATGCTGAATTCTTTCCACATTATCCCTTTTAGAGTTCGATTGAAGCGTTCAACAATCGATGCTTTCAAAGCACTAAATGTTGAATAGTGGTTGATCTCATTCCGTCATCTGTTTGCAGATTTCTGGGAATACGTCTTTGTTCGAGAATTGTTTCCATTGCCTTCGTCACTTCATTAGCGCTTTCATTTTTGACTGGTAATGCCCAAGCGTACTTGGAAAAAGCGTCAATTATTGTGAGAAGAAATTTGTAACCTCTATTCTCTGATGAGTATGCACTCATATCAACCAAATCCGCCTGCCATATATCATCAATACCTTTGATAGTGACCCGACGTCGTTTAAAATTTTTACCAGCAGGTCTGTGTAACTCATTGACAATTTGCCTTCTACTCATAACGATTAAATGTATAAATATAGGCTGTTTACTTGTTTTTATGTTGAAATTAATGAAAAAATGGTGCAATTTGTTCATCCATTTACAATGATGGTTGCCGGTCCATCTGGATGTGGCAAGACGGGTTTTATAGAGGCACTTCTTAGAAACGACACTATGATACAGCCGCGGGTGAAGAAGGTTATTTGGTGTAATGCTGAAACTCAAGCTATTCCAGCAAAAGTAGGTTTTAAGAATATCGAATATTTAAGCACGATTCCCGAGGAGTCTGTGAATAATGCGAATGAGCCAACACTTATAGTTTTGGACGATATGATGTTAAACGCGTTTTCAAGACAAGTTTGCGAGCTTTTTACCAAAGGATCACACCATAGGAATTTTTCGGTTATATTAGTGACACAAAATGTATTTCATCAGGGAAAATTTTGCCGTGACATATCATTGAACTGTAAATATCTGGTATGCTTCAAGAATCCGCGTGATAAAAGTCAATTTCATCATCTTGCTAAACAAATTTACCCTGAAAATAGCAAGGAGCTTGTGAGAATATATAAAGAAATCACTCAGGCGCCACACAGCTATTTATTAATAGACCTGACTCAGAATACAAATGATATACTACGATTCCATACTGATTTATTTAACAAAAACTTTGTAACGTGTTATTGCTCGAAGGATAGTTTAAAGCAAGAGAATGGTGTCACGAATGAAGCGATTAAAGGACAACGAGCATATGTTATACGTGCTTAGACAAGCTCGACCGGGTTTGAGAAACGCTATACTTAAGAATGCCGACACAGCGGTAATTAAAACACTTTGCGAAATCACCATGAATACGCTGAATGGAAACCACAGACCTCGTGGAAAGCTATATAACCGTCTCTGTAAATATAAAAAGTGTATGCGTAAGCTAGACGAAGCTAAACGATCAGTTTCGCGGCAACATAAAGTATTAATTCAACAAGGCGGATTTTTACCCATATTGCTGGGAAGTGTACTTTCAGGGGTGATTGGTTCACTAATTGAGAAATATGTATAGGAACAGTAATCTGAATAAAATGCTACTTCTGTCTCCTGAAGTATATGCAAATTTGAAAGACACTATTGAAAGTTCTAATAACCAGAGTTTGTTCGTTAAGGCAATGAATAAGATACTGAAAAGAATAAGAATAAGATACTGAAAAAATTCAGCGATAAAGACAAATGGTATCATTATCGAAACGAACTTATAAAATTTTTAAACACCCGTCGTAGAAGTAAAGGATTTCTAGAAAGAAAAACTCAATTACTTTCATCGAGTGAGCATATACGCAAGAAACAGAAAAGCTTGCGAGACAACACGACACAAACTAAATATGTTTTTAGAGATGAGTAACCTACGCAAACTACACCTCTACGAGTTGGAAAAATTGTTTGAATCATTAGGTGAAATCACACCTCCAAAGAGTGTATTATCGGCTGCAGCAAAGCGTCTTCTATCGGCAAGTGGAATAGCCAAAAGTCTGAAGCCACCATCGAAATTTAGAAAAACTTCAACTTCCAAAGATTATAGGATAATAGCTGGTGATGATGGAATAACACAATACTCAGTACCAGCTGATATGAGCCCTGATGAGGTAGAAGACGTTCAAGGTGAAATAGACAATCTTGATGATGAGGGGTCCAATGTCTTTAAAATGGAGAAAGAAGGTGAAGAAGATTCTGAAAGTATCGCGGATGTGGAAATGCAGGAGCTGCCTAGTCACTCTATATTAAGGCCCTCTCGGTTCGATTCTAATCAATACACGTCTAATCAACCCGTCAGAAAACATCCTGTTCGACAGAGTGAGAGACTAAAAGAAAAAAAACTCTAGCGCACCTGAACCGCTAGAAACACTAATATTCGAAGAACAGTAGAATAATCGTGCAGATTTTGAGTGCATATTCTACCACACTAGCTGCTTATTACAGCCAAACTAATTCAAACGCCAGGTTTTACTTTGGTCTTATAACTCATATGGTGGAAAGGTTTCAGATATTACCAGTGGCATAAATTTCAAAGTTTATGAGAGCAACACTTGTTAATTATATTCGCTCTTAGTTGTTTATTTCACCAAAATTTTCAAAGCAGCATCTCATATAACATCAATGAAGAAAATGCTCAGTGCCTGCAGCACAGTAACTGAAGTTAGCGTTTGGGGCTGCGATCCGAAACATTTGCAGAACTTTGGGAATTGAAACATTGGTTATTTATTTTCATTGTAAATGTTTCCGGTATAAATACTAACTGTAAGCATTTATTGATGCATAAGTAGCACAACCGACTCGTGCTGGCAACCTTTTGCCAGTATCAAAGCCAATAATATATTACATCTGCTTCACGTTGTTATATAACATTCGAAGTTATAGGCGTATAAAGAATTTTAGGGTTACCTGCAGCAAGTTTTTTCAAATAATCGAAAACTTAATATTTCCTGTTTATTGTCACTACAATATCATTACCATTTGAAAATTCTACGATAAAACCGCTTAGTAAAGATATTGCAATTACACACAAAACCAATAATAGCTGGCAACCCTTTCGTGCCTTTTCAACAAAATTTGGCTTGAATAATGTCTATAATAGGTTCCATTAATAATATGAAATTCGTATTGATTTCATGACTGCACTGGAAGTTATAGGGCAAAAAGTTTTTTTTCCTGAGCGAATTTTCAAAACCAAAGACACAAAAATTACCATAGTTGACAGCACCAATCGAATTTTTTTCAAACAGAAACAAAATTTCTATCAAACAGAGTTTAGAGTAAGGTTCAGCTATTGTGTTAATTTCATGAAAATCGGGTTACTTATTCACATTTCATAGGGCAAAAAGCATTTTTTTTATCATTATAATTTTTCAAGATGGCACCACTGGCACAGAGTTGCCCACAATTCTAAATCGCTTCTATCAGACCTGGTCCTACTTAAGTCCAATGCATTCTGTAAATTTCAGTTGTATCTGATTATTGGTTCGTGAGTTCCCGTGAACAGCAGTTTTTGATGCTAAAAATATAGGTTAACTGGGAAAGGGTTACCGTTCTTGTCCGACATGAAATTTCCAAAGTTTTTTTTGAACGTGTAGATAAAGCATAAGATTTGTATACAGATTGGTTTTATTGTAAGAAACTGACATTTTTTAGGATATTCGATGGTTTGAATATTTTCACTTCCAAATTTTCATTTTTTCAAATTTAAGACACCAAAATTATCATAGCTAGCAGCTCCAACCGAATTTTTCAACCAAATTTCTACCAAACGTGGTTTGAAGTAAGGTCCAAGTACTGTGTGAGTTTTGTCAAAATCGAACGATTCAATCAGAATTTATAGGACTAAAAGCAGTTATCTTTTTTAGTGATTTTTCAAGATGGCACCACTGGCACAGAATCACCCGCATTTCAAAATCACTTCTATCAGACCTGGTCCTATTTAAGACCAATGTATTCTGTAAATTTGAATTAATTCTGCTTATCGGATCGTGAGTTTCCGTGAACAGAAGTTTTTGATGCTAAAAATATAGGTAAATTAGGCAAGGGTTACCAGGCGTGCCCGTAATACCATAACTTTTTTTATTTTTTGGTTATGTAAACAAAGCACAAAATTTACATATAAATGGCTTTGTTTTGAAGAAACGGCATTTTTTCAAGAGAGACGATGATTTGGAGGTTTTCACTTTCAGTGCCTGCCCTTGCTACAGAGTTGCCAGCACGCTCATTAAAATCTACAACTAAATAACATCAATATATCCTGAAAATTTCGTAGTGATTGAATAGCTCCGTCAAAAGTTATCGCAATTTAAAAATTTTCAAATTTTCCCGTTCTCTTTTTAGGCACCCAGCGCACACATAGGGTTAAAAAATTCCAAAACATTATCCGATTCACATATAAAACACGTTCGAAATTTATATCGTCAACTTTATTTATGCGAAAATTATTTGTATACGGAATAATAGGTATATTAAAAATATCACTAAAATGGCTGCCGGCGCCAAAGGGTTAACAATAATTGATATTTAGGCCTATTGTGCAAATACACCAATGTATCCTGAAAGTTTCAGCTCAATCGGATGGTGCGTTCACGAGATTATCTCACTGAAATTTTTTGATGATAAATATATATATATATATATATATATATATATATATATATATATATATATATATATATATATATATATATATATATATATATATATATATATATATATATATATATATATATATATATATATATATATATATATGGAAATATGAATTTTTGGCCGAATCGATTTTAATACTAATGTTCTTCGAACATTAGTAAAAATGCGTAGTTTGAGTGTACCAGACCTAGCTTGGGAAAGAATTTGAAATGCCTGTAACACTAACAGATGATGAATTCTACCTATGCCTTTTAAGCAATAGTTCCCCGAGCATTTACCCTGAAAACACACTATCATCTTTCGAAAATAAACTGCCAACGTCCTGCAAGCTTGAAAGTGGTTGGCGTGTTGGAATAACAGAGATAATGTAACCAAAGCGGGGAAGAGAAAAACCTGTGTCAACCAGTAGTGTTTTCAAACGTTCCATAGGCAGTACCGAAGAAAAACTAGTATGATGAAAAGAAGTCGACGATCAACTGCAGCAAAATCCAGCAAGCCTGAAGTAACAGAAATAGCTGTAAAAATCATGTCTTTGAAAAAAAATCTTGTTCTCTTAAGATGAAGTGATGCTACTTTACGGAGACTTTGCTATGAAAAAACCGATATCAATTTTTCAACATTCCTATCGTCACTTTTCTTGGTTATTAAACCTGACTTCTATAACTACTATTTGACATCAATTAAGGCACTGATTTTCAAACATATCGAAAAAGATCGAGAAGAAGGAATTATTCCCGACATCAGTGATCCTAAGAAGATTGGAGATTTCGGCTTACATGTTTACCAAGGCGAGAAAATCGCCGAAAAAGTTTATTTAAAATCAAACAAAAAGTTTAACTCGCTTCAGGACTTTATTGATTATATAATTGGACAGATTCCGAGGTCGAAAAGAAATCATGTAGAGCTATTAAGAATGATTGACGAATACATATATCCTGCACATAAGACGAGAGCGGGAAAGAAAAGCGGGGATCAAACCTACCTCACATACGTTTCATCTAAAAGACTATGGTGTGAAAATAAATGTGGAAATGCCAATACCTTCGCCGATTAACATTACAGGTTTTGTGTCACTTTTGCTGAGTGGAATAGAGTTTTCAGACAGAGATTTAAAAAAGAAAGCAAAAATTTCCGCTAGAACAGTTTATCAGGTACGAAAACAATTATTTTACCGAATTGGTCAATCAATTCGTCAATCCATAAGTGCTGCGGCTAAAAAATCCGGTACCGATATATTACTTGATGAATGGGCAAAAACAGAATCAGATACAATACTAAACATTCCATACAAAAGAAGTGATGAAACAACGGGTACAACACCAGTACCGATTGAAGTGTCTAAAACGGAAAATATTGCTGGTCTATTCATTGATGCATTTTTGAAAACACCTGTTGATAAACGCGATCCAGATCTGATTGATGTCTCGATAAAAGAATCTTTCGATAAGTCAATATTTCTTGATAGTCTAAGTCGGTTGGAAAAAAACGTACATGAGCTTGATAAAAGAACATGTCGTGCTACAACATCCAAGATCGTAAGCGATTGTGAAAGCCCCAATTTAATTCACGTTTACACAGAAATTATCAAATCTAGAATATTAGCCGATAAATTGGTGCGAAATCTTCGTACGATTCCTTTGCAAGATTGCGACAGTATTTTCAGATTCAAGCTTGTAGAGTACTGTGCTGTGGAAACAACTTTTTTCGAAAGTATTTCTATTAAAGTCACAGATCAACAAGGTGAACCAGTAGACTTTGAACCAAGTTTTACTCCCTCATATATAATGCTTCACTTCAAACGTCGGTAGGAAAAACTATGAATATTCACATACATCGATCTAAAGGTTATAGTATTAATATTCAATACCGATGTTAACGACATGAACTCCCACTACACACGATATTATTTGGTCCAGAGTGGTGGAAATTTATCAGATATTGAGGACCTCTATCGAGCACCAATTATCTATCAGCGCGGTAGAGGTATAGGAAATTTTTTCAGTGGCCTATTACGTTATGTAAAGCCTTTGGTTGCGTCAAGTGTAAAAGCTATAAAACGACCAGCGGTCAAGACTGGAAAATCTATTATACAGGAAGTTGGTAATAAACCTCTTAAAGAACTCTTAAGAGAACACGGACAAACTGCCGCACAGGAGTTAGCTCAGAAAGGTATAAACAAACTTTTTGATAAGATGGATGGAGCAGGTAATCGAATGGCTATAAAAAGAGCTAGCCCGTTCACAACAATTCAATTCAAGTCTTCTCCTAAACGACGAAAAGCTGGTAAATTGAAAAAAACTGTAAAAAGGGCGTCACGTAAAAATATTAAAAGGGTGAAAAGTAAGCAAAAAGTTATCAAGAAACGTGTGTTGGACATATTTGATAAGTAATTAACATGACCTCCTACAAAGAATGCATGAAATCTGAATTAGACATTTGCTCCACATCACCGATTCAAAGCAACATTTTAAAACCGAAGAAGTTGCATACAAGCCGATAGCTTCATTGAATAACTCATCTGTACTGGAATTCATCTCTCTCGGCCATGGTGATACGTATCGTGATTTATCCAGCATATATCTACGGCTCAAAGTGCAGATGGTTAAAATAAAGGATGGTAATGAGGAGTTATTCACAGGGACTGAAACAATTAAGGGTGTTGATGGAAGAGAAGTCGAAGCTGATCCAATCGGCGTCGCAAATAATTTGATGCATTCGCTTTTTAGGCAATGTACAGTTCAGTTGAATGGGAAGAATATAGCTCAAACAGACAACAACTACCAGTATAGGGCATACATTGAAAATCTATTGAATTACGGGAAAGATGCAGCAACAACTCATCTCGAATCGGTTGGATGGTATTTTGACTAGAATGAAATGGAAATGATTGAAGGCGCTGGTCCAAAGTCTGAGAATAAAGGTTTTCTTAGTAGATCAGCGCTATTAGAGAAAAGTAATGTCGTCGAGCTAATGGGAAAGATCCATAGCGACATATTTAACCAAGAAAAACTATTGATTAATGGTGTGGATTTGCGGGTCATATTATCATTAGAGAAACCTGAATTCTACCGGTACTCGAAAGATGATAAATTCTCGCCTCGAATTAAAATACTGGAAGCAACAATGTACATTAATCACGTAAGGGTCAATCCCAATATTCTCCTGGCACATGAAACAGTACTGCAACGTTCAAATGCAGTATACCCGTACAAACGCATCGAAGTGAAAACATACACGTTGTCAACAAATACATTCACACTATCGCTGGACAATATAGTGGTTGGTTACCGACCTTGCTCATTTTCGGGATGGTAGACAACGACGCCTATACCGGAAAACGTACTAAAAATCCATATAACTTCAAACGCAATAACATCACGAGATTTAATTTGTCAGTTAATGGCGTACAAGTACCAAATCAACTTATAGAATTCGATTATTCTAAAGAAAAACCACTCAGCACCCGGGGGCCTTTTATTACTTACTTGAGTCTTTTCAAGGGTACTGGTATCAATTATTTCGATAAAGGTCATCAGATATCCAAACAATTCTTCGACAATGGCTGCTTTTTACTAGCATTTGACTTGACAGCAGATAATTCATACGAATCAACTTGTGGCAGTTTATTGAATCAAGGTGTTGTGAGAATCGAAGGAAGATTCAAAGAGGCCTTAAAGAATAGTGTGACATGCATTGTATATGCAGAGTACGATACGAATATTGAAATCGATAAAAATCGAAACGTTTACTCGAGTCTATAAAAAGTATATAAAGAGGTTCAACACTTCTGTATTTATTATTTATCTGTGCCTTGGCTGGAGATAACTACAGTGCCATGACTCACTGTCTAGTAAATACCGAGTATTTTTCAGAAGGGCACTTTACCTTCTTAAAAAAAATTGCGTTTGCAGGCTTTATTTCACCAGATAAAGTGTATACAAAGGAGATCGTTTACAAATATCCTACATACACATTTAGCACTACAGATCATACTGGCGTGTCTGGAAACCTTGAACTTAAGCGTCTGGATGAGGATCTTATAAAAACCCTCGCAAAGTTTTCAACTATTTTCGTACATGGGGAGCCAACAAAGGAATTCCTTCAGAGCTACGTTACACCTCGTACTAGGATCATTAACCTTGAAGCAGTCACCTCTAAAGAACAGGAATGAACACGATCGAACTTGGTAGTTCTTTAAAGCGAAATCATGTGACTAAAAGATTCTTCAAGGGCGTTTTTCCGTGCGATCACTTACCCCGTCAAATAAAGAAACCTGCTTGTATTATTGCGAATACAGATCCAGCTCATAAAAGTGGAACGCATTGGGTGGCCTTTTACATTCGTAGAAAAGGACCTATCGAGTACTTTGACTCTTTCGGTAAATATCCTACTAACAAGTACTTCAAAAGATTTCTTCGGCACAATGGTAAAGTTTTCGTAAATAATAAGCAGAGGTTACAGAGTGCGTTCTCAACCACATGCGGACAGTATTGCGGTGTTTTTCTTTATTTTCGCTGCAGTGGCAGGAGCTTCAAAACATTTCTGAACCGGTTCTCCTCTACAGATTATAATTTCAATGATGGTGAAATAGTTGATTTATTCCGGAAAATTTATTTAAAGACCTCTTTGCAAAATGGTGGGGAGTGTTTCAATTATACCTGTAGACAGGAGATCGGAGATATAAAAGCAGCGTGATCAAGCCATCGAAACCATATTGTATCTTTTACAATTTAACAGGATGTCGTCAGTTGCTGAAGAGTCCGCTAATAAGCAAACACAAACCCCTAAACGAGCCGGTCGCATTGTTCAGAAGAAGAAAAAAGTTGTGAAATCATCCCAAGTCGAACCTTCTAGCAGCTTTGAGAACATCATATCAAACTGTAAGAAGAAGAAGTCAAGAACGAAAACGATTCCCAAATCCCAAGTTCCTTGCAATGAAGACGCCTTACTGAATTACACTTACTACCTGGATGGCTGCCATAACCGTAGAGTCACACTCGGATTTGACCCGTAGACATTTCAGGCGAAGGCAATCTTCCACTACCATGGACGTTTCCCACTGACAGTTGGCTACAGTCAATGGATTTCACTCTACAATTACCTCAACGATTTGAAGACTTTAGCAGGCGAAGAATATCCGGCAAATCAATTGGGTCTTTTCAAACGGTATCAGATTCCTGTAGGCGATGGCAACATAACATTCAAACATCTGGAGCTATTCAAACTGTTCGACATGATGGAATTTTTTAACATTGTCATGCACCACAACAACTTGGGCTCGGCATATGTGAAGGAATATTACGAGCAGTATTGTAATAGATGTAGGGAGAAGGATCTTTTGAAGCTGAAAAATGAGGACTTTTATACCACCTCGTACATCTTATATGCATATTAATTATTCTAGGCTTTTTTTTGAGATTCCAATACTGTGTAGCTGTAACCTTATTTGTAATGTAATGAAATAAATTGACGTAATAAGAAAATAACATGTTTTTATTTCAATAATATTTAGTATTCATTAGAAAATTCATATAAACATTTATACAGTTTTGTACTGCACACCTGGTAATTGCATGCGTATCGTGGATATTGCAGAACGTTTTGAAGTTTCTAGGTTCACTCAACTTGGGCGTTTGCATCTGTATAATGTTGGCTTCCGATATATATTTCCTTATTAACTTCTCCTTCACAACGCCTTTCAGGTATATGGTACAGTCATTGAACCTTTCTAGAATCTCCGGTAGCAGGCTGTAACTAACAACACCATCACTTCAACGTAATCCGTTTATTTTCTCCACATAAAATTCGTTTTGTTTTCGTGCTCGTACAGACAATTTCCGGTACGGGTAAGGAGGTGCAAAGTGGTAAGATACTGGTTGTATTGAGTCAAATGAAGTTTGACTCAATACAACCAAGTTCTTTCACAAAATATTGTCCATTGTTACCACAAACAAACTGGATATCGAAAACAAACTCAGACATGTTAGCTGAGGGAACGAGTCTTATGAAATAAGAAAACCTTTTACATTTCTAGACTATTTATTTATTTTATAACAAAACGTTTGATATAACCGAATGATTTTTATTTTATATTAATTGTACATGCTTGGCATTTACTTACATTTCACAGGACTTGAACTATTTCATTTAATTTTTTTGAAACCATATGGATAAGAAAGGTAGTAATCAGTTACAATACGCTTATCAAATGTAAACTGTATATGTTTCATTTCAACTGTCGAAATTACAATTCCTGGTTGTTTACATTTAATCTTTTTTTAATTTTTTGTACAAATATTGTCGTTTTCATTACTAATTACCATAGACTTTAAACTTTCAAAGTGAGCACGCTTACTATTTTCAAAATTAAGTGATATTTCCTTACATTTAACAACATATTCAGGTTCTCTAGGTGTCTCAACTTTAAGTCCGCATGTTTTTGGACCTGGACCTACGAATTCTGAAACAAAAGCTTTCTCACCAAAGGGTTCAATCTCGTCTGTTAACTCCCCTAGCATACTGGAGATAGTAAACGGGATAGGCTTTTCTTTAGTATCTACAAAAATCAAGCTATCAGTATCACAATAGAGAATTGATTCCCCAACTTTTTCTAATACATTATAAAGATTAAGTTTTGCAAAGGCTGTTGTGTAAGCTCCGATGGGTAAATTACCATGTTGTAAAGTGTTAAGTTTCTCTTCCACATATTTCCACGTGATCCACATTGCGTTAACGCTAAGAACATATTTCTACACCGGGAGATTGAATAAAGTCGGAAAAATCTTTGAAGTTGTTACAAATTTTGGTATAAGTCCGATATTCCCTTTGAGCAAATTTACCCCATAATGAATTTAAACAAATTTTAGCTACATTACGTCATTACGTCTTTTACGTCTTACGTACATTACGTCTTTTGCATTTGTGCCCTGTCCAAAACAATGTCTTCCTGCATCTTGTAAGACTGTAGGAAATTAGTTTTTTCCTCTTCAGAGGAATGCTGTACCCCCCAACCACTGGCCTCTTGTTTTATTTTTCAGAATGTGTTAACATATTCTATAAATAACCCGCCAGTTTTTGCATTTGAGATTCACATGATTATACTTCCAAACTTAAAATACTTTAAGTACTTTGTACCCCTTTTCAACGGCCAATGAAACTTCAGGAATTATCCAAGTTCCAAGTAGTGCCCTTTCAGCTTCTGAATGATTACAGCCTAAAACATTATTTGACCAAGCACATGCCTTACATAATGGAAAATACAATTTTTTTATCATTTTTGACCGGTAGTACTGGTAAAAATAAGTCTGTTGGAGGAATAATCATACACTTTATGAATCCATGCATTGAAAGTATTTGAGAGATGTCAGGGATATTACCATTACGGAAAATTTCAGGGTGTCCAATAGGGTAGGGAGCGTATTTATTAATATACGGGTATAGACTAGTGAAATCTAAATATCTTATAATCTCATTAGGTTTGACTTTGTGGTAAAGTTTGAATATCTCGGTTCTCCCGCCAATAATGGCAGCACATGGATTAAGTTAGATTGTATGTATAAATAAACAATTAATATATTTATATATATATATTAAAATTTTAATATATATATAAATAACATATATATATATACATATATATTAAAATTTTAATATATATATATATATATATATATATATATATATATATATATATATATATATATATATATATATATATATATATATATATATATATATAATATACGTACTTAATTTAATATAAATACAATATTGCAATATGTACATATCTATCGACGTCTTGTTTTATATCGGGTTGTTCTTTAAGTAGCTGTTTAAATTCACATTCCCATATATACAAAAGTTTATAGCCGAATCTCTTAATTGTCTCCATTCTCCGCAGTGTACTCTCATACCTCTGGCTTACGGTTTCATTTTGATTGTAAGGTTTTTACTAATTTTCGAAGAAAAGTAGTATTAAACTCGTTTTGCCGAAAATTCATATTTCTTTATATATATATATATATATATATATATATATATATATATATATATATATATATATATATATATATATATATATATATATATATATATATATATATATATATATATATATATATATATATATATATATATATATATATATATATATATATATATATATACATACGTATATATACGTACACTACCGTGCAAAAGTATAAGGACATCATCGAAAAAATCGCTTTTTTGAGTTTGTGATTGTTTATTATTATGTTCAACAACATTTTATGATTAAATCTTGTATATTAACTAGAAAATAGACATTTTTATTATGATTTACATACATGTGCATTAAATTAGCTAATTATTGTTAGTCAAAATGATGGAACTATATAGGAGCCAAAAATTCTTACATCTAAGTAGCATCATTTTTGCACTGTAATTTCAAATATAATAGCTTATATTTTATTTTAAACTATTCAAATATGGATGCTTATGCCTTAAACAGTAATTCTGGATCCTTTGAGTGCCCGTCAAAAAAAATAATGGTTCTTTGCGCACTCTGCTGTGTTCTGTGTTCCAAATTCATTAAGTCATTGTTTATATGCGCAAAACAGATTGTGATCGCTGAAAATGGCTCGAAAAACAGAAATTTCATTTAAAAAATATTCAGAAATACTTATTTTGAGAAAAATGGGTAAAATTCATATAGACTACAAACATTGTTGGTGTTTCAAAGTGTGGAGTTGCAACCACGTTCGACGAAACCAACTCAAATATTAATCGAAAACGATCTAGCCGACAAAAAAAAACAACTTAAGCTGATGATCGTCACATTTTATTGATGAGCAAGCAAAATCCGTTCAAAACAGCACCAGATATTCGTGCCGAAATCAACGAGACCCTGACGAACCCAATTTCGGTGGATATTGTCAAACGACGTTTGCGAGAGAAGGGATATTTTGGTCGCATTGCTGCAAAAAAACGACTTCTACGACCACAAAACAAGCAGGAAAGATTATTGTTTGCTTGAAAATATAAAGATTGGCCAGTAGATAAGTGGAAATCCGTTTAATGGACCGATGAATCAAAGTTGGCAATTTTTGGATCCAGGCGGCGGCAGTATGTTCGTCGAAATAAAGATGAGCGGTATAGTCCCCAATGTATTGCGGCAACAGTTAAACATGAGGGAGGCTCCGTGATGGTCCGGGAGTGTTTCAGCTACGATGGTGTTGGAAAACTGGCCAAAATCGACGGAATAATGCGGAAGGAACACTATGACAATATTCTGCAATGAAGTGCCATTCCATTTGGCATTGGTTTGATCGGCAACGGATTTATCTTTCAACAAGATATTGATCCCAATCCTGAGAGCATAAAGACATTCGGAGGGGCGATGTCCATTTAAAATAGATTGAAGAGAAACCGACCACTTTTCATGTATCTTCAATGTCAATTCCTCTCTTTGTATCCTCTCTGTCAATATGACAATTAAACTAATGTAAACAATTTGAGTCGGTACGGAAATAAAATCATGTTTATTTTAAATATAGATTAATTTTGTGTAGATTCGACTAGTGCGGTTCACAAAAACGTTAGTGTAGAAGTGAAAATCGCGAGTTTTATTTGAAAAAAGTGTTTGAAAACTGTGCAATTGCATTGATCTTTGCAATGAAGCGAGTTGTGCCGAATTGTGGCAATAGTTTGCAACGCCGGCCACTTGGAGTTTCTTATCACAAGTAAGGAATAAACAAACGATGTGTTTTGCAAAATTTTGTGAATTTCACAATTTTTTTATAAGCGAAAGTGCCTATTTGAGCCCTTTTAAATATTGTCGACATATTGGCGCGAATTTTCTGGTAGCCATTTTAATTTCTGTCAAAAAAAACACAAAGCAGTAGAGCGCATAAACAGTTTCGGGCCAGAGCGGAAATAAAATGATATAAAAATTTATTCGTATTGCATGCTGTGTGAAATATTGTTTTCCAGATTTCCAGAAAATGAGCAACACATATTCATTTGGACTTCTTCTCTTGGATTTCCTGAGCTGATCATCAAAAATACTTCCCGGGTCTATTCAAATCTTTCGGCCGTGGTATATAGCAATTGATGATTGACAAGGGAATAAGTGTAATAGTTTCTTGTTTTTCTTACAGCTGAGCAAGCGAACAGGGGATCATCTTTAGTGGAGTAAAATCTTCGAGTGATGCAGTAAGTAAAGAAAATGTTCAAAACATTCTTCTCTTTAATTATCTTAATTCTATAGATACCTTTCGGCAACAATATTTAAGATGAGATAAACGATGGACAAGAAGAGCGAATTGCGATCTCATAAGGTGCTTAATGCTGATGTTGCGTTCATGATACACTTTTGAAAATTTTAATATTCAACAATATCATTTCAATTAGGCTACGTAAACAGACCAAGTGGCTCCTATTACCGCAGTGCATTTAATCAAGCTGCAGGAAAAAATTGGAAGAAAAAAATAGGATTATCCGAAATTCGCGTAAAAAACAGCGCAGGCAAAAGAAAACAGCTTCTATAGTTGAGTTGTTCGATAATCTCAAGGCCAATAACTGGATTAGCGAAGTAGGTCGAGAACGACTAGATAGTGTGAATATAATATAATAAATATCTTATTACCTAGAAATATATTATCTCCAACCTATCATTGTATTTAGCCTACTTTATAGTATAAGAAAAGTTGAGACTTCTTGGAACTATGATATTAACTGTGAAGACTACTTATTTTTTTTCAAAAAATCTTAAATAAAATTTATCTTTTTCGGAATTTGAAGCTGTTTTTGATTTTGATGATTTTATTCATTGCAGTTGCTTTACACACAATACTCAGTAAAAACTTTCTAGATGTTCTAAAAACGAAAATGATATTCAATGTTTTCTCATCACCTACGGCAGTACTCAGCACTGCCAAGATTTGAGCCAGCATAAACACATCTAATTTTTAAGCCACTTTCTTATAAAACAATTTTTGTTTTATGGGTGAATAAATATTCAATTAGTATATTCTACAATTTTCATAGTTCGCATGCATTTGTGTTCTGTTTTCATTTTCTATCCTGGAAAAATAATTAAATAAAATAATTAATAATAAAATAAAATAAAATAATTAGCTTATTTTTACTCCCTGGTTCGAGAATTCGTACGGTTATAATATGAAAGCTAAAAAATATTAAATAGCTAAATATCTAACAATCATTCACTTACGATATTCAAAATTTGAATATTTGAAATTATTCACACATAATATGTCCCCATCAATTTGATAAATTAGGAATTACCTGCGCCCCGAAAATTTCAATCAATCATCGGGGTCGCTGGTGATGAGAAAAAATGGCCATGCCTTCGGCCCCTCCGAATGTCTTTATGCTCTCAGTCCCAATCACACCTCCCATCTGTGCATAGACTATTTACGCTCCAAGGAAGAGAAAGGTGTGCTCAAAATCATGGAATGGCCGCCGTAATCCCCTGATGTCAGCCCGATTGAATTATTATGGGATAAGCTCGACTGGTAGGTGAATAACATGCAGGTGACAAGTGAAAAACAGTTGTTCGACAGTATAAAAGTGACTTGGGACAATGTCGCAACTAAAACACTTCAAAAATTAGTCGAAAGGCTCCCAAGAATTTGCGTTGCAATCATCAAAGCACGAGGTGAACACATTGATGAACAAAACCTGATTTGACTTGTCGTCACATGTTCGGTATTTTTAAATATTTTGATGCAAAATTTGCATATCATGAACATAAATCATAGCAAAATAGTATATTTTCTAGTTTATATACAAGACTTAATAATAAAATGCTGTTGAACACAATAAAAAAACAATCAAAATCTAAGAAAATCGGTTGTTTCGATTATGTCCTTATACTTTTGCATGGTAGTGTAGATGTATATAAATAGTAGGTCCACAACTTGCTAAAATTCAGATATCTAAAACCTTTTGGCGGCGGCGAGCGTTTTAGTGAATTTTGAGGTACTCCTATATTTCCAAGCAGCGTGAATTTTTGTTCAGAAAAAGTATTGGGAATAAAAACTTATTATGTTCTAAGCTTGTATATGGTAAAGAATTGGAAATTTTGAGCCGTGTGTGGGTGCAGCGTGCCTAAAAGTAGGCAAGGATTTTTTTTCAAATTTTGATTTGTCATTACTTCTGACAAAAACATTGGATCATCGTGAAATTTGCAAAGCGTATTGATGTTAACCAAAGTTTAAAACTCATGGGTTTCCAAGGTAGTGTCGGTAGCCCTGTAGCTGCGGCAGGCTCTTGAAAAAAAATCCTTCAAATCATTGAACCTCCTGAAAAATTTTTGTTTTTTGACAAAAAATTCAAATCATTGATAAATTTTAACGTTTGTGCATCATATCAATTTGAAATTTTTAAAATTCCGATATGCACAAGAACGGCAACTCATCACTAAATTACCTCTATTTTCAGCACTCGAAAGTTCTGTTCACGAGAACTGACGATCGGATTATCCGATCATAATGAAATTCACAGGACATGTTGAAATTAGCTAGGGCCAGGTCTGATAGAAACGATTCTGAAGTGCGGGCAATCCTGTGGCAGTGGTGCCATTTTTAAAAATCACTGAGAAAAAAAACAGCTTTTTGGCCTATAACTTCCGATTCAGCCATTAAATCTTAACGAAATTCACACAATATTTGGATCTTATTTAAGATAACATTTGATGAAAATTTGGCTGAAAAATTAGAATAGGGTTGCCAGCTATGGTGGTTTTTGTCTCCTAAATCTTGCAAATTTGCTCAGCAAAATAAAGCTTTTTTCCCTATAACTTCCGGTGCAGTCATGATATCAAAACGAAGTTTATGCAGTAAATAGACTTTGATGTGAGCCAAATGTCATAGGAATTTCGTACAAAAATCTTGAAAGAACTGCCAGCTATGACCATTTTTGTAATTTTTTGGAATTTCTTTACTGCGCGATTATGTCATTAGATTTGCAAATGGGGACGATCCTGCAATGAAAATTAACAACAAATTTTAACGCTTTAAAAATTTGAAAAGTTTTAAGGATTGTAACCCTAAACAATTTTTCACCCGTATAACTTCTAGCGCAGTGATTGAATCGAAACGAAATTTATTGGTTGGGTTTAGTTTAACGTGAAGCAGATTTGGTATATATTTTGCTGCTGACACAGGGTTATGAGCTTTAGCCATTTTCGTAACTATTGCATCAACAGATGCTTCAAATTACATAAACATATGCAAAACATTTGCAATAAAACTAAGAAACCAATTTTTAAATTTTCCGAGTTTTGAACATTTTTTGGATGACAGCTTCAAACAACGTTAACCGCTAAAGCTTTCGATGAAATCCTCCGATGAGAACGAAATTCAAAGGATAAGTTGATTTAAGTATGAGCTTGTGAAGGTTAACTTATTGCTGCTTCGTTGGGAAAATGTTGCCAGCACTGAACATTTTCATCATTTGTGTTATAATTGAGTTCTGTTGCTTTGAATAAGGAATGGTTGATATGATTCTACAAAAAAGTGTATAACGTCTTTCCACATTTTTTTGTCACTCAAAGACGATTTCTTCGAAAATTAGTTTTCTAGCGGTTCAGGTGCGCTAAAGTTTTTTTAATATGCACTTCTTGAACTTTAAAACATTTTCTACAACCGTGGTAGAAACAGCTAAAGAATTCATATACAGTGTTTTTTGTAGGATTGAAACCATTAACTTGCAAACCCCCCTTCTCCAACTTTAACTCACCTACATTATTGGAAGAGACAATGAGATCTTTGATTTTTGAACTTTCCGAAGAAAGCCATTTTGTTGCGATAAGTGATTGGTTTTGCTTTTTATAATAACCATGTTTAGGCATAATACCCAAGACATTACTTTTCAGAATTTTTTTCCTGAAAGTAAGCATACAAGCTGATGCAATTGTCATCGATTCTACTAAACGATTAACCCCAGTTATTTCAAGGAATTCTTGCATAAATCGTATATAACCCAATCGTAAAATATTTACATCGTTGATACAGTATAATAGTATTTCCTTTCTATTGAACATATCTGGCAATAATATTCATCACAAACATGTTCAGACATGCGTTTATTATTGGTAGTTATAAATTTTGTACACATTGCACATATCTTAAACGTTTCACACACATTTTTACCTCTAATTATATTTTTAAGGTGGTTATTAAAACAATTACCCCCTCTGAAGTCACGATTACAACTTTCACAATGGGTAAGTTTTTCAACAAAATTACACGGCGGACTTAAATGGCAATACGGACACTTCATTTTAAAACCTATGAAATTTATTCATGAATAATTTATTACAAAAAGAACATGCATAGCGTTTGTCGAAAAAACCTGTCAGCGATTTGATCACGTAAGCATGTTTCAATCTATGTGAATAATACAAATAAATCTTTTTTACTAAAGAAGGTGAGGAGTCAACCTTGAAGAGAATAGAGTTGGAACCCCTAATGTTATCAAAGACAATTATTTGATAATCCTTTAGGAGATTCTGAAACTTGCAAAGATCAGAAAAAATGCAACCATCTTTACAAATAGTTACTTTAGAATCTTTACATAATTTCATAGTTAATCTGGGCAGTCTACTAATAACATCTAAATGAGATTGTGCGTTAAATTTTAACGAAGCTATTTCCATTGCATAACATAAACTTCGGGGCAGACAGCTGACATCATTTTCTAAACCTACATCCACAACACTTTTTGTTTTTCTGCTTAAATGCACGGCTTTGTCAGAATATTTATGATTAAGTCTACCCCCTGCAAAAGGGAAGTTAACAATGTTTGCATTTATCTGCATGACATTGTCTGCTAGAAAATTACTGTTGGATTGATTCACGTTACAAATTAGACCCAGAATATACTTCCCGCTTATTTCGTTTACAGACCTTAAACTTGACCATATAGGTTTTATGTGGGGAGAGTTGGGTAGCTCTATTGTGAAGCTGATTCTGCTTCCTTTGATCGAATTTGCTGTTAAATCGTTAACAACATCGTCAAACACTTTTTCCAGATGACCAATAGGATTTTCAGCACGAGTATTGAAATCTTGTAAAGGGAAATTAGTTTTAATACCTTCCACGTTGAATTTTTTAAAAAATGTACCCTGTTTTGATAATAATTCATAAGTGGCTTTTGAACCACCACCTTTTTGAACTGTTAAATCTAGAGGACTACTTTTTTGCAAAATTTAGTTAGCACTATTGTGACCTGCTATCGTATTTATATTGCTATGACTTAAAACTAACTCCCCGTCCATATGTATCGTGTCATTACACGCTGTTACCGATGAGCTCCCTTCACCTATATTCATATACTCTAGAGTCTGCCTGAGTACATGATTCGAGAAATCGACTTTGAATAAAGATGAAAACCTTAGCTAGCATCAGAGCATATTTCTCAGGCTCTGTAAAAATCAACTTTTTGGCTTTCAACTCGCACAACATAAGTGTCCAGCCCGACATAAAAAAGTTGTGGCCTAAATTCAAGGCACTTTCAAGATATTTAATAAAAACGCTACAACCTGACATATTTATTAAACGGTGTGGTAAACTAGTAGCAAGTACAATTAGTAGAAAAAATGCTACTGAGGACTGGGATGTCCGCGTCAAAACAGCGACTGCAGCAAGAATCTTCAGTATCTGCAAATAAAAGTCGTATTAGTTCTCACTGGGTCTAAAACGGTGTCCACAAGCCTGCTACAAACTTACCCTGAGCTTAGAGTAGTTTCCACAAGTCTGCTACATACACACCCTCAAGTTGCTGTTTCACTCACGGCTAATTCCCGAAGAATACTTTTTCACAGCTAATACTTTAAAGTCGAAGTGTGAATATTAACCGTCGAAGATACGGTTTTTATATAGTTTTGATTTCACACATACCATCGAAGTTTAGCTAAGAGAATACAATCTATACTTCTGTAACCAGTAAATAGGAAGCAATCAGATTCTAAGTGCATACAATTATCCTTACATGAAAAATTTCAAAGTAACGTGATCAATAATCCTCTATAATGGATAGCTATCAAGATAGTGAAAAATAACAGGTTCTTAATTAATATTCAAACATGTATGTTCTAGCACACTACTAGAAGGCTTTGAAAAAGGCTTTGCTGTGTCTGGTTTGTATACAAAATTCATATCAACTACATTATATGCAAATTCTTTATCAATTACAATTTCAAAGCGCGACATGCTAAGACATTTTACAGATGCGTAAAGAGTCTATGAAGTTTTTCTAATTTTGTTTTGAGATGTCTGCTCTGCTTGCAAGATTCATATCGGTTACATTGTGTGCAAATTCTTTATTAATTACATTTTAAAACGTGACATGCTAAGACAGCTTACAGATGCGCAAAGAGTCTATGAAACTTTGCTATTTTTGTTTTGAGGTGTCTTATTAATTACATTTGAAAAACGTGACATGCTAAGACAGCTTACAGATGCGCAAAGAGTGTATGAAACTTTGCTATTTTTGTTTTGAGGTGTCTTATTAATTACATTTTAAAAACGTGACATGCTAAGACAGCTTACAGATGCGTAAAGAGTCTATGAAACTTTGCTATTTTTGTTTTGAGATGCCTGATCTGCCTACAAAACTCATGTCGATTACATTGCATGTAGAATCCATATTAATTGCATTTTAAAAACATGATAAGATCAGGTATCTTAGATGTGAGTAAATAGTCTGTGAAGTTTTGCTTTTTCTATTCTGAAGTGTTGGAAACTAGTATAAATACCGAGCCGATGGGCATATTTTGCATCAATTTGAAAACAGTAGAAAAATGGTAAGTTCGTTATTGAACAAATTTTTATTAATTTTTCAAGTAATAAATATTATCCATCTTTTTCAGAGTGCTTTTAGGGTACTGTGCGACGTTGCAGAGGATCGAGATAGTGTCCACACGCCGATCACAGAGCTCGAGATTGGAAGGGAGTACCCGTTCCGCACGTTTTCCCTCATTAAAACAAAATTCGGGCTGCGGCTAATTGTACGCCTACTGAACGGCGAGCATGTGTTCCTACCACCAAGATTTCCCGATAAAATAAAGACACAGCGTCAGGTGGACGAACTCAACAATATCGAAGGACAGCACCTCGTTTTCAGCGGCAAGGATGAGACCAGAGGCGGATTTTTAATGATAAAATTTGTAATAAAAACTAGATGAATTTAACAAATAAAAAACTCTAGCGCACCTGAACCGCTAGAAACACTAATGTTCGAAGAACAGTAGAAGAACCGTGCAGGTTTTGAGTGCATATTCCACCAATTGTGCTGCTTATTACGGCCAAACTGTTTCAAATGCCACGTTTTACTTTGGTCTCAAGAATGCATTATACCTCATATGGTGGAAGGTTTCAGATATTACCACTGGCATGAATTTCAAAGTTTATGAGAACAAAACACGGGTTAATTATATTCGTTATCAGTTGCTTATTTCACATAATTTTGAAAGCAGCATCTCATATAACATCAATGAAGAAAATGCTCAGTGCCTGCAGCACTGTAACTGAAGTTGGTGTTTGGGGCTGCCATCCGAAAAATTTGCAAAACTTTGCGAATTGTAACATCGGTTATTTATTTTCATTGTAAATGTTTCCGGTATGTATACTAACTGTAAGCATTTTGATACAAAAGTAGCACAACCGACTCGTGCTGGCAACCTTTCGCCAATATCAAAGCCAAGAATATATCAAATATACTTCACGTTGTTTAATTACATTCGAAGTTATAGGAGTATAAAGAAATTTAGGGTTACCTGAAGCCAGTTTTTTCAAAGGATCGAAAGCTTAATATTTCCTGTTTATTGTCACTACAATATCATTACCATTTGAAAATTCTACGATAAAACCGCTTAATAAAGATATTGCAATTAAACACAAAACCAACAATAGCTGGCAACCCTATCGTGGCTTTTCAACCAAATTTGGCCTGAATAATGTTTATGACAGGTTTCATTAATTGTATGAAATTCGTATTGATTTCATGACTGCACTGGAAGTTATAGGGCAAAAAGTTTTATTTTCCTGAGCAAATTTTCAAAACCAAAGACACAAAAATTACCATAGCTGGCAGCACCAATCCAATTTTTCAACCAAATTTTCATCAAACAGAGTTTAGAGTAAGGTTCAGCTACTGTGTCAATTTCATGAAAATCTGGTAACTTATTCACATTTCATAGGGCAAAAAGCAGTTTTTTTTCTTTGTAATTTTTCAAGATGGCACCACTGGCACAGAGTGGCCCACAATTCAAAATCGCTTATATCAGACCTGGTCCTACTTAAGTCCAATGCATTCTGTAAATTTCAGTTGTACCTGATTATTGGTTCGTGAGTTCCCGTGAATAGAAATTTTTGATGCTAAAAATATAGGTTAACTGGGAAAGGGTTACCGTTCTTGTCCGACATGAAATTTCCAATGTTTTACTTTGAAAGTGTAGATTAAGCATAAGATTTGTATACAGATTGGATTTATTGTAAGAAACGGACATTTTTGAGGATATTCGATGGTTTGAATGTTTTCACTTTCAAATTTTCATTTTTTTCAAGTTTAAGAACCAAAATTATCATAGCTGGCAGCTCCAACCGACTTTTTCGACCAAATTTCTACCAAACATGGTTTAAAATAAGGTCCAGCTATTGTGTGAATTTTGTCAAAATCGAACGATTCAATCAGAATTTATAGGGCTAAAACAGTTATCTTTTTTAGTGGTTTTTCAAGATGGCACCACTGGCACAGAATCGCCCGCATTTCAAAATCACTTCTATCAGACTTGGTCCTATTTAAGGCCAATACATTCTGCGAATTTCAAATAATTCTGCTCATCGGATCGTGAGTTTCCGTCAACAGAAGTTTTTGATGCTACAAATATAGGTAAATTGGGCAAGGGTTACCAGGCGTGCCCGTTATACCATATCTTTTTTTTTTTTTGGTTATGTAAACAAAGCACAAGATTTACATATGAATGGCTTTTTTTTGAAGAAACGGCATTTTTTCAAGAGAAACGATGATTTGGAGGTTTTCACTTTCAGTGCCTGCCCTAGCTACAGGGTTGCCAGCACGCTCATCAAAAGCTACACAAATCTACAACTAAATAATATCAATATGTCCTGAAAATTTTGTAATGATTGAATAGCTCTGTCAAAAGTTATCGAAATTTAAAAATTTTCAAATTTTCCCGTCTTCTTTTTAGGCACCCAGCGCACACATAGGTTTAAAAAATTCCAAAGCATTATCCGATTCATATGTAAAACACGTTAGAAATTTGTTTCGTTAACTTAATTTTTGCGAAAATCATTTGTGCACGAAATAATAGGTATATTAAAAATATCACTTAAATGGCCGCCGGCGCCAAAAGGTTAACAATAACTGACATTTAAAGAGACCTGGACCTATTCTGCATATACACCAATGTATCCTGAAAGTTTCAGCTCAATCGGATGGCGCGTTCCCAAGATTATCTCACTGAAATTTTTTGATGATATATATATATATATATATGGAAATATGAATTTTTGGCCGAATCGATTTTAATACTAATGTTCTTCGAACATTAGTAAAAAAAAGTAAATCTTTTAAAATGTGATTTTATTTTTCTTGAAGTCGTGTAGGCGGATGGTTTAACATGAATTTTTGTTTAAAGACTTTCAGGCCAGTTATTTGTCTATTTTACAGGCTTGTGGAATATGGCGGCCAATAAAAATCACTAGCCACAGACACATCATGTTAAACACATTTCATTCAACTCAATTTGCAACCCAATATACGTATGTAATGCATGCTAATCGCCATATGCTTAATTACCAAGAAATGTACATTTTACATCTCTGGAACTGGTTCATTCGGATCGATAAAAGTAAAATTATATACACTAACAGAACACGGGCTATCGAGTTTGCTGTTAAACCAAACACATGGTCTGATCGTTTGTAAACAGAGCGCAAGTCAAGCTTACAAAGAGAATAAAGGCGGGAAATAGCCCCTCCATTCGAACGATTTAACACGACTCAAGGCAATGCAAAGCGCGGAATTCTGAGGACGTAGTTTCAAAACACCACACACACACACACAACTCCTCGCACCCAACGCCCATTCTCTCACAAAAAGCTTCTTCATCTCCTCGCACCTAACGCCCATTCTCTCGCACAAAGCTTCTCTCCTTCTGCTTCTCTCCCTCTTGCACATCACCCAACACACATCGCTCAACTCCTCATCAGCACTTCAACACCGCCTCCAGCCAAGATCGTGGTGGCACCTAAAGCCCTTTTCAACGGCCTCGCCCCCGGAAAATAAAAGCTCGTCCTATACCTTAACACGTAAGCTCTTCTGGTGGCTACCTAGGCAGGTGGAACTACTCTGGTGTGGTCTAAGCATGCTGTCTCTACCGCACCCTATGCTTATAACATGGTGTGGTGGCTTCCTTACTACTAATATCGAATCCACGAAAGGTGGTAAAACACCACAATTGGTGTCAGAAATAAGGGATTCTTTCGCGTTCGTGATTTAAAAAGTGACTTTTAACGTGAAATTCTGGATAGTGAATTTGTTTGAAAAGTGAAAATTAATTGTTACGCGGATTAAATAAAAAGAGAAAAGTTTCGGACAGTGAACATCGTAAGTTGTGTGGACTAATTGAAATTCGTAAAAATTTGTGCGGACTAATTGAGTGCACTAAAAGTGAAACCGTCAGAAGTTGTGTAATTGAAGAACAATGCCGAAACTTGTAAACGAGCTGACATTGGCAGAGTTGAAAGAAGAGTGCCGGAAACGAGATCTTTCAACCACTGGGAACAAGACGGCGTTACTGGCACGTCTCAGGGAGGCTTTGAGCACCGAAGGCAACGATCCGGAAACTTTTGAATTCTCGGACGAAGAAACGAGCCAAGAGTCTGCTCAGGAAGAACAAAGCAGCGAAGAGAAAAACCTGGTGGTGGATGGTTGATTAGATGGTGATGGTTGAATATGTCCCAGGACATCGGTCAAAAAATTGAACAGCAGGCTGAAGAAAGTAAACAACAAGCCACGAACTTGGATCAGAAACTAGATCAGAAACTCGATCAACAAGCCACGAACCTGGACCAGAAATTTGACCAGCAAGCCCAGAAGCTCGACCAGCAAGCCGGGGACATTAAGGAACAGTTAGAAGAACGTGCGAGGAAGAGTGAGGAGCAGCTGGTAGAAATCAGACAACAGTTCCAACAGCAAGTTTCAGACGTTAAACATCAATTAGAGAGTCGAGTAACGGAAGTGGAACAACAGTTCAACAAAAAGTTGGTTGGCATTGAAGAAGGAATGGACCAGATGAAATTGGATCTGTAACGCGTGAAAGCCGTAAGAATTGTGCCAGCTGAATCAAGTGGCATCAAGGCACTCAAAGCATCAACTTTTGATGGGCAAACTTCTTGGACAATCTACAAGAAGCAGTTTGAGGAAATTCATCGTTCGCAGCTGAGGACACGCACATAGAAACCGGGAGAGACCTTGCAGCAGCTGGCTCAGGACATCGGGCGTTTGACACTTCTGTCACTTCTGTCAAGAAATGCATCACCGATTCGGCAGGCTCCCTGCCGCTTACCACTGGCCAAACAGGCTGAGGTCGCCAACATGATACAGGACATGCAAGAACAAGGGATCATAGAGCTTTCGAATAGCCCTTGGACGTCACCAGTTGTCTTACTCAAAAAGAAGAATGGCAGTACACGGTTCTGTGTTGACTATCGACGATTGTTCAAGGAACATCTGAAAAACCTGGAGGACGTATTCGAAAGGTTGCGAGCGGCTAACCTGAAGCTAAATCCCAAAAAGTACAACCTTTTCTGCAGTGAAGTGAAATACCTTGGTCATGTGGTTTTACTGGAGGAATAAAAACTGACCCTGCAAAAATTGAATCCGTTAAAAGTTGGCCAGTACCTAAGGATAAGCATCAACTTTGGAGTTTTCTGGGATTGGCAACGTACTATCGCCGGTTCGTGAAGGATTTAGCTATCATCGCTGTTAAATATAAAGAAGTAGTTTTTCTTATTAAAAAAAATTATTTTGGGATTTTTTAAATTATATAAAAAAAAAATTTCTGGCAAAGCAACCTTTGCAAATTCAATTTTATAAGTCATTTGTCATTTTTCATTCTTTTCGCTTTGCCAGTTCAAGGAGCCAGACAAGTGTAAGATTATTTCTGT
Source organism: Nemotelus nigrinus (assembly GCA_947369275.1). Classification (NCBI taxonomy): domain Eukaryota; kingdom Metazoa; phylum Arthropoda; class Insecta; order Diptera; family Stratiomyidae; genus Nemotelus; species Nemotelus nigrinus. Next base: position 90,698,107 of record OX376372.1, on the reverse strand, counting down.
AAATTATATTGAGTTTAATTAGAATTTTTTGTAGTGAAATAAAACAACGACAACCCGAGCCACGGGAGTTTTATTTCGGAAAACCTAGAACTGACAAATTTTTATTTCAACTTCCGCCTGTGGAATTGAGGACGATATATCGAGATTCTGCATTGCATCGTGCCGGTTGCAATTTGGTTTGCATTAAAACATTCATATTGTGTTGCGTCAAAGGACCAGCGTATATGGGATTTGCCATGGGTCCAAAAACGCGTTCACAGAGAAGTCCAACTCCGACAGGACGATCTAGCCAAGAAGGAGACGATGCTGCCGCATCGTCAAGTGGAAGTGATTTGCAGCTTGTCGCTTTGACAGACGCAGTTAAAACAATGATGGAGCTATTGATGGTCGAAAAAGAGGCTCGCTTAAGGTTGGAGGAGCGGCTTCTTTATGAGCCGCAACATATTAAAATTGATAATAATCAACATGTGGGAACAGGTGATAGTGTCATCGGTAGTACATTGGACACCAAAGGAGGTGCAGCTAACGTTTCTTTGTCTGCGCAGTGTGTGCCGCATGATGCCGTGCATGTCGGTGTTTGTCCACAGGAGGATGTGTGCGGTTTTGTGGCACCAAGTGTGCCGAATTTCACGGGCAATCGAAAGTTAAATGACTTGCCGATATTTTCTGGGAGCGCCAAGGATTGGCCAATATTCGAGGCGTCCCTGCAGCAGTCCACGTCATCGTTTGACTACACGCAATTGGAGAATATATTTCGTCTCCGGAAAGCATTGGTAGGGGAGGCGAGAGAAACGGTGCAGTGTCTCTTAATCCAGTCTGATAGTGTAAAGGAAATTATGGCGACTTTGAAATTTTGGTTTGGTCGGCCTGAACAGCTAGTGCGGTGTCAGATTCGAAAAGTATCTGAAATTCAAAGCATTAAAGAGAACCGCATCGAGCAGTTAGTGCCATTTGCAACTCAGGTCGTGAATTTAGTGGCGTTCTTGAATACGGACAGCACCCGGCAGCACTTGTCAAATCCACAGCTCTTCGATGATTTGGTCCAGAAGCTCCCAATGTCCAAACGTCTGGAATGGGCGCAAGTAGCTATAAACACAAACCCCTTTCTAATGCTGGTGAACTTCATTGAGTGGTTGAAAGGTGTTGCCACTTATGTTAGTCTAGTGGCGAGACCGTCAATAGAGCAAAATTCACGCAGCGGGCAGGAAGCATTAAATCGAGATTTTTTATTTAAAGATAACAGTCGACGTGATAGAAATATGGGTGCGCTGTTGCACACCAGTAATCGGTGTAGCAGCACCTACGTTAAGTGTTCTTATTGCGACAAGAATACACACAAAATAAATGATTGCTTGGAGTTTTTAAATTTAAATGTGTCTTCTAGATGGGAAAAGACCAAAGAAATGCGCTTGTGTTTTAGTTGCTTGCAGTCAGGTCATCAAGCTGCAAAGTGCATCAGAAAGAAAAAATGTGGATTCGATAATTGCATTCGCTTACATCATCAGTTGTTGCACGAAACGAGGGTTTCTAATCTGGAACGTGCTGGAACTTACAATCAGCAGAAGCAGGTAACATCGCCAAGTGGGGTTAGCGCTGAGTCAAATCAGGGCTCTGTTTTGAACTGCCGAAACAAATCAATTGAGCCAGAATTGATGTTTCGAGTAGTTCCCGTTAAACTATTTGGACCTGTTGGTGAAGTGGAAACCCTTGCATTGTTGGATGAAGGATCTTCGGTGACCCTCATTGAAGAAAAGTTGGCCGACCAGCTGCAACTAGAAGGCGAAAAGGAAGTGTTATCTTTACAGTGGTATGGAGAAAGATGCGAAACAGAGCCATCACGTCGGATAAATCTGCGAATTAGTGGAGTGGAACCGGGGCATACACTGTACCCAATAAACAACGTAGGCACTGTTAAGACGTTGAAGTTGCCATCGCAGCCCGTAGCACTTTCGTCTCTGCGCAGAAAGTATCCTATTCTGAGTGACCTACCTCTAAGAGACGTGGCAAACAAGTCGCCAAAAATTATGATAGGTCTTGAACATGCACATTTGGGTAGTGCTGTTCGAACTATTCAGTGTCCTGCTGGACCGATTGCCGTTTTTACGAAATTGGGTTGGATAGTCCATGGCCCATATTCTAGAGACCGAGATGTTAGTGAATCAACAGTTATGCTGTGTCAACGGAAACATCTCACAACCACGTGGGAAGAAATTCAAATGCTAGAGGATTATTTCGCGATGGAAAATTCTGAAATAGAAAAACCAGAGCATATCCTTGAATCAGACAATCAGAAGCGTGCTCGTCGACTCTTGGCTGAAACTACAAATAGACTTGACGATTGTTTTGAGACAGGTTTGCTGTGGAAGGAGGATAAAATATTATTTCCAGAGAGTCGGCCAATGGCATTAAGTAGACTTGCCATTGTAGAGAAGAAGATGATGCGGAATAAAGCCTTTGGTACATCTTACCAATATATCATCAATGACTATTTAGCTAAAGGATATGCAAGGAAATTGTCAGTCGAGGAAGAAACAAAGATCGGAGAACGTACGTGGTATCTGCCTCACTTTGGTGTTGTCAACCCCAACAAGCCAAAGAAGATGCGATTAGTGTTCGATGCTGCTGCCACGGTTAATGGTGTGTCGCTTAATTCGAATTTGTTGACGGGTCCTGATTTGAACCAACCACTTCTTGCCAGTGGCGTGGCGTGATAGTTAACCTTAGGGAAGCAATTAGTTCATTTCGATGACTGACTTTGGCTATGTTTTCTTCAAATTTGTTACGTATTAATGGAACCCCTCTTGTTAGCTACTTTTAACATTGCAAATACAAAAGCTTCTATGAATTACGAGCATGGACGTGAGAGTACTTATACTGTATTGTTATCAGTACTAATTCGCATGCTACCAATATATAATAATTTTTTCATTAAATATATATTTGCAAAAATTAAATATTGGCAAACATATAAATTAGCGATGTTGCAACAGCAAGCTATGTAAATAAAGCATTTGCAAATATAGCTACGGCAACAATAACAACCACAGTGATTATGCAAATTAAATGTTTATACGCATAAAGAAAATTTCAATATTCTAGTACTTATAAAAAATAACAGTAAAGTAACAACATTCCCACGACGAATAACATATATATTTATATTTAAAAAAAAATCTAGTAAATTTAAAATAAATGAAGTGACGGCTGAAAAAAAAATCTATTATAAATCAAATTTGAAAAGAAAATTCATGCATACTTCTATTTTAAATTTAATGCAATTTGCCTTTGTTTTTTTTGGAAACTCATCTATGACGTCTTGAAAACTTTACTCGCTCAAACATTATTTTAAGAAAACCTATTCTATGGAAAGTATTGCCAAGTCACTTAGTCACTGTTCATCTGTCCTATTTCTGAGATAAGTTTTAATCCTTTTTAAGGAAGAAAAACTGCGCTCTGCGGGCGCTCTTGTAAAATTCTCTTTTGCATTCATTACTTGCAATGTTAGAACTAAAAAAACTGATTTATAAAATTGTTTTAAACTATTTTCTGTTGATAGAATATTCAAAAATATTTTCTCTGTGAATTTGCATTAGAGTAAAAAACAATGAGTTCCTTTTTATCCGCAAAAGAACGAGATCCAAAAGGAAATTTAAAAAGGTCACTAATTATGCAATTATAATCCATGCTTTTTACGGAACAAATAAATACATTAACCTTTTGATTGCACTCTCACTATTTTAAGTATAAAATTAGAAAATCATGCGATTCCAGAAAGTAATTCTACGCACTCAATTCTTAACAATTCAAATCAATTTAATTGCAACAATACTCTAAACTACTGGGGAAATAATTACCTTCACCAATTAAAAATACCTTCACCAAATTTATATGTAAAATATAGCACAAATTTCACTACCGAACTACATTCAAGCAGTCTCTGGCAACCCTTAAAACATCTCGTAGTTCAAATTCATTCACAAATTCACATAGTGTGTAGGTACTACAGCAAACATTCTCATTAAAAAAAAAAAAATACGCACAAGCAAATTATATGGGGAACATCACAATAAGTTCCACAGCAACCATACGTACGCGGCTTCTCTCTCAGTTTCTCGCTTGAGACGAGAATTTCCCCTAAGAAGCAATTTCTGCATTGCTTCCAAACAGCCAGTACAAGCATATTTTTTTGAATGACGTCACAATGCAGTCTACATGAAATGAAATTAATGCTCGTAGAAGCAATGTTTTAGTTGCTTCCACCCGTCTTGTTCTCTCAATATTTTCATTCGGTGGTGTTACCACCTTAGCCGTGCAAGATGTTCACTATGAGTTTTTGGGAAAATTTATTTAGAAAATTCCTGTCCATGATTTTTCTCGTGATTTTTAAATAAATTAATTTAAAATATATATCAGTAAAATGTAAGGGAAGCAATGCTTCCCTTGCTTCCATGAACGCCACGCCACTGCTTCTTGCTGTTTTATATAAGTTTCGTATGCGTGCAGTCGGAGTGTGCGCCGATATTCAAGAGATGTTCCATCACGTGCGAATAATATCAAAGGACCAAGATAGCCAACGGTTTTTGTGGCGAAATGGAGATACATCACGTCCAGTCGACACATATGTTATGTGTGCTATGATTTTCGGCGCTGCTTGCTCACCATGTTCAGCGCAATATGTGAAAAATTTGAATGCCTCTGAAATTGGAAGCAACGATCCGGAAGCAATTAAAGCCATACAGAAACTTCACTATGTAGATGACTTTGTGGCTAGTTTCACAACTACAGCACAAGCTATAAGAACAACAAAGCCAGTGATAAAGATCCATCGACGTGGAGGATTGAATCTGCGCAATTTCGTTTCAAGCGATCGTTTGGTGTTGAGTTCTATTGAAGACCCTTCCAAAAGTACAGATAAAGAAATTGATATGAGGTTTGCTGATAAAAGAGAGCCTGACAGAGTTCTCGAAATGCGTTGGGACACTACAAGTGATTGTTTCACATTTAGGTTAACATTTGCTCGAGTTAATCCAGATATATTATCTCGAGCAAGACGTCCGACAAAGCGTGAAGCACTCAGGGTAGCTATGTCAGTCTTTGATCCTTTTGGAATTATAGCTAACTTTATGATTTATGCGAAAGTGCAGATGCAGGATTTATGGAAAATTAGTCTTGAATGGGACGAACAGCTTCCAGATGAACAATATTCAAGATGGTTGAGCTGGATGGAAGAACTGAAGCGATGTACAGACACCACTGTGCCACGTTGCTACTCGAATTTTTTAGTTTCATCTGACGATGTGCAGTTGCATATATTTGCGGACGCCAGCGAAACAGCCTTCGCTGCAGTTTCGTATTGGAGAATTAAAAAACCTGATGGCGAATATGATTTGGCATTCATAATCGGGAAAACGAAGTGCGCCCCTCGAAAATTGTTATCGGTACCACGATTGGAGCTGCAAGCAGCAGTTTTGGCAGCTCGCATATTTGCCAGTATTACGTCAATGCATGAATCGCCAATCGATAGTGTGACTTTTTGGACAGATTCCAAAACGGTTGTTCAATGGATTAGATCTGACCACCGTCGTTATAAACTGTTAGTTGCGCATAGAGTTACGGAAATATTGGAAACAACTAATATGATAGACTGAAAGTGGATACTGACAGAACTGAACGTTGCAGATGATGCAACTCGAACCAAATATCCCCCTAAAATTGAAGTTAACGGACGTTGGATATATGGACCAGCATTTTTGCGATTACCTGAAATCTCAAATTTTGAATCGCTAATGGATTTGAGTGGTGGATGTGAAGTGGAATTGCGACCAAAATGCGTTTTTACAATGAGTCAAGAAAAGCCAATTGTAATTTTCAACAGATTTTCAGATTATCGTAGACTCAGACGTACGGTCACATGGGTATTACGATTTGTGACTGTGATTAAGTCAGTGCGTTCTTTCACTAAAGCTATTACTGGAGAATTAACCGCGAGCGAGCTGTCGAAGGCAGATATCTGTATATGCCAAATGTTGCAAAAAGAGGTATTCAAAAGCGAAATAGCGGCTCTGCGAAGCAACAAACCAATTGATAAGACAAGCTCTATATATAAATTGAGCCCAAAACTCGATGATTCAGGGATCATAAGGATGTTTGGTCGAACCGAAGCAGCCGTATGTATTCCGGTCGAAATAAGACGCCCCATTATAATGCCGAAGGATCATCACCTTACAAAGCTGATAGTGCACTACTATCATATATTGTTGAAGCATCAAAATCTGGATACTGTCATCTGTAGTGTCCGCGAGAAACATTGGAATCCGAACTTACGTGCTCTTGTTCGACGAGTGCAATCTTCTTGTCAGTTTTGCTGCCTCCGTTTTGCCAAGGCTTTTGCCCCAAAGATGGGACAATTACCAGCCGATCGATTGACGCCGTATGTTCGGCCATTTACATATACAGGACTGGACTATTTTGGTCTTATTATGGTCTCTATAGGACGACGTTGGGAAAAGAGGTGGGTGGCACTATTCACGTGTTTGACTGTTCGTGCCGTACACCTGGAGCTAGCCACGGACTTATCAACGGATGCTTGTCTTATTTGCATTCGAAACTTTATAAGTTTGCGCGGAGTCCCCACTCGCATAAGGAGCGATAATAGAACTAATTTCGTTAAGGCTGCGAAGGAAATAGGAAAAAACCTGCCTATATTTGATGAGGAGCGCGTTCATCAGGAGCTGAGTAGTAGAGGTATTGACTGGGTATTTAATAGTCCAGCAAATCCCGAGGCAGGTGGCTGTTGGGAGAGATTGGTTCAAAGTGTGAAGCGGGTACTGTTTATCACTTTGAGGGAAATTGCGCCGCAAGTTGAAACTTTAAGAAGTCTTCTTTTAGAGGCGGTCAACATTGTCAACAATAGGCCGCTCACACATGTCCCAGTGGACCCAGAGAGCGAGGAACCACTTACCTCAAATCATTTTCTTCTTGGTTCTACAAATGCAACGCAAGTCTCCAACATCATCGACGAAAAGCTAGTATGTTTACACAAACAATGGCACATAACACAACAGCTGAAAAATCATTTCTGGAAGAGGTGGATCAGCGAGTATTTGCCAGAGCTAACTCGACGCACAAAGTGGCATGATTATGTGCCACCATTAAAGCTTAATGACTTGGTACTCGTATGTGACTCAAATGTTCCAAGATGTCAGTGGAAACGAGGAAGAATAGCCGAAATTTTTCCTGGTCCTGATGGAATCGTTCGTCACGCAATGGTGCAAACAACAGCTGGACTACTGAAACGACCGACATCAAAGCTGGCAGTTTAGCGTATAGAAAGTAGTGAACATCAGGAGTGTTCACGGGAGGTGGATTGTTAATTATAACCAAATTAAAATTTCTGGCAAAGCAACCTTTGCAAACTCAATTTTATAAGTCATTTGTCATTTTTCATTCTTTTCGCTTTGCCAGTTCAAGGAGCCAGATAAGTGTGTGTGTGTGTGTGTGAGTTGGGGGAGAGGCGCATTGGCACCTCTTAGCACTCAGGCCAAAGGACCCATTGTACTCATTTCGCCCTGCCTACCATAGTTTCCCAGACTTCTTGATAAAGTCTAGGATCACTGATAGGGGTAAAGATCCCAGCCAAAGCATTGATATCTGAGACGCGCAAACGCTGGGCATTCACAGAGCAAATGCTCCGCAGAGTCAGCCTCTTCTAGACAGGATGAACAGAGGTCACCCTGTGCAACACCTATTCGGTACATATGTCCTCCTAGGCAGTTGTGTCCAGTCAGAATACCTACCATGGCCCTGCAAACTTTCCTGCTCTTATTGAGCAAGAATCCCGTAGTCACATAGTTGGGTTCTGAGAGGAATACTTTCGTGTGCCTGGCCACACCGGTAGCCGTCCATTTATCTTTGTGAGCATCATCTACCCACTTTCGAATAATGGCACGTGCAGATGCGGTCGGCACAGGGTTCAGGGCCCCATAGTGGAAGTCCCGAACCTTGCTTCGCAATGACGTCAGCAATTTCATTCCCCTGAACACCACAGTGCCCCGGTACTCAGAGCAGATGCACCCTATTGAATCTGGCGACAGAGTTCAATCGTGTTCTGCACTCTTGGATAATTTTCGAGTTTGTCAGGGGTCTGCGCAGCGCCATCAGTGCAGCTTGACTGTCACTGCAAATAGCAATGCTCTTTCCCCTCCATCTTTCTTCAATTGCCCGACAGGCAGCTCTCAGGATAGCAAATATTTCTGCTTGAAAAATCGAAGCGTGCTCTCCAAGAGAGAAAGCCCATCTGCCATTCGATGAATGTAGATAGACACCAGCTCCAGATCTACTATCTGATCTCGAGCCGTCCGTGAAGAAGATCTCCGAATATCCCCTTGTACACAGATCTGGATCATCCCAGTTACTTCTACTTAAGAGAATAACTTCGTACCTTCTTCTGAAGTCGAGGAAGGGCACTCGAGCGTCCGAAGGCATCGTGAGAATCGGAGAGATATCACACATCGACCTCCTAATAGAGCAGTGCCCCACATCGTCTTCACCTACCCATAAGCCAAGCTGAGCTAGTCTATGGGCAGAGCTCATAGCCACACTCTGAACTTGAATGTTGAGAGGAGGCAAAGTGAGAAGCGCATTAAGGGCCGCACCCGGAGTAGTGCTCATGGCACCACCGATACCCAGGCACACCGTCCTTTGCAGCGTGGCTAACTTTTTCCGAGCATACAATAGCCTCAGGATAGTCCACCACACCACCGATGCGTATGTGAACATCGGCCTAATTATTGCTGTGTAGATCCACATCACTACACGAGGCCTTAGACCCCATGTGGTAGCAAAAGCTCTCTTGCACTGCCCGAAAGCTTTTATAGCACGAGTAAGCTTCACTTCCACATGTTTCTTCCAGAGAAGTTTTTTGTCCCAGATTACTCCAAGATATTTGACTTCATCTAAAAGTTGAAGTGTTGCACCTTTCATGTTTGGAAGCACTAGTCCTCTCAGTTTTCTTTTCCTGGTAAACAAAACAAGTTTCATCTTACCAGGATTCACTGTTAGGCCGTGCCTCGAACACCAGCTGCCAATCAGATCCAATGCACGCTGTGTATTTCTACATACCACATTCAGATCTTTACCGACAGCAAGTGCGGCCACGTCATCAGCATAAGCCTGTGCGTGCAGCCTTTCTTGTTCCAGTTCATTAAGCAGGGAGTCGACTAGCATACTCCACAGGAGCGGTGATAGGACGCCCCCTTGAGGGCATCCATTTGTCGCCTCTGTTCTTAAGTAGCAATCGGATCCAGCTTCCGCCAGCAACCATCTCTGCGTCAGCATGGCATGAATCCACCTAACTAAGACATCATCCACGCCACGACCTTTCGCAGCATCACATAGTTCCACGAAGGGCGCGCAATCAAAGGCCCCTTCAATGTCCACAAATACCCACAACGCATACTCTCCATTGGAGATCGCTCCCTCAACTCTGGCCACCAAAGAATGGAGGGCCGACTCGCATGATTTTCCTCGCTGGTACGCATGTTGCTCATCATTCAAAGGGTTAAACCTGAGCGCCGTAGTACGTATGTGTCGTTCGACAAGTCTCTCTAGGCATTCCGACTTAAACGAAGTTAAGCTGATCGGTCTAAAGTTCCTTGGATCGGAATAGTCATCTCTCCCCGGTTAAGGTATAAAAACTACCTTAACCTCTCTCCAAGGTGACGGAACATACCTCAAGGAAAGGCATGCCCAGAAGATTTCTCTCAGGTCTGCCCACAAGTGGTCAATTCCCTCCCTAAGCATAACCGGATAGATACCATCCAGGCCCGGCGATTTGAAATTTTCAAAAGACATGATTGCATCCCTGACCTTTTCACTAGTGACCACAGATCTAGTTGTGTACCAGCACTTCCTACTGCTGCGAAGAGCAGGGATTTCGGTCACAGACACATTTGCCTTCTGCGACTCGATCACCGGAGTTCCCGGGAAGTGAGTCCCAAGTAAAGTCTGCAAAGACTCCTTTTTGGACTTGGTAAAATCACCATCCGAGCATTTTAGAGAGTCTAGCTTAGCTAATTGATCCTTCTCTAGGACTTTGCAAAGCCTAGACGTCTCCCGTGCACCTTCCAGTCTCTCACAGAAAGATCTAAATGATTCCCTCTTAGAGGTCCTCATTAGCTTCTTATACGTTCTCTGCAAAGTTCTGTAGGCGATCCAGTCATCCTCATTGTTGCTCTTACAATCTCTGTTGAGAATTTTCCTGGTACTTTTCCTTAGCTTCTGCAGTTCCCGATTCCACCAGGGAGCCGTCTTGCCACATCTGCTCTTACTGATCGGGCAGGCCTCTTCATAGCTACTCATTAGGTCTCTATTCAGAGTGCTCAACCGGGATTCTATTGACTTTGGCGATTTTATCCTACCACTAGGACGGGCTCTGTCTGCAAGAAGCCAATTGAACGTAGGCCAATCAGTGTTTCTTGGGTTTCTTCTTTCCACCACGGGTGTTAGATCCGTGGCTAAAGAGAACACCAAGTAGCGATGATCAGAGAGTGAATCCTCATCTGATACATTCCATCCAGTCATTGATCCAACTATTCCAGCTGAACATAGCGATACATCAATGACCGCCCTTCTGTTTGGGGTGACAAATGTGGGAGTAGTCCCAGTGTTTAAAATCATCAGCCCAGCAGAAGTTATAAAATCAAAGAGACTTTTACCCCTGGCGTTACATTTGTTGCTGCCCCAGCTGGTATGCTGGGAGTTGGCATCGCAGCCCACCACAAGTTCAAGTCTCTCCGATTCAGCGTACAAGACCAGGTCCTTTCACTCCTGTATTGGCGGCGGGAGTAAGGAGTCAAAGGGAAAGTAAGCTGAGGCAACTATCGTGCGTTTAAGCCTACCATTTTCTCGGTGCTGCACGACGACCGCTGACAGGTCCGGTCTTGGAATCTCTCTGAGCATGGTGGCATCAAGCAGATTGGAAACCAGAACACAAGTCCTCGGCCGTATTGATCTTTCATCATAAAAAATCTTGGCCTCCGTGGTTGGACTAAGTCCATAGATCCTACCGCCTCGAACCCACGGTTCCTGTACAAGTGCAATGTAGGGAGAGACTTGCAGTTTTGTCAATTTTTCGCTCAAAAAATAGGACGAAGCCTTGGCACGCCGCAAGTTGATCTGGACAAATCTTATACCTTCAGGCACAGAAACGTCCGGAGTTTAAATCTTTGGATCCCTTTGCAGGGACCCTTAGACAATGTCCGCGTGACCTCAGTGAAAGAAACTCTATAGGAGAGAATTTCCACTGGATCTCTGCGTTTTGCTCTGGCGATCTGTCCATAGACAGTCACAAAAGTTCGTGCCTCACCACTTCCTGATTTGGTTAAATTTAACCGCATACAAGAAATAGCTCAGCACCATCCGGTATCTGTCTCTTAGCATCGAGAAACTTCTCTGGTCAAGTACGATCACCAGGTTGGAACCATCTTCACCTGTGGTGGGATTCTTCCTGGGATTCTACTTGATGATCCAGTGTTTCGCATCGATGCCCGGATTCAGTTTGCCGAATATGCCAGTGATGTCACCTGCACTCTTGCGAGGACCAGGGATCCAACAACTGACATATTAGGGTTTGGCTAGGTCGGAGTCCAAAATGGTAAATTTGGGCCGACTGCCAGTACCCAATTTAAGAACGATCTGTGTGAGCCACTCCTTGGATGTTTGATCGGAGCAGGCAACTTGGAGGTGACCGTCCACAAACTTCGTTTGCGTGAAGTTGTAAACTGGTCCCGACTCCGCTATCTCTCGCCACAGCTCGTTCTTAAGGATAGCGCACTGACCTTCGGTCAGTTTGCCACCCTTGCCAGGCACACCTATCACAACATCCAGCGAAGAAGACGCAGCTTCTGCATACGTTCTCTTCCCTACCCTTGCGGAAGGTGTGTTTGTGCCAGAAGGGCCAGCCTCTGCAAGATCTCTCTCGCAGATTTGGACACCTTTCGGCACCTTGCGCTCAGAGATGCAGGTATCCGCTTTCGCCTCAACCTTGCGTCTCTTTCGTGCGCCACCGTTGGCAGATTTGGCATCAGTGCTGGCCGGCTGGGAGGTCTTCGGTCTAACCGGTCCCTCCTTACCTTTCAGCGTCATCGCTGAATCCCGATTTGCATCAGGAATCATCGATTTCTTGAACAGAGTCCTCTTCTGTCGACGGCTGAGAGCTTTCCCTGGTTCACAAAGTCCAGTCGGCGTAGCTTTGCATCCAGCCACCGGTCCATAATATTTCTGCTCCGAACATGCGACCTTAGCATCACCAGCCAACCTTTCTTTCGCTACCCCAGGTTGGCTCAGAGGTTTCGCTGCCTGACATCCAGTCTCCAGCGAAACACCTGCAGTTAATACTGCGTTTGTCTCTCTGTCAGCCTTCACCGGCAGCTTGCTCCTTTTGCGCAGTTTCCTACGTTGTCTGCGACTGAGAGCCTCCACAGGTTTCCAGAGTTCAGAGGAATGAGCACTCTTACTATCTGTATTGCCCGCGGGCGTCTCATTTGCACTAGTCGGAGTTACCTCCTCTAATACATCTCTTCTCCTCTTATGTGAGGATTTGGGAAGAAACATCTTTTCTCCTGGTACGGCCGTAGTCGGACTTCCAGCTGGCGCTGTACTCGCCTTTCCGGAGCCTGTGATCAGGGGGTATGCTATCAGCAAGTCCGAAAACTTGCTGGCCATGGAGTCTTCCATGATGGTAACCTGTGAGCTTCCACTGCAACCAGGGTCCTCCATTGCAGTCATACATGAGGTTGGGGCCTGCAGAATCCAAAACTCCTGCCGTGCTGAGCACGGGTGGATTTCCAGACTCAGTCTGGCTGCCACCTGCAGAGATAAAATCCTTGGGATTCATCATCATGCTTACTACAGCCATTAGGCTGCAATTATACACATTTTACTGAGGATAGAGTTACCTCGTTACCTCAAACCCTCCTCCTTTCTCCGGGCTTGGGACCGGCATATCACAAGTTAGACTTGTGATCGGCGGAGTTAGACAAGTGTAAGATTATTTCTGTAAATTATATTGAATTTAATTTGAATTTTTTGTAGTGAAATAAACCAACGACAACCCGAGCCACGGGAGTTTTATTTCGGAAAACCTAGAACTGACAATCGCCAAAAATTTACACCAGCTAACGGAGAAAAATCAGCCGTTTAACTGGAACTTCCAGTGCCAAGCAGCGTTTGAAAAGCTTAAGCAGGAGCTACGTGAAGCACCGATGCTAGCATATCCTGAGCCGCAGAAAACTTTCATCGTGGACACTGATGCAAGTAATACAGGTATAGGTGCCATGTTATCGCAGCAAATTGATGGTTAAGAACGGGTTATTGCTAACTTTAGCCGGGTGCTATCAAAGCCAGAGCAAAACTACTGTGTCACCCGAAGGGAGCTGTTGGTGATAGTCGAGGCCACTAAGTATTTCCACAAATACATGTACGGTCAAAGCTTCGTATTGAGGACCGATCACGCCGCTCTGAGACGGCTGCTCAGCTTTAAGAACCCCCAAGGACAAGTGGCACGATGGATTGAAAGGTTACAAACATACAACTTTAACATAATCCATCCAAAAGGTAGCATGCACGGAAATGCTAGTGCCCTCTCCAAACGTCCATGTAAGCCGGAATGCAAGCATTGTCATCGGTTAGAAGAAAAGTAGTCGATGCCGAGGTTACGTGGATATCCGTTTCACCAGCAAGAGGATGGTCACAGTCGGAACTATTGGACGAGCAACTGGCGGATGGAGATCTACGAGAAATCATAGCCTGGAAGGAGTCTGCACATCGGCCTGAATGGCAAAGCATATCGAATCGAAGCCCTACGCTAAAGAGCTACTGGGCACAATGGAACTCTTTGCATCTTGATGGAGGCCTACTTAAAAGAAAATGGGAAACTGCGGATGGGTTAGCGCATCGCATGCAGGTTGTACTTCCTCGGAGCAAAGTTAAGGATTATTTACAGGAAATACACGAGGGAACATCAGGAGGCCACCTGGGCATAAACAAAACACTTAATAAAATAAGAGATCGATTTTATTGGGTACATGCGCGGTAAGATGTGGAGGACTGGTGCAGGAAATGTGCAGCCTGTGCATCTGTGAAGGGACCCAGGAGAAAGCCTAGAGGTGAGCTGAAGACATATAACGTGTGAACCCTTTTCGAAAGGATCGCCATCGATGTAGCAGGACGGTTTCCGGTGTCGCAACAAGGAAATCACTACGTGCTGGGGGTATCCGACTATTTCACCAAATGGACAGATGTCTACGCTATTCCCAATCAGGAAGCACCTACAGTGGCGGAGCAAATCGTGATTAACTGGGTTAGTAGGAACGGAGTCCCAAACGAGCTACATTCAGATCAAGGTTGAAATTTCGAATCCCAAGTGAGTACTGAGTGAGTACTGTACTGAGTTTTGCGATGCCTTGGGCATAAAGAAGACGAGAACCACGCCACTTCACCCACAGTCCGATGGATTGGTCGAAAGGTTCAACAAAACCCTGATTGAGCACTTGACCAAAGTGGTAGAAGACCATCAGCATGATTGGGATCGTCATATCCCATTCTTCCTGATGGCTTATCGAACAGCGACGCATACTACAACCGGAGAATCTCCTTCACGTATCGTATTTGGACGAAATATTCGACTTCCGTGAAATTCGGAATACCACCAGAAGATCCAACGACAACAACGGAGTACGTTTCGGAGCTGAGGCAACGGCTAGACTCCATTCACGAGGGCGTTAGGAGTCACATAAACCTAAACACGGACCGGATGAAAACGCGATATGTCCTGAAGGCAAACTTGGCTAGGTTTCAAGAAAATGACTTAGTCTGGCTCTACAACCCCCGCCGGTGGAAAGGCCTAAGCCCGAAACTGTAGCCAAAATGGGAAGGACCATACCGCATCATAAAACGGCTCAATGATGTTGTCTACCGAATACAGCAGCATCGAAAACACCGGTCAAAAATGAAGGCTGTGCACCTCGACCGACTTGCCCCGTACCATGGAAACTACGCAATGGATGACGACGAATCTGTTTGGGACGAACAGGTCTAAGGAGGGGGTAATGTTGCATGCACGAACAAACATGTTTCGACGTGGCGGCGGCCGAAAGAGTGAGAAACGTTAAGGTATCTATCTGATCATGTGTTCCAGGAATGAAAACAATCTATAAATAGCCAAAAACTGAAAACAATCTATAAATAGCCAATAAACAATAGCAATCTAGATAAAACGTAGAATAACTCTCTAAAATGCAGTTTGAGAAACTTCGAGAACCTAAGACACAATCCCATTTCCCATTTCACATAACAACAGAACATATCTTTAAACAGCCCATAGAGCCCTCTAGAAAGCAAAAGCAGAACATTCTAGAACCCAAACCATGAATCATATCTCACATGATGACGGAAATTCTCAATAGTCTATTCGAAGACAGATCAAGAACCCAAGATACAGTTATAGAAAGGCCTAGATGTAGGCAATAATAATTAATCGCATCAGACAGAGTATAAATACTACCGCGAGAGGTGCTGGCAGGCAGTTAGTAGAAAGCAAAAACAGCGGAAAGGCTGTTACTGTGAAAAGTGATACAGCAAATTCGTGTATCCGGGCGCGGTTAATTAAAAGCGATAAAGTGCGAGTAATTATAGTGCGATATTTAAATTGTAACGCGGAATTATAATAGTGCGATCAGTAAAGTGTACGAAATTTAGTGTTATAAATATTTGTGTGAATAAAAGTGTACTAAGTGTTGGTGAAGAAAACTGTTTTATTTCATGAATGTGAAGAATATCGAATCCACGAAAGGTGTTTAAGGGTAAAACACAACAGTATTTTAAAAAGCATTTTAACAATTCTGAATTTATGATTAATAAATGAGTTAAACGGTAGTTATTATTATCAATAACGCGCACTGATTTGTGTTGCATTTTCTCGGTATAAAATTCAGAAATTTATTCGAATCATCGATTTAATTTCTTTTATTTGAATGCATCACAAATGTTTTTGAATGCATCACAAATTTCCACGTGCAATTATTCACAAGCTTCGACAGCAATATGTTTTGTATTTCATCTTTAATCGTTCATAGATATTGTGAATGTATTTTACTATTAAATCCTTCCACTTAAATCGAAATACCGTTTTAATATATCTAAAATAAATTGGCCCCTTTAATTGTACAAAATCGTGCAATCATTCAACCTTTGTATTTTTAAGCCAGTTGCATATATTCACTACACTACAGATGGGCAAAATGCCTCACGACACACCACTGATCGCTCTTTTTAACAGTATTTTACAGTATTGCGCCGTAATCTCAGTACACTGTTCGCTTCGCATTTAATTAAGTTTATTCAAACGAAAGCTTTCGCTCGCAGACTATGCTGTGTTTTTTTTTTCAGGCGTTGCACTGAAGGAAAGAGCTATCAGTGGTGAGCCATGAGGCATTTTGCCCATCTGATGGAATTCACCACACTCTGAGAAAAATTCAACAGGGACAAAATTCACAATAGTACCTGATTTGTACTTGATTAACTCTAAATCAGGTAGCTTTCAACTGTCAGCCACCGAAAAAAATGTATGGGTAATCAGGTAGATTTAAGTTGTAAAGGTTATTGAATGTGATCATGGTTCCCTTCTTGTCTATAAATCAGCATATACAACGTATATCATCAAAGCTTATCAAAGCCGAGAATATTGATACGGGAAATTCGATCGTTTTGCGGAACCAGCCTCCGAAAGCAGAATCAAATTGGAATTATTTTTGCGGGATGATTAACATTGAACAACTTTTTATTTACATTAAAAATTTTAATTTACATTGAAAATTCTATTTTGACAAAGTGGTTTCGAAGGTATGCACTGATTCTCATCAGACACCAGCACACAGTGCATACTTGACTGGCGTGACCACTTGCAGTTGGAAATCATTTAATTTGTATTTACGCTAGTTGTGACAAATTTTAACATCTCCGACTTACATCCATCAATATAATTTTACTTGTAAAGGTTATTGAATGTGATCATGGTTCCCTTCTTGTCTATAAATCAGCATAGACAACGTACATCATCAAAGCTTATCAAAGCCGAGAATATTGATACGGGAAACTCGATCGTTTTGCGGAGCCAGCCTTCGAAAGCAGAATCAAATTGGAATTATTTTTGCGGGATGATTAAAATTGAACAGCTTTTTATTTACATTAAAAATTTTAATTTACATTGAAAATTCTATTTTGGCAAAGTGGTTTCGAAAGTATGCACTGATTCTCATCAGACACCAGCACACAGTGCATACTTGACTGGCGTGACCACTTGCAGTTGGAAATCATTTAATTGGTATTTACGCTAGTTGTGACAAATTTTAACATCTCCGACTTATATCCATCGATATAATTTTACTTGTAAAGGTTATTGAATGTGATCATGGTTCCCTTCTTGTTCATAAATCAGCATAGACAAAGTATATCATCAAAGCTTATCAAAGCCGAGAATATTGATACGGGAAACTCGATCGTGCAAGTAAGAATATGGCTAACGAAAACATAAACAAATCGGCGCGTTCGGTGTTATTTTGTGAATAATTCACAAATTGAAACGTTTAATTTCGTTTAAAGTGTACGCGAGTGATCATGAATTGTGTAGTGTGCGGCTTCGATAAGCGGCGGGTGATTTCGGACCGAAATTGATCATTATTCAGGTAAGTGAAACTATGGATGGGAATGAATTGTGGAAAAAAATAGTTTTGACGATGCCTTTTGGAAATGGTCTCGTAAATATTTGGCTATTTTCAGAAGGTATAGAACCAAGATGAACCTTATAATCCTTGGTTCAAATATTATTTCAATACACTTATTTTTTCATATTGTTTCCGGTGTTTTTATCTTAAGTGTCGAATGTCGGCTTCGGGCATAAGTTTCGGGATGCGCGTACGAAAGTAATCGGAAATGAAAGTGTGAATTAGTTAATTATCAAAGTGTTATTAAAATTATGTTGAAATAGATTTGATTTATGTTGTGTGTCGTGTCTCAACATAAACTTCGAATATTTTCATTAAAAACGAGACCGCTACAGTCACTCGGTTGGATCGATCAAGTCCATTCCGTGCGCGTATTTTGGATTATATATCGGATGGTCTCGTACTTAAGGTAATGAATTGTTTGTTGCATTATGGAATACACCAGTGTCTAGCTTTGTGTGTGATTAAAAATATTCAAAGGTGAAAATTTCATTGAAAAAATTTAAGAAATGTTCAAAAATTTACAGTGATATGTAATTGCAGTGGCTTCCGAAAATGGGAGCATCTTGCAATGTATTTTCGAATATTGAAATTAATAGTTCTAGTTATAAATAATAATTTTCAATTTTAGTTTTCCGAAATTGTGCCAGCTGCAGAGAGCATGGATAAAAGCAATAGCAAACCATGTGGCTGAAACCATTCTGAGATGGTATGTATTTCATTATCCCTATATGAATACTTTTCTAAAACTTAAAAATACTTTTCAGGATTCAACTGTGGCGACGGAGGTGAAGGAAGCCAACGTATCTATTAATGCAGCGAAGTCAGCTCAGGATGAGAACATTGTAAGTTCTGCATTTATATATATTTATATAACATTTATATTCATTTATTTATTTTTATTTATTTATCTAGCTTCGTGCAGTTTTTTTTCCAAACAATCGAACAATTAGGTTTATAGTAAAATAAATATATTCCAGTCACTACCTTTGAACTATCATGTTCAAATATACTTCATCTTCAACTCCAAAGTGTTTCCAAAATATTTAAAACTGTTATATTGATTCACACATTTTTCAAACACTTGGGAGTTAAAAAGTAAATATGAATTAAGTATATTTGAACAAGATAGTTCAAAGGTAGTGACTGGAATATATTTATTTTACTTTAAACCTAATTGTTTGATTTTTTGGGAAAAAACTACATGCTATATAAATAAATATAAATTTTTATATATATTTTTAAGTTTTTACTTCCAACAAATTTTCAAAGCTTTTCAAGTAGATTTAATTTATATATGAACCTATTTCATAAAAATTTATATATCCAGATTAAAATAACGCAAATACAATTGCTTCCTATTGGAAACGTGGCTATATTTTTAATTCTAATAACATTATTCCAAACAGCTCCTGGAACAGCGGTTATGTGAGTGGATTTGGGTAGTGAATAGATTAAAGTTGGCGTTGTTTCGTCTGGCGTTCCAATGGACATCGCTTTGAATAAAGAATCTAAGAGGAAAACGCCAAGCAATATTGCATTCAGCGATAAAGCACAAACATTCGGTGAAGTTGCTGCTTGAATAGGTGTCCATTTTCCAGTGAATGCGTATTTTTCTTTGCTTGGTCTGCTGGGAAAGAGTGTTGATAATCCTATTATTGATTTGTATAGGTGAGAAATAAATCCGTTTTACAACGACTTTGAATATATTAAAGCAAACTCTTTCTAACTTGCCAATAGGAAACGGTTCCCGTACTACCAAATAGTTCCCGACGGAGTAAGAAACACAGTTAGCTTTAAAAGCGGTGAAGAATTGTTTTCAGTGGAAGAACTTATCGCCCAGTTCCTAATCAAGGCCAGAGAATTCGCTGAGGACTCTACAGGTTTGCATTTTTACCACAGCTTAACAGTAGTAACGTGATATTAACAAGCTTATTTCAACAGGTCAACAAATCACTGAATGTGTCATCGTCGTTTCCGGTTTTTTGGGCAGTCTGAACGTGATGCACTCATTACAGCCGCACAGCCTGCAAATATTAAAGTTTTGCAGCTGATCAATGGCTATACAGCAGTAGCCTTAAATTATGGCGTTTACCGACGGACGCAAATCAACGACACAGCACAATATTCAATTTCGGCAACGCTCGTGAGCTATCAACTAGTCAACAGATTTAGCACAACATTTTCGTTCATGGAGCCCTATTTGGGTTTTAAAATAGCCCAGAAGAGCCCAACACTGCTGCATATGTAGCATTTGCCAATTGGGATTATTCTCTAATTCCCGGCAAATGACTTTTGATACGCAATGTATCAAAAGTCCTCTACTTGCCCTCTTACGGCACCTTGTTTTGGAGAAATCGAAACACAAGCGATGTCGCTTCGAAAATTTCATTTTTTCAAACTAATTTACCGTATCAACGGTAAATTGTTTATGCCAAATTGCGATGCTGCGGCTGGGCTGTGAGCATGCAGCGCTTGGCTCGAGACAGTCATCGGTAGGTCGCTGTGACGACGGGAGGTGGTGTTCGATCGTTCACTGATCAACTCACGCACACCACATTGAGGTTCGATTTCTTGGTTTTCGACGCGGACGCGGGAAGACAAAAATGTTTAACAAGGAATAGAAAAGCTTTGGTTTTCTCGAGTTTGGAGTGCACTGTCGGTCACCGAACGAAGTTTTCGTAGACGAAACGTTTTCATGGAAAGCGCATTGTGACCGAAACATGTAACTGTAATTGGTGAGACTCAAGTGCATTCAGTCTAAGTGGAATAAGACGACGCATAAGAGTCAATTGACAAAGTTTATTATTTTTCTTGTCGGCTATAAACTGCAAAACGTGGTGAAAATATTGGATCTCAGTGGGAACTTGTTGCCTGGACTCCATCACAAGCGGATGAATGTATCAAGTTTTCCAGACCGCTCAATTCACGTGTCCAGGGACCCTACAGAAATTGTGCCTCCGCAACCCGGGTAATTGTCGCAAACACCAGGTACGAAAACGTGGAAATACACTTAGTAATCGTACGACGCGAGCAACGACTGTTGGAAACGGCACTTTTCTGTTTTGTTGAATCGGGCTTAGTGTTGCCGAGGCCATATCATGTCAATTTTGGATTAATGTGTCTGCCCCCATTGCGCGCGCCGCTTAGAAGAGTGTTTCGGAAGCCAATACTGAAAACGAATATTGAGTGGATCTAGTGAACGAAAAGTGGCGTATCGCGCGCTGACAAAATTCATTGTCTCTGTTTGTTATTTGTAATTGTCGACACGGTTCGGCACGGGTTAAGTACCTTGAGTGCCTTGAAGGTGACAGTGAAGGTGCTAGGCTCAGACACAAGTCACCGACTTAGTGCAAAATGCAAGTCAGTTACGGTGACTTCGATACCGAATCTGCAATCTTGGCTGGGGGCGATTCCAGTGTACGACGAAATCATTCAATGTCATCGTCGATATAACAACCACAATAACAGCCGCAACCGCCCCAATCCCAGTCTGTACATTTGGAACATCCAAATTTGGCGGGGTCTTGATGGTGGTTTCTGGATACGAGACAGCGAAACAAATCTCGGCGACTATTTCGTTTCATTAAAAGCGCCTGGGCGTAACAAAACGATCGCTACCATAGGGCGCACATCTATACGAACGAACAAGGCTGAAAATTATACTTAGTGCGATCATTACCGAAAGCGAATGGTCCTTCAAAGTCAAACGCCCATACATAATACTCATCGATCATCGACATTAAATCCATATAATTCCGGTTAAAGTCAACCTGGAAAATTCAATCTATTCGTAGAATTCTTGGACGAGTTCCGAGGGGCAAGTGAACTTGAACCTCAGACAGGTGGAAGAAAGCTCGTCACAAATCTACGTGCTGGTGAGAGCATTTCAAGAAACATTTCCTTGGAGAGTCGACAGCGAATTGCGTGACTACCCTCAAACGGAATCCTGTCTATCAATATATATTTGTGGTGATTACTTTTAATGTACAAGCAGTCTTCGGTCGTCGCTTCGAGTTTTCTTCGACGGGATTTGAGTTTTAGTCGATGTTTGCGTTTCAGCTACTTTAGAAACCTTGCAGCAATCTGAGGTGGCACAAATACACTCCGAATATTTGTTCCGATTTTTTTTTGGATGGCCTTCCCATCCGAACAACTTTTCCAGCATCATTTCGTCCGCTAGTCGAGTAAGCAGTTTCAAAAACCTCTGTTCATCGTGGGGTGATGCCCATGAACCAGCAGCTCGGACTAAGTCAGTCCAAATTTATACATTTTGCTGAAGTATCAGCTGCGTCAAGGTTGGATATACTACGTTTGTTGTCGGGAACCAGGTACGTCCAATACATTTATTCATCAAATCCGGCTCGAAATTACAAATCGAAGGAGAAGATTTGGTTTGCAGAGATACCTACGAATAACTAAGTAGATATTTTACTATAAGAAAAAAAGAAATAAGATTTTTTCGCTTGCCCAAAATAATTAGTACATTAAAGCTAGGGCTGAAGATGATTGTCTAGAATTCATTAAACGTATCGGAGCTACTCAAGCAAACATCGAATTGGAGTTGAAAGCATTATTAAAGCTAGAAATGAATTATTAGAATATTTTTAGATCCTTTCCCTAAGATTCAGGTGAAAAACAATTTTTATATTTAAGCCAGATTAAAGAAAGGAAGAAAGGGCAGAACTCTGAATTAAGTAGTAAGTGCTACATATGGGCCAGTGTGCATGAATCCGAGCGGAAATGAGTTGCTTGTGTGTGTTGTGTGTAGTTTGCGGGTGCGAACGTAAATGAATGCAATGGTTTTGACCCTTCTTACATTATGAATGCTATATGGGTAAAATTTTTGAACTCTAATGGAATATGAATAACTAGGAATATTCGAATGAAATGAGTTTGAACGGATAATCGAATGTTTATTGTGAAGGGGCGAAGAGAGAAAGAAAAAAAAGAAAAAAAAAATTTATTTGATAAGACAGAACACATTTTTACTAATGTTCGAAGAACAATAGTATTAAACTCGTTTCGCCGAAAATTCATATTTCTTTATTTATATATATATATATACATATATCAGCAAATCGGTTAATAGAAGTAATCTCTGGAGTGGATGATCCGATTGAGCTGAAATTTTCGGAGAACGTAGATGTATATAGTAGGTAGGTCCACAACTTTCTCAAATTCAGATACTCTAAACCTTTTGGCGGCGGCGAGCGTTTTAGTGAATTTTGAGGTACTCCTATATATCCAAGCAGTGTCAATTTTTGTTAAAGAAATGTATTGGGAATGAAACCTAATTATGTTCTAAGCTCGTCTATGATAAAGAACTGGAAATTGTGAGCCGTGTGTGGGTGCAGGGTGCCTAAAAGTAGGCAAGGATTTTTTTTCAAATTTTGATTTGTCATTACTTCTAAGAGAAGCAATGGATCGTCGTGAAATTTGCAGAGCGTATTTATGTTGACCAAAATTTAGCGCACGTTGATTTTAAAGATAATGCGGGTAACCCTGCAGCTACGGCAGGCTCTTGAAAAAAAAACCTTCAAATCATTGACCTTCCTGAAAATTTTTTGATTTTTGACAAAAAAATCAAATCACTGATAAATTTTAACCTTTGTCCATCATGTCAAATTGAAATTTTGAAAATTCCGATTTGCACAAGAACGGCAACCCATCACCAAATTACCTCTATTTTCAGCACTCGAAAGTTCTGTTCACGAGAACTGACGCCCGAATTATCCGATCATAGTGAAATTTACAGAACATGTTGGTATTAGCTAGGACCAGGTCTGATAGAAGTGATTTTGAAATGCGGGCAACCCTGTGCCAGTGGTACCATCTTGAAAAATCACTGAGAAAAAAACCCGGTTTTTGGCCTATAACTTCCGATTCAGCCATCAGATTTTCACAAGATTCATCCAGTACTTGGATCTTACTCTATATAACATTTGATGAAAATTTGGCTGAAAAATTAGAATAGAGTTGCCAGCTATGGTGATTTTTGTCCACTAAATCTTGCAAATTTGCTCAGCAAAATAAAGCTTTTTTCCCTATAACTTCCGGTCCAGTGTAGAAATCAGAACGAAGTTCACGCACTAAATGGACTTTAATGTGAACCAAATGTCGTAGAAATTTCGTACCAAAACTATGAAAGAGCTGCCAGCTATGACAATTTTTGTAATTTTGTTTAATTTCTTTACTGAGCGATTATG
Source organism: Nemotelus nigrinus (assembly GCA_947369275.1). Lineage (NCBI taxonomy): Eukaryota > Metazoa > Arthropoda > Insecta > Diptera > Stratiomyidae > Nemotelus > Nemotelus nigrinus. The sequence continues at coordinate 90,674,118 of OX376372.1, read as the reverse complement.
TCATTAGATTTTCAAATGGAAATGATCCTGCAATGAAAATTAACAAGAAATATTAACGCTTTAAAAGTTTGATAAGTTTTGAGGGTGGTAACCCTAAAATTCTTTTCACCCGTATAACTTCCAGCGCAGTGATTCAATCGAATCGAAATTTACTGGTTGGGTTTAACTTAACGTGAAGCAGATTTGGTATGTATTATGCTTTGCTGTTGACACAGGCTAACCAGCATTAGCCATTTCCGTAAATATTGCACCAACAGATGCTTCAAACAACGTTCTCATATGCAAAGCATTTGCAATAAAAATAAAAAATGCTTTTTTTAAATTTTTCGAGTTTTGAACATTTTTTGGATGGCAGCCTCAAACAACGTTTAACCGCTGAAACTTTCGATGAAATCCTGCGAAGAGAACGAAATTCAAAGGATACGTTGATTTGAGTATGAGCTTGTTATGGTAAACTTATTGCTACTTCGTTCGGAAAGTGTTGCCAGCACTGAATTATATGTGTTATAGTTGAGTTTTGTTGCTTTGGATAAGGAATGGTTGATATGATTCTAAAAAACAGTGTATTACGTCTTTCCACACTTTTTTGTCACTCAAAGACAATTTCTTCGAAAATTAGTTTTCTAGCGGTTCAGGTGCGCTAGAGTTTTTATTGTTGCAAACGTTCTGTTGGCAGTCTAGTATTTCCTTTAGTGTTATTGAAGATATTTAGAGTCGTCTCGGTGTTGATTAATTTCTAAATTGTATACTTGAGCTACGAAAAGGGAAATAGAAATAATAACTTCTTTGAAATCAATTTTTTTTTTTCGAGAGTTAAACCATTTGTTGGTATTGGTCGATATCGATTTAGTAGCACTTGACTACTTGTAGATGCCCTATTTGTATTTTATTTCATGAACAATAGTTTCGTTTTCGCATTCGGAATTCAAATATCTCGAAGTAAAATCAAAAACAATCATCGTCGGTCGTCAACCGTGACTATATTTTTTTTGTACCTTATTTCGCATCCTACTTAGAAAGCAATGAATTTATAAATTTGCTAATTAAGTAATACTGTATACGCACTATATAAAAGTAATAATCATTATAATGAAAAATATTTATTTTTAATAATAATGAATTGTTAAGTTGAAACTGTTGGCCTTCTTATTGGGCGAAAGCTCAAGAAGTTCTTCTTCTTTTCAGGGTCCGCGCATGGCCTGGCTGGCCTACCAATGATTAGGTTTTCGTGATTTTTCGGCTTTTTCAGCATCTTAAAAGGGAGGGATGCTGGCCATATATTTAGAGTAGTTTCTGGTATTGTTTTAATTAGCTTTTGAATTTTGATGCATATGGCCAGTATCAGAGGGTGGAGGACCCCAGACCATCGGGGTCAGGGCTCCACTACCATCGGGGGCCCGGGGCTGTCTGCCTCACCCGGGTTCCTTGTAAAAGAGAGGTAGGCTTTTTCCTGTTTTCCCGTTTTAGATTTTTAATTTTTTTGGCTCCGTGTTTTGTCACGAGCACTGGGTCTGCTTAGGCAGCCCATGTTGCAGAGCCTGGGTGGTTTCCTTTACGGAACTATGCCCCCTTTTGGTCCCTGGATATGTTTACATATCAGTTTGCGGCTACGAATTCATGACGGATGAATACTACGTAGCTTCCCGTTTCCTGGAGAGCAAACCATCCCCATTTTTTTATGAACCCACCCCAGCCGCAGCGAGCTAGCAAAGCGGCACACCAGCATCCGTCGGGGTTGGTTAAAGGGTGCTCAGCTAATGCGGACGAGGGGCCTTCACGGCCATTTCTAGGTCACCCTGCTCTCGGGGCAATTCTTTTTTTTGTTTTGCCTCTTGAATGGCATTAGCCATTTCACTTTTCTGACCTTAGCACTCTTGGTTCTGGACTTCGGTCTGGTTCTTAGTTGTGCTAAGGCCACTCTCAACCAAATAATCGCTACAAATGGCACCCAACGTGGGGCCCGAAACTCGTTTTTGGGTGACCCACCAAAGTGAGAAAATATTTATGAGCTTCGACTCATACTCCCCTTGAGACTTTACGTCTTCAAACCTTATAGTTCCATTCTCACTAGCAGGTCTTAGAATCGCCTCCTTTGCAATTCAATATAACTTCGTTCGAGAGAACAAACCCCTTGATTAAGACCTGCACTGCTCGCTCTTCCTTACTAGCCGCAAACATCCTTCCCAGTCCTATCCGGTTAAAATCATTCCTTGTAGATTACCTCTTGGGCAGCTTCCTGTTGTTTTGTCCTTTTGAGTTTTTTGACTCTGGGTGCAACCTGGAGGTTGGCCGCGGATAACAGGTTGTAGTGGTTTACCGCCACTCCTGTCCCGGTCAACCGAAGGGCCCCTGCCCCACTTTATGTTGGGAAGCTGACCCAAACTTTGTATCCTTGTTGTCTTGACCCAGCTTCGGCTTTTGGCTTGAGTTTGGTTCAAGCTGTAGTGGATTACGTGGGGTTGGCGTGGCGCCGCCTACACGTCCCTGCAGCTTGGCCAGACTTGAACCATTTGCTGACGTTGAGTCAAGCAGCAACATAGTTGTTTTTGGTCCTTTGCTCCTCTCTTTTCGAGGAATTTCGGGTGAGAGAACAGCTCCCATACTGGGTGATTCCCTTTTGGAATCAGCCCAATTTGATTGCTGAACTTAAATATTTTTAAATTAAAACATTGATCTCTATTAAACATTTTTGTCGTACTCCAAACTTGTTCACCTTTAAACAGTTTTGCACATCTAAATTAAATTTCATTCTGCGTGTTGTTCAAAAGCCAGCCAGCCAGCGGACCTGAATTGGGGAAGAATGGATCGGGTTTCGTCTAATAAGAGGGCCGATCTTTGAAAAATACATTTTTTTATTCTAATTTTTGAAAAATTAACACTTTGGAAAAATTTAAAACTCTTGAATTTATAGTTTTCACTTCTAATTCTAGCCATCTGGATTTGATATTTTAATATCATTTAATTCTTGAGAGTTAGTCACACCACTGGTGTGCGCCCACTTATTCTTGAATTTTGGCACTTTGGCCTTTTAGCTGTTAAGTTGCTACTTTAGCCACTTTGGCTTAGATTAAATTGTTTCTGAAAGAGTTAGACACACAGGTTGTGCACCTGGTTGCGGCTGAATTCTCCGCCAACCAACTTTAGATTAAGCGAATTAACTCGTCAGTCACGTTAGCGTGCAAAACTCAAATTTGAATTTCTTATCATTCGAAATTTTCACAGACTGAACATGCCACTGCGTCACAGTAGTGAGGATCTGTCTGGCACCACAGTGGAAGCTCAGTGCTCCATATGCCAGCAGGCATTCGCTACTGCCCAGGTCACGTATACCACAAAATGTGGACATACATTTCACGAAACGTGCCTGGAGCAATGGCTCAGAAACCACACGGATTGCCCGCTGTGCCGTGGACCACTGAGTCTCCCCTTAGGAGCCAGACAGGCCCCCACTGCTGCAGCATCTATGCCACGAGGGGCTCGGCCTAAATCGCAACGGCCGGGAGTGAAGACCCGAGGCATGCGATCTGAAGAAGTAGACACCCGGGACTTCGATCTGCAAGCCGAGTCGGGGGCGGGAGGTTTAATTCAGCCACCTGGCCCGTCATCGAAAGCGTCCCCAATATCTGACGTACAATCCGAAGCCGCCGAAGTGCGCTCTATAGTGCACCAAGAATTGGGCGGACTTCAACAACAAATATCTGATTTACAGAGCGGCATGCATGCGATGCTGGAGCGCATGGCGCAGTTAAACCTTCCGTCCCGGACTGGGAATGTAGAGTCGCCGAGACTCAACCCTCGCGCGCAATCGTTCGTACCCGTGCAGCGTTCATACTCACCGCGCACCCCTCGTGGCAACAATGTCCAGTTCCACCACGATAGGGTGGCTAGTATCATTGGTGGGTGGGGCCTAAAATTCTCGGGTCGCGAATCTACTGTGCCAGTTGAAGTCTTTATTAACAGGGTAGCGGCTCTCACAAGAAATACACTGGGCGGAAATTTCAACATTCTATGCCAGCATATGCACCTGCTTTTGATTGGACCTGCCGCTGATTGGTTCTGGAGGTTCTATAACACAAGACGAGACTTCAGTTGGAGAGATTTGGAGTCGGCCCTGAGCGATCATTTCGCTGATCGCTTCATGGATGCCGACCTGATGGAGCAAATTCGGAACAGAAAACAGGGTCCAAATGAAACTTTCGACGATTTCAGTGCGGCAATTTATAAATTAGTTGACCGCCTACAGCGCCCCGTTGCTGACGCTGACTTAGCAGATATGCTAAGGCGCAATTTACTGCCAGAAATCCGTCGTGGACTGCTACAAATTCATCTTCCTTCATCTTCCTGCTCCGTCAGGCCGTCATCCGTGCGGAGAACTTCGAAATGGAGCTCGGAGGTCGACGCCGTCCTTCTCAATGGAGAAATGCCGCTGAAGAATTGCGTGAAGAAGACCGGCTGGACCAGTTTGAAAACTCATTTGAAGAGCATGGAGTGGAAGCAGTCGCGATCCTGCCTACTTGCTGGAACTGTAAGCAAGTGGGACACCGTTTTGATGACTGCTTGGAGGCCAGGACTATTTTCTGCAATGGCTGCGGAAAGGCAGATACGTATAAGCCAAATTGTGCTAACTGCCAATCAAAAAACTTACAACAGGGAGCGCGGAACAAGATCTCACGCCTCCCCCAGAGCAAACAGTTTCCCCCACGCTCCAGCAAGTAGGTAGGACCGGTGATTTGTCACCAAATTCCTCTGGCCCAGTCACCAATGATACTAGTATTCAGCCGTGTGGGGAATCCACCACCTTATCGATACCACACTTACAGGCTCAGCCTCCTACACCTTTGGCTTTTCTGCCATACCACCTAAGATGGCGGAAATATACGGCGGTCCGAAACCGAATATTTAATTCCGAAATTTCACGACCGAAACATGATCGTTCCAAACCCAAGCGCTCAACGCTGAGGAAGAGAGCATTCTATTCTCGCTTTCGACATTGGCGCTACCAGCTCAACTGTGCCACTCTGATGGACGTGCCTTCAGGTGACGTCCGTCCATACGCGCAGGTTCTGCTGTTTGACCAACCAACTGCAGGCTTGATCGACACGGGAGCTTCCGTGAGCGTGATGGCGGCTGACTTGGCAAAGTCCTTCCTCGAGAGGAACGCTTTTCATTGGAAAAGAGCTTCTCTCAGGTTGAAGACTGCAGACGGCACACAACATCAAGCCGTAGGCCGAGTGTCAGCTGACATCACGTTCAGGGGAGTTACCAAGTCCTTGACGCTCTGGATAATTCCCACTCTCAGCCAAAACTTATATTTGGGAGTGGATTTCGTGCGTCAATTCGCCTTAGCAGCAGACCTGTTCGCGCCATCCCAACAAGTCAACACCACTAGTAGCCTCGAACAACTCGACGATCACGCCCACCCTCTCACACCGGAGCAGCGTCGCAGACTTACGTCTGTGATTGCTAGCTTTCCGTCGTTCGCCGTAGAGGGTTTAGGAAAAACAGCGCTGATCGAGCACGAAATCGACACTGGCGATCAAAAACCGATTAGACAGAGACACTTCTCTGTTTCGCCAGCTGTCGAAAAACTCTTATATAAAGAGATTGATCGGATGCTCGCGCTGGGCGTGATCGAAGAGTCAAAGAGTGCGTGGTCCTCGCCAGTGACCCTAGTGGTCAAGCCCTCCAAGGTACGCCTGTGCTTGGATGCGAGAAAGGTTAACTCGGTCACAGTGAAAGACGCCTATCCCTTACCACTGATAGACGGCATCTTAAGCAGACTCCCTAAGGCCACATTCATTACGAGCCTGGATCTAAAAGATGCCTTCTGGCAGATTCCTTTGGAGGAACGGTCAAGGGAGAAGACGGCTTTCACTGTGCCCGGGCGACCCTTGTATCACTTTGTCGTGATGCCGTTTGGTTTGTGCAATGCACTTCAAACGATGTCGCGACTCATGGACAAGGTGATACCTCCGCATCTTAAGCACCAAGTGTTCGTATACTTGGATGACTTGTTGGTGATAACCGAGGCCTTCGACGAACACCTGAAGGTACTGCACCAGGTCGCATTCCATCTGCGACAAGCTGGCCTTCCCATCAATGTGGAGAAGAGCAAGTTCCTCTTGCGCGAGGTAAAATATCTTGGCCACATTGTTGGTAATGGGACGATTCGGACAGATCCTGACAAGGTGAGATCCATTATGGATTTCCCTCTTCCAACGACCACGAAGCAGCTGCGGAGATTTTTGGGAATCTGCGGCTGGTATCGACGCTTCGTCAGAGAATATGCGTCTTTGTAAACACCACTGACAGACATGCTTTCGAAGAGGACTCAATTTGTGTGGACCGACGAGAGGCTAAATGCTTTCAAGCAATAGAAAGTGAGCCTTGCTTCGGCTCCAGCGTTGCACAGCCCCGACTTCAACAAGCTCTTCTCCATCCAATGTGACGCGAGTCAACATGGAGTAGGTGCCGTGCTAGTGCAACGGACGGAAGAAGGAGATGAAGCCCCCGTCGCCTATATGTCCCACAAATTGAATCCCGCTCAGCGTAATTACACCGTCACTGAGCAAGAATGTCTGGCAGCGGTGTTGGCAATCAAAAAGTTCCGTGCCTACGTGGAAGGTCACGAATTTGAAATCGTGACCGACCATGCTTCCCTAAAATGGCTAATGCACCAACCAGATCTAAATGGTCGCTTAGCCCGGTGGGCCCTTAAACTTCAAGGGTTTAATTTCACCATCGTCCACCCAAAGGGAAGCCAAAATGTAGTGCCGGACTCTTTGTCGCGCATGTTCTCTGCCGAGGCGTTGACGCTGGCAGAAGGCGAGGAGACTCCAATGGAGCTAGACTTAGAGTCGCCATATTTCAAAAGTGCTTCTTATATGGAGCTAGCGGCTAAAGTCCAGGCAGAACAACACCAGCTGCCGGACCTAAAAGTTGTAGACGGGTTCGTGTACAAGCGGACCGAGTATGCGACCGGAAACGGACTTCAAGACCAGTTGGCCTGGAAGTTGTGGGTGCCGTCAGAAATGACGGCAGAATTAGTGAAGGGAGCTCATGACTCACCCTTGAGTGCGCATGGTGGCGTGGCCAAAACCCTCGGCCGATTACGGCAATGGTTTTACTGGCCACGAATGGCCACTCAAGTGCGTGAATATGTGGGATAATGCTTCACATGCAAAACCACCAAAGCCCCTTCACACACCCTTCGTCCACCAATGACGCTGCAGTCCGTTCCCGAGCGCATATTCCAGCGCTTGTACATAGATATTATCGGCCCCTACCTTAGGTCCAAGTCTGGCAACATTAGAGCTCTCATCGTCCTAGATCATCTTTCGCGATTCCCATTCATCGAGCCGCTTCGAAAATTCACTGCGAAGGCAGTAGTGGAAATCATAAGGAAGAGGATATTCCATCTTGTTGAAGTCCCGGAAAGTGTCGTGACTGATAATGGAGTACAATTTCGTTCTTCGATATTTCAAACCTTTCTACGAGAATTCGGTGTCGGACACACCTTTACCGCCGTATATTCCCCTCAGGCTAACGCCTCGGAACGTCTTAACCACTCCATACTGGCAGCAATTCGATCTTATATTGATCCTGCTCAAAAGGAGTGGGACGGCAAAATTTCGGACATAACCTGCGCATTGCGCTCAGCACCTCACGCGACGATAGGGACTTCGCCCTATCAGGCAGTCTTCGGGCAACCAATGGTCATTCATGGCCACACATACCATCTGTTGCGGCAACTCCATCTTTTGGATGACCCCGAGACCACCCTGCCACCTCCCGACCACCTGGTTTGTCTACGCCAGACAATCCGCGACCTCACTACCCAGGCCCAGTCTCGCAATGCCAAGGCCTATAATCTTCGTTCTAGGTTGGTTACATACCAGCCTGGCGAAGTGGTCTACAGGCGCAACTTCCGGCAAAGTGACGCAGCCGCGCACTACAATGCAAAACTGGACCGGAAGTTCTTACCTAGCAAGGTAATAAAGAAGATCGGCGGTGCTTATTACCAGCTGGCCGATCAAAATGGACGATCAGTGGGCGTCTTTCATGCGAAAGACATCAGTAAGTGATATACCCACTAGTTCATCAGTTCACGATTTATTTCCAAATCTTATTTGGAGATCGTCCATTTGCGCCTATTTCAGGTGTCACTCCTGCTCCAATTGAAAAGTATCTAGAGATGTTCACCTCGTTCACCATTTCCTCTAACAAAGATACTTTCATTACTGATTCAGTATCCGTTGTTCACGATATTCCCTCTCATTAAAAATTAACCCTTTCTTTTTGTTCACCTTATTCACAATTTTCTCAAAGGATTGGATAGTAAACGACATGATCACTTGTTCACGTCATTGTATTTCACATATTACATCCATCCTTCAGCTCTTTCCACGCATTTGCCCTTGTGGAAAGACCTGTGTTGTAGCATTTGCCAATTGGGATTATTCTCTAATTCCCGGCAAATGACTTTTGATACGCTATGTATAAAAAGTCCTCTACTTGCCCTCTTACGGCACCTTGTTTTCGAGAAATCGAAACACAAGCGATGTCGCTTCGAAAATTTCATTTTTTCAAACTAATTTACCGTATCAACGGTAAATTGTTTATGCCAAATTTCGATGCTGCGGCTGGGCTGTGAGCATGCAGCGCTTGGCTCGAGACAGTCATCGGTAGGTCGCTGTGACGACGGGAGGTGGTATTCGATCGTTCGCTGATCAACTCACGCACACCACATTGAGGTTCGATTTCTTGGTTTTCGACGCGGACGTGGGAAGACAAAAATGTTTAACAAGGAATAGAAAAGCTTTGGTTTTCTCGAGTTTAGAGTGCACTGTCGGTCACCGAACGAAGTTTTCGTAGACGAAACGTTTTCATGGAAAGCGCATTGTGACCGAAACGTGTAACTGTAATTGGTGAGACTCGAGTGCATTCAGTCTAAGTGGAATAAGACGACGCATACGAGTCAATTGACAAAGTTTATTATTTTTCTTGTCGGCTATAAACTGTAAAACGTGGTGAAAATATTGAATCTCAGTGGGAACTTGTTGCCTGGACTCCATCACAAGCGGATGAATGTATCAAGTTTTCCAGACCGCTCAATTCACGTGTCCAGGGACCCTACAGAAATTGTGCCTCCGCAACCTGGGTAATTGTCGCAAACACCAGGTACGAAAACGTGGAAATACACTTAGTAATCGTACGACGCGAGCAACGACTGTTGGAAACGGCACTTTTCTGTTTTGTTGAATCGGGCTTAGTGTTGCCGAGGCCATATCATGTCAATTTTGGATTAATGTGTCTGCCCCCATTGCGCGCGCCGCTTAGAAGAGTGTTTCGGAAGCCAATACTGAAAACGAATATTGAGTGGATCTAGTGAACGAAAAGTGGCGTATCGCGCGCTGACAAAATTCATTGTCTCTGTTTGTTATTTGTAATTGTCGACACGGTTCGGCACGTGTTAAGTACGTTGAGTGCCTTGAAGGTGACAGTGAAGGTGCTAGGCTCAGACACAAGTCACCGACTTAGTGCAAAATGCAAGTCAGTTACGGTGACTTCGATACCGAATCTGCAATCTTGGCTGGGGGCGATTCCAGTGTACGTCGAAATGATTCAATGTCATCGTCGATATAACAACCACAATAACAGCCGCAACCGCCCCAATCCCAGTCTGTACATTTGGAACATCCAAATTTGGCGGGGTCTTGATGGTGGTTTCTGGATACGAGACAGCGAAACAAATCTCGGCGACTATTTCGTTTCATTAAAAGCGCCTGGGCGTAATAAACATGTTTGTGTTCACGTCAAGACGATCGCTACCATAGGGCGCACATCTATACGAACGAACAAGGCTGAAAATTATACTTAGTGCGATCATTACCGAAAGCGAATGGTCCTTCAAAGTCAAACGCCCATACATAATACTCATCGATCATCGACATTAAATCCATATAATTCCGGTTAAAGTCAACCTGGAAAATTCAATCTATTCGTAGAATTCTTGGACGAGTTCCGAGGGGCAAGTGAACTTGAACCTCAGCCAGGTGGAAGAAAGCTCGTCACAAATCTACGTGCTGGTGAGAGCATTTCAAGAAACATTTCCTTGGAGAGTCGACAGTGAATTGCGTGACTACCCTCAAACGGAATCCTGTCTATCAATATATATTTGTGGTGATTACTTTTAATGTACAAGCAGCCTTCGGTCGTCGTTTCGAGTTTTCTTCGACGGGATTTGAGTTTTAGTCGATGTTTGCGTTTCAGCTACTTTAGAAACCTTGCAGCAATCTGAGGTGGCACAAATACACTCCGAATATTTGTTCCGATTTTTTTTGGATGGCCTTCCCATCCGAACAACTTTTCCAGCATCATTTCGTCCGCTAGTCGAGTAAGCAGTTTCAAAAACCTCTGTTCATCGTGGGAAGATGCCCATGAACCAGCAGCTCGGACTAAGTCAGTCCAAATTTATACATCCTGCTGAAGTATCAGCTGCGTCAAGGTTGGATATACTACGTTTGTTGTCGGCAACCAGGTACGTCCAATACATTTATTCATCAGATCCGGCTCGAAATTACAAATCGAAGGAGAAGATTTGGTTTGCAGAGATACCTACGAATAACTAAGTAGATATTTTACTATAAGAAAAAAAGAAATAAGATTTTTTCGCTTGCCCAAAATAATTAGTACATTGAAGCTAGGGCTGAAGATGATTGTCTAGAATTCATTAAACGTATCGGAGCTACTCAAGCAAACATCGAATTGGAGTTGAAAGCATTATTAAAGCTAGAAATGAATTATTAGAATATTTTTAGATCCTTTCCCTAAGATTCAGGTGAAAAACAATTTTTATATTTAAGCCAGATTAAAGAAAGGAAGAAAGGGCAGAACTCTGAATTAAGTAGTAAGTGCTACATATGGGCCAGTGTGCATGAATCCGAGCGGAAATGAGTTGCTTGTGTGTGTTGTGTGTAGTTTGCGGGTGCGAACGTAAATGAATGCAATGGTTTTGACCCTTCTTACATTATGAATGCTATATGGGTAAAATTTTTGAACTCTAATGGAATATGAATAACTAGGAATATTCGAATGAAATGAGTTTGAACGGATAATCGAATGTTTATTGTGGAGGGGCGAAGAGAGAAAAAAAAAAAAGAAAAAAAAAATTATTTGATAAGACAGAACACATTTTTATTGTTGCAAACGTTCTGTTGGCAGTCTAGTATTTCCTTTGGTGTTATTGAAGATATTTAGAGTCGTCTCGGTGTTGATTTATTTCTAAATTGTATACTTGAGCTAAGAAAAGGGAAATAGAAATAATAACTTCTTTGAAATCATTTTTTTTTTCGAGAGTTAAACCATTTGTTGGTATTGGTCGATATCGATTTAGTAGCACTTGACTACTTGTAGATGCCCTATTTGTATTTTATTTCATGAACAATAGTTTCGTTTTCGCATTCGGAATTCAAATATCTCGAAGTAAAATCAAAAACAATCATCGTCGGTCGTCAACCGTGACTATATTTTTTTTGTACCTTATTTCGCATCCTACTTAGAAAGCAATGAATTTATAAATTTGCTAATTAAGTAATACTGTATACGCACTATATAAAAGTAATAATCATTATAATGAAAAATATTTATTTTTAATAATAATGAGTTGTTAAGTTGAAACTGTTGGCCTTCTTATTGGGCGAAAGCTCAAGAAGTTCTTCTTCTTTTCAGGGTCCGCGCATGGCCTGGCTGGCCTACCAATGATTAGGTTTTCGTGATTTTTCGGCTTTTTCAGCATCTTAAAAGGGAGGGATGCTGGCCATATATTTAGAGTAGTTTCTGGTATTGTTTTAACTAGCTTTTGAATTTTGATGCATATGGCCAGTATCAGAGGGTGGAGGACCCCAAACCATCGGGGTCAGGGCTCCACTACCATGGGGGGCCCGGGGCTGTCTGCCTCACCCGGGTTCCTTGTAAAAGAGAGGTAGCCTTTTTCCTGTTTTCCCGTTTTAGATTTTTAATTTTTTTGGCTACGTGTTTTGTCACGAGCACTGGGTCTGCTTAGGCAGCCCATGTTGCAGAGCCTGGGTGGTTTCTTTTACGGAACTATGCCCCCTTTTGGTCCCTGGATATGTTTACATATCAGTTTGCGGCTACGAATTCATGACGGATGAATACTACGTAGCTTCCCGTTTCCTGGAGAGCAAACCATCCCCATTTTTTTATGAACCCACCCCAGCCGCAGTGAGCTAGCAAAGCGGCAAACCAGCATCCGTCGGGGTTGGTTAAAGGGTGCTCCGCTTATGCGAATAAGGGGCCTTTACGGCCATTTCTAGGGCACCCTGCTCTCGGGGCAATTCTTTTTTTTTGTTTTGCCTCTTGAATGGCATTAGCCATTCTACTTTTGACCTTAGCACTCTTGGTTCTGGACTTCGGTCTGGTTCTAAGTTGTGCTAAGGCCACTTACATCTTCATAATCGCTACACATATAAGTCGAGGCCAAATTGTACCAAATATGTTCTTATTAGACGCAAAAAAAAGTTGTATTCATTTTTCACATGGATATTAATTTTCTGTTTATTTATATACAAATCTCTCATTAAGTCGAAAATTATATTTACAATTTCATTTTCTGATATAGTAAACGTGTTAATTGAAGAATGCATTATTTGTCTCATATCTGATGGTATTTATAGTCATTACAACATATTCTGTTGAAATTCAAGAGAATTGGAATTCGCATCAAATATTTCAAAAAATTTAGGTTTAGGACTATTGTATTTTGGCATTTCGGCGCATTGTAGTGTAACCAGACGATTTTGTATTAGATGCAGGAAGATATAGTAATAAAAATACGATTTTGCATATTTCTTTGACTTTTATTTTTATCCAGCAGCAGATTTAACTTCATTGGTTTTTGTCGGAATTCAAAACATAAAGTAAATATTAAAATATGAGGTGAAGAGATTTCCGTTCCAGATTGAGGAAATTGTGAGTTGAACTTTATATATTTTTAGCAGTTGGATCCTGAGCTTTTTAGTGGAGAAGTTTGAAGAAGTTTGTTATTTAAGATGCCGATCTGTTTCCGATACAAGTAACGTTTGAGCTGGAGTGGGAAAAATTGATTATGAGAATTTAGCTTCTACCACCTCCAGTCCACAAGACCTAAAATGGATTTTGGCAGGTCAACTTTTTTTTGCATTGATATTTGACCATTCCAAAACAATATGTATAGCCCTTAGATGAGGCACACATTGGCATGTTGATAACATGCATGACGCAAGCTCTAACAGAATAAATTTTTGTGGGTAACAATGTTAAATGTGGGTAGTACATGATAGACCTGCGCCT
>OX376372.1:90626659-90660568 GCA_947369275.1 Nemotelus nigrinus | reverse complement strand
ATATTAGTAAAAAAAATGAAATTGTTAAATTACGTTTTGCTTAAAGGCTGGTACTGAGTGCAGTTGCCGTCGTCGCCTCGTCCGTCGTCTTGTTGAATTCGAACGATGGTTGAAATGAACGCGCACTTGCCGTCATTGCCTCGTCCGTCGTCTTGTTGAATTCGTAAGACGGTTGAAATAGACGTGCACTTGCCGTCGTCACCTCAACCGTTGTCTTCTTGAATTCGTAAAACAGTTGAAATGAACGTGGACTTGCCGTCATCGCCTCGTCTGTCATCTTCTTGAATTCATACCAGAAAAAAAAACCCGAAAAAGCTAGTATCTCGTTTGCCTTAACTCTCGGGTCGAAAACCAGCCAAAAAGAATTGCCCAAGAAACTGTTCCTGAATCTCTAAAAGTTTCTCATCGGCCTCGAGTCCATCCAGAAAAAGAGACCGTCATTCGGCTTTGACTTCCCTCGAAGCCTCGTTTAGCCATGTATTGCTCCCGCTATAAGCTGGTACTGAGTTAACCGTGATGCTAAATTTTGGCATGTCTTCATTATCTGGTCATTCTGTCGAGCAAAAATTTTGTTAATGGAGAAAAGTGAAGACATTTATCATATCTGACGGATAAAATGACAAGAATTTCAATTTTCGATAGATTTTCTTATTGGAAAGAAATTGACATAATTCAGTTTTCAAATTGAAACACCACATCCCACTTTTTAGCTCGAAAGAATGAACTGCACATACTAAATTAATTGGAGACATGTATCAATGCCATCTGCATTTTCAAATCGAAAGCAACTTCTTAGCAATTTTTCACGCTAAGAACTGAGTACAAATTTCGCTTATTTTCAAGCTAAATTTTCGCCGAAACACATTTCACGTGAAATTTTGTATGGAAATTTCACGTGAAATCGAAGACAGTACTATGCTTAAGAGTACGTAAAAAAGCCAAAGCATTCTGGAAGTTCATAATTTTTGTGGCTGAAGTAAAACTGAAGTGGAACTGTATGGGGGCATCTGGTCCTGGAAATATAGATTTTGTGAACGGTACGATGGATCAAACGTGTTGCCTAGGTATTCCTAAAAGAAATATTAAACAAAATGCTGAAATATTAGGCATTTTATACAATTTTGGCCGGTATCAGGACACCGATCAGAAGCACAATGCGGAGCAATGTCGGCTTTGGGCTAGTTGTAACAGTCCAAATGCTATTAAAACCCCCCCTCAGTCAATGAACTCAAACCCGATAGAGCATTAATGGCATCATCTCAAAACCAGAGTAGCATTGCATAAAGTAAAGTAGAACAAATTGGTCGATATTTATAACTGATGTTCCAAAAAGTAAGATTAATGCTGAGCAAATACTAGTAGTTTACCGAATAAGATGGCAAATTGAATTATTGTTCAAATTGTATAAGAATAATATAAGGCTTGATAAGCTGAGAGGAAAGCCATACAGAGTATTATGTGAGCTATATGCCAAATTTTGCCAAATTAATTTTTTTGAACTTGATCACTTTTAAACAGTTGAAATAATTTCAGATAAAACATCGCTGTGCCTTAACTTTTTTTGCGCTATTTCGGTACTTCACTGGAAAATGTTACGTTGATGTCGTGAAACTTGCTTTGTTACTGATTTTTTTGATATTGTTCTTAAAGTAAACATGCAAAACATTTAATCGAATACAAGAACATAATCATTCATTATTCAAGTCGCATTAAAAATAGGTATTTTGTTCTTACTAAGTGTTCGTGCCTTAACTTTTTTTACCCACTGTTAATGTCATTAAAGCAAATGTGGGAGCAATCAGCCCTAACTTGACATTAGTCTGCGAACATAAGTAAATGTCAAAACCGACCGGTTTCTGAGCGATAACGCTACTTTTTTACTTCTGCAAACACCAGTGAACATTAGTGCCCATTAAGCGCATAAGCGAACGTATGCCAAGTCGTATCTTATCACCACTTTAAGCATAGTACTGAGTTCGATTTCACGTGAAATCTTCATACAAAATTCTACGCGATTTTAGTTTCGGCGAAAATTTAGCTTGAAAATAAGCAAGAGTTGTACTCTGTTCTTAGCATGAAAAGTTGCTTTGAAGTTGCTTTCGTGTTGAAAACGTAGATGGCACTGAAACATGTCTCCAATCATTTCACGCCAATTTAGTTTGTGCAGCTCATTTTTTCGAGCTAAAAAGTGACATTTGGTGTTTCAATTTGAAAATGGAGCAGTGCAAATGCATTTTCAATAAGAAAATCAATCGAGAAGTGAAATGCTTGACATTTTATCCGTCAGAAATGAGAAGTGTCTCTGCTTTTCTCCATTGCCAAAATTTTCGCTCGAAAGAATGACCAGATAATGGAGACATGTCAAAATTTAGCTTCATGGTTAAAGCATAGTACTGAGTTCGATTTCACGTGAAATTTTCATACAAAATTTCACGTGAAATTGGTTTCGGCGAAAATTTAGCTTGAAAATAAGCAAGTTTGGTACTGTGTTCTTAGCATGAAAAGTTGCTTTGAAGTTGCTTTCGCTTTGAAAACATAGATGGCACTGAAAAATGTTGTCAATCAGTTCACGCCAATTT
The DNA here is from genome assembly GCA_947369275.1 of Nemotelus nigrinus. Taxonomy (NCBI): domain Eukaryota; kingdom Metazoa; phylum Arthropoda; class Insecta; order Diptera; family Stratiomyidae; genus Nemotelus; species Nemotelus nigrinus. Next base: position 90,657,989 of record OX376372.1, on the reverse strand, counting down.
AGTTTGTGCAGTTCATTCTTTCGAGCGAAGAAGTGACATTTAGTATTTCAATTTGAAAATTGAGCAGTGCAAATGACTTTCCAATTAGAAAATCGATCGAAAAGTGAAATTCTTGACATTTTATCCGTCAAGAATGAGCAGTGTCTCTGCTTTTCTCCGTTGTCAAAATTTTTGCTCGAAAGAATGACCAGATAATGGAAACATGTCAAAATTTCACATGAACTCGAACTCAGTACTAGCCTTAAGTCAGTATCAGCCTTTACGTACGCCCAGCTCATTACAACAATTGAGCATAAAGTTGCTTAATGAGCATGCCACTTTTCTGGATGTTCGGAAAGTCATGTTTGTGCAACATATGTATGCTTTGCGTGGTTTACCTCGGCGTATATGCGTACTTACGTCGCAGAATCATCACTGGTGTGACCCATACTCGGATGTACTACCAAAGTGTATAGAATGATAAGTGGGTGAACTCCTTCCATATTCCAGAAAAAAAAACACTTTGACCTTGAAATTCCGCCTCCATTTACGCAATGCATTATCTGTCAAAGCAACCTGAGATTGTGTTGGTATTTTTTGCGAGAGTGAGCCGTATGTGAGTAACGAAAAATCTAGCCTGAGTATGTAGTTGTCGAATCTTATCTTGCTCCTCTTTCTGTTCCATGCGATTTCTTCCAATTTTCCAGGCGGATCAACAATACAATCTCAGGCCAGTTCACTGGATTTTTGGACCGTATACATATACGGAGTCCGCACGCTGGTTAGGAACTAACTTCTTAAGCATAGTACTGTGTTCGATTTCCCGTGAAATTCCCATACTAAATTTCACGTGAAATTGGTTTCGGCGAAAATTTAGCTTGAACATAAGCAAAAGTTGTACTCTGTTCTTAGCATGAAAAGTTGCTTCGAAGTTGCTTTCGCTTTGAAAACGTAGATGGCACTGAAACATGTCTCCAATCATTTCACGCCAATTGAGTTTGTGCAGTTCATTCTTTCGAGCCAAATAGTGACATTTGGTGCTTTAATTTGAAAATGGAGCAGTGCAAATGTCTTTCCAATAAGAAAATCGATCGAAAAGTGAAATTCTTGACTTTTTATCCGTCAGAAATGAGCAGTGTATCTGCTTTTCTCCATTGCCAAAATTTTCGCTCGAAAGAATGACCAGATAATGGAGACATGCCAAAATTTAGTTTAACGATAAACTCAGTACCAGCCATTACACTGTGGTACTAGTAACAAACTTGATGGCGTATTTGTTTCACCCAAACTAACAGGCTGCCTGTACTAGCAATTTCTCATGGCATAACATTTGAAATATTTTCAAATGTGCGCGGCAAGCAACATATTTTTTGCGTAATGTTGCTATGAAGGTCGAATATTTTTGTGGCGATAATTTATTACCGCTTAGGATGACTTTATAATCACTATTGTTCTCCCAAAAACCGAAAACTGACACTTTCGGTTGTTAATTTTCAGGAAATACGCTGAGAGCGTTCCCGTACTTTTCATGAAATTCCCCACCACATGATTTAGGAAAATTCAGTAAAATTCAGTTACTGAAAGTACGGGAACAGACCTACTAGCTCAGCGTAAGAAGTTATTTTCTAACCAGCGTGCGGACGCCGTATATGTATAGGGTCCAAAAATCCAGTGAACTGGCCTGAGGTTGTATTGTTGATCAGCCTGGAAAATTGGAAAAAATCGCATGGAACAGAAAGAAATTTAAGATAAGATTTGACAACTACATACTCAGGCTAGATTTTGCGCTGCTCACATACGGCTCACTCTCGCATAAAATACCAGCTCACTCTCAAGTTGCTTTGACAGATAATGCATTGCGTAAATGGAGGCGGAATTTCAAGGTCAAAGTGTTTTTTTTTCTGGAAAATGGAAGGACTTCACCAACTTATCATTCTATACACTTTCACATTAGAGTTGCGGTATCCGTGTAAACGTCTGTAAGTGTGTGTCTCGAGCGTTTACTTATTTTTTGCAAAGTTCTTCTCCTCGCCTTCACCTCTCAAGCTTTAGGGCGTGCTGTCAAGTACCCAGGAATCAATTTCGAATCAAACACACAAACAAACCAAACAATTTTTAAGTTTGCTTTTGGTTTTGAGATAAAATTAGCTAGAACAAGCTGCGTTTTCAAAACAAATATAGCGATGTGAGTGTTGAGAAGTGTAGAAAGTCATAAGAAGTATAAGATAAAGTCAAAAGTGGCAGTGACACCAATTTCTATCAAAATACCGGCAACGAAATGTGAGGTGAAGTGTTGTTCAAAAAATACGCGCTCCTGTCTGCCTGGGTAATCTTTCTACAAGTAAGTACTTACCTTATGGTAAAGTCTGTAATGAAAATTAAATAGATTTGGGTACTTGCCGTGGCCGAAACCAAGTAATTTTAGTGCAATTGTGCGATGCGGACTCAAGTGCTCGTCTTCAGGCCAACGAAATTGACACCTGTGCACTTGACATTTTCTCTGGAATTCCCAATCGCGGAAATGCCAATGAAGTAGCCTTAGAAGCTCATACACAGGGGCAACCGATTTCAGTTTGAAGAATTAAAAAAATGTCGGGCGAACTAAATAAAGTTTTATAGAAAAAAAATCTGCGATTATTAGTAGCGTACGTTTCACACAGAACAAATCATAATTTTTGGGAAAATTTGTGTTGTTAACTATTATAACATAGGCTTAAATAAGAAACTTATTAAAATGGCATGGTTGCGACTATCATGAATACAAGTTAATTTTAGAAGAATAAATTCATATAAATAAAAAGAGCCCTAAAAAATCTGCGTTTTTAGGGCTCCTAATCCCAAGCCCGGTTAAAAAGGATGAATGAGGTAGAAAATTTAGCATCTCATTTGCATACAAAAGTTCAGATTTATCATTGTAAGCAAACGTAATGAAATGAAAATAATTTTCTTATTAATCTGCGTACGGTCGTTAAATAGCGTTAATGCAATTAATGAAAATTTTGCAAGATAATAATATATAGTTCTTCAACAATGTAACAATAAGATTTTTTCGTTCTACTTTTAAGAAGCAAATATTTGAATTTAATGACCAATTGTTCCTTGGGAAGCCATATACTTCAATTAATTGACAAATATTAATACTGAAGAATAATGACCGACCACGATATAGAGTGCTGATTACCTTCAAATTTTAAATATACGAATATTGTTCCTTGAATTTTAATATTTCCTTTTTTTCATATATGCGCGCCAAGTTAATGCCCCCAAAACGAGCAAATGATCTACACCAATGCCTCCTAGAAGTACGGGCCATCAGGCGACGTAATCGGATTAGCTATGACGTCAGCTATTCGGGGAAATTTTCCATTTCCACGAGGCAGTGCCGATGTACACGGAGATTTCACTTGCAGTTTTTTTTTATTTAAATATGAATAAAACGTTAGTTTTTTGTGCGTGGGCGCGTTATAATAATAATACTTAGTCATAACTTGCATTTTGTGTCAATCAATTGTATCGACAGTGAATCGACACAAAACGTTACATAACCTAACACCAACCGATAAACATTTCGTAGCGAATTTTTCCAATTATACAGCACGCACAGCATTAATTTGTAATTTAGCTGTTCACTGGCACTGTTCCGCGGATCTAACTTTGTTTTCACTTCAATCAGTTAAACACAACCTGTACAATTAACATTTTCCCACGGACGTCCCTTAAGACTACGTGTATTTTTTGCGACATTTTTCCCGCAAACTCTGACGTCATCATTCTGCATTACGGCCCGTACTTTTAGGAGGCATTGTCTACACTCCGAGAGATATTTCGTTATATTGGAATAATTTGTGTAAATGCATGATCTCGAGACAGACTGCTCCTTTACCACCACTCTTAATGTCTAAGACCTCAATGCTCAGACCCTACTGAAATTTCATTGTACTTACTGACAGAGGAGAAATTTTCAGTTTTCAATAGGACTGTTCCCGTACTACGATTAATTGCAATCAATTGCAATGAAGCGTACTAAAACGGTACGTTTTAGTACGTTTCATTGTAATTAATTGTAATTAACCGTAGTACGGGAACAGACCTAATAAAACGAAGTACAGGAACGGCTTCAGAACGGAAACAGACCTAATATGAACTAGTGCCTTTGAGTGTAAGATATTAAGAGTAGCAGCATAAATGTAAATGTCTGTAGGTGTGTGTCGCGAGCTAATGCCTTTTTCTTGTCATCTTTTCTTCCCCCTTGCTTTTCACTCTATCACTATATGGGAGCTAAAAATCCGGTTGCTGTCAAAATTTACTAGCTACGTAAAGCAAATGTGAACAATCTACCGACACAAAATAGAAATCGATGTGAAACAACTAATTAAAAGAAGCTTTTTACAAAACAAATTATGATACGTGACAGAGAAAAGTATGCAAAAGCACCAGAGTATTGGAAATAGAAGCGACATAGATTAAAATTACTAAAAACAGGCGAAGACAACTGTGCAGCGAGACATCGCTCAGACAACAAGCATTTTCCCGCTTTTGAAATGTTAATTCACAAGAAACTTTCCACTATAGTCCTTGCTATAAGGTTCTTAACGAAATCCGGGAAGTTCCAAGTATAACGAACACGCTATGTAAAAAATTATTTCTAATATACCGATTGAGTCCACGAGTTGGAGTCTTTGAACGCGACACTTTGACAGCAACCGGATTATACTTTTTCAAGACGGCCCAAGGACTGTCGGAGGTCAATGGCGTAGGTAAGAAGATGATGCACAGGTGCATGTAATTTGTACTGTCAACGATTGAGCTGTGTATGTCGCTGGACCAGTTGATATAACTTTATTGAAAAACTAACAGGTTGTAATGTGCCGTTTCCAAAGAAGACCTGGAACGTGATCAGAGCGAGTTTTGAGTTTCGAGCGAGATCGAAAATATCCCGCGAACTAAGTGGACGAGTCGTGATTTATACTATTCAAGTTGCTGAGTTCTTGAACATCGTGAGAAACAAGACTATTTACTAATGAAATTTATACTGTTTTGAAAAGAAATAAATCTATTTTATAATACTAAAAGTTACAATTAATGTAGGCTAGTTCAACATAGAAATGTGCAAATACAGCAAAATAACTTGAGCGAAAAAATCCCGCGAGTCGTGATTTGTGTTAATCAAAGTGTTGAGTTCTTGTACCATCATAAGAAAGATTGGTCCTTCGAACCGGATAAAATGTGGTGAGTCACATTTGTATCAAATTTCCTTTCTGGTTCCTTTCTATTATCTCCTTTCTATTCTGATACATTCTGATAAAATGTATGACAATGTGCATGAAAATTGCGATTAAGATAGAAATCTACGATTGATCATCAACCTAATGCCGATTTGTTAAGTTTCACTAATAAGAGGTGCAGTGCATAGTTAAAATACAGTACAGCTGATAATTGCGCTGGCCGGCTTAATGTTTTATTAAAATTTTCTTTTACCACATTGAATAACGGCACATTTGATAAGCTAACTGCTTCGAATAGCAATCAGCAATCGAACCACGTGTAACTGAAAATTTAAACCAAATTATTCTAGTTGTTATTTCTGATACCGGCATTAAAACTAAGGCCATAACGTAAACTAGTATCTACGCACGATAATAATTTCGCGAGTTTAGTCAAAGAAAGTGAAATGTCCGAAAAGATTGAAACGCTGATCATGAAACAGACCACGAACATGGGTTCATTCGACAGATTTGTCGTGAATTGTCGAAAATGTTCCAAGGCAAATTTAACCCCCGGTTAATTAAAAGGGCGGATAGAGGGCTAAGCCGATTTGTGGAGACAATTCAAGGAACTTCATGGAAAGATTCCCCTCAAGGTTGATGATACTTCCAAAACACTTCCATATTTCCGAAATGATTCATATTTTCATTATGAAGAAAAATACTACGATTATTTTGGAAACATAACTGACTTGAGAGACCAAGGGGTCTCACCAGCAACCAGTTCCACGACACGAGAGATCAATCTTCGGCCAATCTCCTTACCAACATTTTCGGGAAAATACTCTGAATGGCAACCATTTAGCGATATATTCCAAGCGCTCGGGGGTAACAACGATCAATTGACTGGTGTACAAAAACTACACTATTTGAGAAGTTCAGTTTCAGGCGAAGCCGAACATCTTTTAAGATCATACAACATGGTCGAAACTAATTTCGATTCAGCAACAACCGGCTGCTAATCAATGCTCAACTCGCAATTCTATTCAACTATTCACCAATATCAAGAGAGTCAGCAGCAACAATTCGAAACCTTTTTGATTCAACAAACGAAAGTTTATCAGCGTTGAAGTCATTGATGGTGAGAGTAGATGATTGGGATCTCGCCATTATTTACGTCCAATCATCACGTCTACGATCCGAAACGCGAACAATGTGGGAAGAGAATATTTTTTTATTTAAGAGAAATATTTTTATTTACTCAATACTTAGAATTTCTCGAAACAAGATTCCGATCCTGCAGACCGTGAAAAACAAATCTTTATGTTTCAGCTACTTAGCAACGGATCACTCAAGCAAAATGTGCCTTAGCAAACGAAGCTGTGTACACTGCGGACGTCGACTCCATACATCAATCCACGAAGGTTCGAATCAACAACTCAATAGCCTAAACTCCTCAGGAAGCCGGAAATTGGTTTCTTCTTATGTGGTCAATCAATCAATTGACACGGTATTATTAGCGACTGCGCTTGTTAAGATACCATCTAACGGAACATATTTCATACTGAGAGCGTTAATCGATCCAGGCACGCAAGTTAGCTTCATCACTACAGCGGCTATGCAACGTCTGCGACTTAAACCCCTGAACATTATCACGAAAATGAAGATTTTAGGAATAAGAAATACCAAAACAGGACACTCACAAAAGGTTGTACTCTTAAAGATCAAATCCATAACTTCAAATGAATTCATTTTGCTGCTGGAAGCAATAGTTCTTCCATCACTGACCGGTCAACTGCGTCAAACTCGACTCTCACCCGCTCGTTTCAGCCATTTAAGATATCTAGACTTGGCAGATCCTCTATATTATCAGCCAAGCAATATTGATTTGATCCTGGGTTCGGACGCATACCCAGATATCATCAAAGAGGGAATTAAGAAGGGCCTCTCTAATGCTTCAATTGCACAAAATACCGCCTTAGGTTGGATATTGATGGGCCCAGTTTGTAATGAACCACGAACATCAATTAACGTATGCTCGTTCTTTAACCAATTAGAACTTGGCTGACAATTACGTCGATTCTGGGAGTTAGAAGAAGTAGAAACCGTATGTCACCGCGATGAAGACACTGTTCGATGCGAAGATCATTTTAAGTCTACTCACAAACGAAACGCCCAAGGACGTTATATTGTTTCCTTACTGTTCAAATCTAATCCAGCGGAGTTGAGATCATCTTTCAAACCAGCTAGTTCACAATTAATCTCGCTCGAACGCCGACTATGCAGACATGCAAAATTGAGATCTGACTACGAGAGGTGCCTATACGAATATCTTGAATTAAACCATATGGAGAAAATTCCAGAAGAAGACATCAAGACTAATCTAAGCTATTATCTGCCTCATCACGGTGTCGTCAAAGAAACAAGTATGACAACTAAATTGCGAGTGGTATTCAACGCATCCTTTGAAATCCGACAAAGGCAACTCCTTAAATGATATACTTCATGTCGGCCCCAGCTTACAACAGGATCTACCAGTTATCATCACCCGTTGGAGAATGCATCGGATAGTTTTTGCGGCAGACATGGAAAAAATTTACCGACAGGTCCTAGTTTCGGAAACTAACCGAGATTCTCAGCGAATACTGTGGAGCCGGGATCCATCTGCACCTGCCGAACACTTTCGACTTACCACAGTGACTTTCGGAGTTAGTTCAGCGCCTTTCCTCGCCATGCGTGTGGTTCAACAATTAGTTGATGAAGAAGGTTTACAGTTCCCTCTCGCTTCAAAAATTTCAACCACAGAGTTATGTGTCGACAATGTAATGGGGGAGCTTATAATCTAAGGGATGTGCTTCGGACACAAGAAGAGTTAATCTCACTACTAAGTCGAGGTGGTTTCCATCTACGACAATGGGCGTCAAATTATCCGCTGGCTCTCAAAACCATTCCCGAAGAAGATTGGTTAAATTCAAATCCACGTCAGTTCCAAAACACCACTGCGTCCACAGTTAAGACACTTGGTCTAGAGTGGAACCATATGACCGACAATTTCCTTCTCAAATTTCATATGGAACACCATTCGGAGATATGTACAAAGAAATCTATGTTGTCATGTATTGCAAAATTATTCGAACCCTTAGGCTGGTATGCACCTGTGACAGTTACGGCAAAGATCTTAATCCAGAAGTTGTGGCTGTTAGGCTTGAGCTGGGACCAACCACTGCCGGAAAAGTAAAAGGTCGAGTGGAATAAATTTAAAAATGATCTACCACAGTTGAGAAAGTGAAAATATCCCGTTGGCTCTAAACGGAAAATCAATCAGAATTTAAACTCCACGGATTTCGCGGTGCTTCAGAGCAAGCATACAGTGCAGCCGTCTATTTAAGAGTGATTGGATCAAACCGTACAGGCGTTAACGTATCGTTAATCATGGCTAAAACCAAGTTCGCGCTTATTTAAACTATTTCGCTTCCTCGTTTAGAACTCAGCGGGGCCGCCCTTCTTGGAAAACTGCTATCACGCGTCATCTGATCTCAAGACAGACTGCTTCTTTACCACCACTCTTAATGTCTAAAGGCTGGTACTGAGTTCGAGTTCACGTGAAATTTTGACATGTTTCCATTATCTGGTCATTCTTTCGAGCGAAAATTTTGACAACGGAGAAAAGCAGAGACACTGCTCATTCTTGACGGATAAAATGTCAAGAATTTCACTTTTCGATCGATTTTCTTATTGGAAAGTCATTTGCACTGCTCAATTTTCAAATTGAAACACTAAATGTCACTTCTTCGCTCGAAAGAATGAACTGCACAAACTAAATTGGCGTGAAATGATTGACAACATGTTTCAGTGCCATCTATGTTTTCGAAGCGAAAGCAACTTCAAAGCAACTTTTCATGCTAAGAACACAGTACCAAACTTGCTTATTTTCAAGCGAAATTTTCGCCGAAACACATTTCACGTGAAATTTTGTATGAAAATTTCACGTGAAATCGAACTCAGTACTATGCTTAAGACTTCAAAGCTCACACCCTACTGAAATTTTATTGTACTTACTGAAAGAGGGGAAATTTTCAGTTTTCAATAAAACGAAGTACAGGAACGGCTTCAATACAGAAACAGACCTAATATGAACTAGTGCCTTTGAGTATAAAGATATTAAGAGTAGCAGCATAAATGTAAATGCCTGTAGGTGTGTGTCGCGAGCTAATGCCTTTTTCTTGTTTAGTTTTTTCCCCCCTTGCCTTTCACTCTATCACATTATGTGAGCGAAAAATCCGGTTGCTGTCAAAATTTACTAGCTACGTAAAGCAAATGTGAACAATTTACTGACACACAATAGAAATCGATGTCAAACAACTAATAAAAAGAGGCTTTTTATAAAACGAATTATGATACGTGACAGAGAAAAGTATGCAAAAGCACCAGAGTATTGGAAATTGAAGCGACATAGATTAAAATTACCAAAAAAAAAGGCGAAGACAACTGAGCAGCGAGACATCGCTCAGACAACAAGCATTTTCCCGCTTTTGAAATGTTAATTCACAAGAAACTTTCCACTATAGTCCTTGCTGTAAGGTTCTTAACGAAATCCGGGAAGTTTCAAGTATAACGAACACGCTATGTAAAAAATTATTTCTGATGTACCGATTGAGTCCACGAGTTGGAGTCTTTGAACGCGACACTGTGACAGCAACCGGATTTTACTTTTTCAAGATGGCCCAAGGACTGTCGGAGGTCAATGGCGTAGGTAAGAAGATGATGCACAGGGGCATGTAATTTGTACTGTCAACGATTGAACTGTGTGTGTCGCTGGACCAGTTGATATAACTTGATTGAAAAAATAACAGGTTGTAATGTGCCGTTTCGAAAGAAGACCTGGAACGTGATCAGAGTGAGTTTTGAGTTTCGAGCGAGATCGAAAATATCCCGCGAACTAAGTGAACGAGTCGCGATTTATACTATTCACGTTCCTGAGTTCTTGAACGTCGTGAGAAACAAGACTATTTACTAATGAAATTTATACTGTTTTGAAAAGAAATAAATCTATTTTTTAATACTAAAAGTTACAATTAATGTAGGCTAGTTCAACATAGAAATGTGCCAATACAGCAAAATAACTTGAGCGAAAAAATCCCGCGAGTCGTGATTTGTGTTAATCAAAGTGTTGAGTTCTTGTACCATCATAAGAAAGATTGGTCCTTCGAACCGGATAAAATGTGGTGAGTCACATTTGTATCAAATTTCCTTTCAGTTTCCTTTCTATTATCTCCTTTCTATTCTGATAAATTCTGATAAAATGTATGACAATGTGCGTGAAATTTGCGATTGAGATAGAAACCTACGATTGATCATCAACCTAATGCCGATTTGTTAAGTTTCACTAATAAGAGGTGCAGTGCATAGTTAAAATACAGTACAGCTGATAATTGCGCTGGCCGGCTTAATGTTTTATTAAAATTTTCTTTCACCACATTGAATAACGGCACATTTGATAAGCTAACTGCTTCGAATAGCAATCAGCAATCGAACCACGTGTAGCTGAAAATTTAAACCAAATTATTCTAGTTGTTATTTCTGATACCGGCATTAAAACTAAGGCCATAACGTAAACTAGTATCTACGCACGATAATAATTTCGCGAGTTTAGTCAAAGAAAGTGAAATGTCCGAAAAGATTGAAACGCTGATCATGAATTGTCGAAAATGTTCCAAGGCAAATTTAACCCCTGGTTAATTAAAAGGGCGGATAGAGGGCTAAGCCGATTTGTGGAGACAATTCAAGGAACTTCATGGAAAGATTCCCCTCAAGGTTGATGATACTTGCAAAACATTTCCATATTTCCGAAATGATTCATATTTTCATTATGAAGAAATATACTACGATTATTTTGGAAAGATAACTGACTTGAGAGACCAAGGGGTCTCACCAGCAACCAGTTCCACGACACGAGAGATCAATCTTCGGCCAATCTCCTTACCAACACTTTCGGGAAAATACTCTGAATGGCAACCATTTAGCGATATATTCCAAGCGCTCGTGGGTAACAACCATCAATTGACTGGTGTACAAAAACTACACTATTTGAGAAGTTCAGTTTCAGGCGAAGCCGAACATCTTTTAAGATCATACAATATGGTCGAAACTAATTTCGAACCCACCTGGAATGCGTTATGCAAAAGATTCAGCAACAACCGGCTGCTAATCAATGCTCAACTCGCAATTCTATGCAACAATTCACCAATATCAAGAGAGTCAGCAGCAACAATTCGAAACCTTTTTGATTCAACAAACGAAAGTTTATCAGCGTTGAAGTCATTGATGGTGAGAGTGGATGATTGGGATCTTGCCACTATTTACGTCCAATCATCACGTCTACCATCCGAAACGTGAACAATGTAGGAAGAGAAACTAAGTCTGAGTACTGAACCTGCCACTCTCGCTGAATACTTAGAATTTCTCGAAACAAGATTCCAAACTTTAGAGGTCGTGTCGTCAGCCTTTTCAACTACGCCATGTAAAACCATCAGCCTGCAAAAACACGCAGTATTAGTTTCTATTAACTCAATCACCTGCTCGTATTGTAAGCACCATCATCATATGAGAAAGTGCCAACTCTTCCAAGAACTGCCTTACGATCAACGTCTGCAGATCGTGAGAAACAAATCTTTATGTTTCAACTGCTTAGCAACGGATCACTCAAGCCAAATGTGCCTTAGCATACGAAGCTGTGTACACTGCGGACGTCGACACCATACATCAATCCACGAAGGTTCGAATCAACATTTCAATAGCCCAAACTCCTCAGGAAGCCGGAAATTGGTTTCTTCTTATGTGGTCAATCAATCAATTGACACGGTATTATTAGCGACTGCGCTTGTTAAGATACCATCTAACGGAACAGATTTCATACTGAGAGCGTTAATCGATCCAGGCTCGAATGTTAACTTCATCACTACAGCGGCTATGCAACGTCTGCGACTTAAACCCCTGAACATTATCACGAAAATGTCGATTTCAGGAATAGGAAATACCAAAACAGGACACTCACAAAAGGTTGTACTCTTAAAGATCAAATCCATAACTTCAAATGAATTCATTTTGCTGCTGGAAGCAATAGTTCTTCCATCACTGACCGGTCGACTGCCACAAATTCGACTCTCACCCGCTCGTTTCAGCCATTTAAGAAATCTATACTTGGCAGATCCTCTATATTATCAGCCAAGCAATATTGATTTGATCCAGGGTTCGGACGCATACTCAAATATCATCAAAGAAGGAATTAAGAAGGGCCCCTCTAATGCTCCAAACGCACAAAATACCGCCTTAGGTTGGATATTGATGGGCCTAGTTCGTAATGAACCACGAACACCAATTAACGTATGCTCGTTCTTTAACCAATTAGAACTTGGCTGACAATTACGTCGATTCTGGGAGTTAGAAGAAGTAGAAACCGTATGTCACCGCGATGAAGACACTGTTCGATGCGAAGATCATTTTAAGTCTACTCACAAACGAAACGCCCAAGGACGTTATATCGTTTCCTTACCGTTCAAATCTAATCTAGCGGAGTTGAGATCATCTTTCAAATCAGCAAGTTCACAATTAATCTCGCTCGAACGCCGACTATGCAGACATGCAAAATTGAGATCTGACTACGAGAGGTGCCTATACGAATATCTTGAATTAAACCATATGGAGAAAATTCCAGAAAAAAACATCAAGACTTATCTAAGCTATTATCTGCCTCATCACGGTGTCGTCAAAGAAACAAGTATGACAACTAAATTGCGAGTGGTATTCAACGCATCCTTTGAAATCCGACAAAGGCAACTCCTTTAATGATAAACTTCACGTCGGCCCCAGCTTACAACAGGATCTACCAGTTATCATCACCCGTTGGAGAATGCATCGGATAGTTTTTGCGGCAGACATGGAAAAAATTTACCGACAGGTCCTAGTTTCGGAAACTAACCGAGATTCTCAGCGAATACTGTGGCGTCGGGATCCATCTCCGCCTGTCGAACACTTTCGACTTAGCACAGTGACTTTCGGAGTTAGTTCAGCGCCTTTCCTCGCCATGCGTGTGGTTCAACAATTAGTTGATGACGAAGGTTTACAGTTCCCTCTCGCTTCAAAAATTTTAACCACAGAGTTATGTGTCGACAATGTAATGGGGGAGCTTATAGTCTAAGGGATGTGCTTCGGACACAAGAAGAGTTAGTCTCACTACTAAGTCGAGGTGGTTTCCATCTACGACAATGGGCGTCAAATGATCCGCTGGCTCTCAAAACCATTCCCGAAGAAGATTGGTTAAAGTCAAATCCACGTCAGTTCCAAAACACCACTGCGTCCACAGTCAAGACACTTGGTCTAGAGTGGAACCATATGACCGACAATTTTCTTCTCAAATTTCATATGGAACACCATTCGGAGATATGAACAAAGCGATCTATGTTGTCATGTATTGCAAAATTATTCGACCCCTTAGGCTGGTATGCGCCTGTGACAGTTACGGCAAAGATCTTAATCCAGAAGTTGTGGCTGTTAGGCTTGAGCTGGGACCAACCACTGCCGGAAAAGTAAAAGGTCGAGTGGAATAAATTTAAAAATGATCTACCACAGTTGGAGAAAGTGAAAATATTCCGTTGGCTCCAAACGGAAAATCAATCAGAATTTAAACTCCACGGATTTCGCGATGCTTCAGAGCAAGCATACAGTGCAGCCGTCTATTTAAGAGTGATTGGATCAAACCGTACAGGCGTTAACATATCGTTAATCATGGCTAAAACCAAGTTCGCGCTTATTTAAACTATTTCGCTTCCTCGTTTAGAACTCAGCGGGGCCGCCCTTCTTGGAAAACTGCTATCACGCGTCATCTGATCTCAAGACAGACTGCTTCTTTACCACCACTCTTAATGTCTAAGACCTCAATGCTCAGACCCTACTGAAATTTCATTGTACTTACTGAAAGAGGGGAAATTTTCAGTTTTCAATAAAACGATGTACAGGAACGGCTTCAGTACGGAAACAGACCTAATATGAACTAGTGCCTTTGAGTATAAAGATATTAAGAGTAGCAGCATAAATGTAAATGCCTATTGTGTGTCGCGAGTTAATGCCTTTTTCTTGTTATCTTATCTTCCCCCTTGCCTTTCACTAGTGTTGAGTAGGACTTGTAAGAGCCAGTACATTTGTCCCGTACAAGAACGAAAATTGTCGTGACGCGTCAAATTCATGATATGTAAGACTTCAAAATTTTTGTCATGCTACTCTTCACTTTGCGGTTTGTAAGATGAAAGACAATGGGCCGATAGTGACGACCAGCATTACATGTCAAAGAGAGGCATTACATTGTACGATGCGGGTGCAAGCTAGTACAATGTCCCGTACAAAATACTATGTGTGTACGTTTAATCAGTTTGTACTACTGAGTAGAGACGAATAGAGACGAGTTGAGACTTTTTAACTCAAATCTTCAATTCAAGCAGTCGTGGCGAGCCGAATGCTAGAGTTTGCTCTATCGCCTCTTTTGTACTATTCGCCTCTTTTGTACTACATCGACTCTTTTGTACTACATCGCGTGATTTGAACTATATCGCCTCTTTTGTACTATAGCTTCTTTTGTACCGCATTCATAAAAAACGCCTCGCCTCATTTGAAGTGGGACATTGTACTGGCTCAGTACAACAAAGAGGCGACTCTTACAAACTCTCTTTGAAACCGTGTCCTACTCAACACTATCTTTCACTCTATCACTATATGGAGCGAAAAATTCGGTTGCTGTCAAAACTAACTAGCTACGTAAAGCAAATGTGAACAATCTACTGACACACAATAGAAATTGATGTGAAACAACTAATAAAAAGAGGCTTTTTATAAAACGAATTATGATACGTGACAGAGAAAAGTATGCAAAAGCACCAGAGTATTGTAAATAGAAGCGACATAGATTAAAATTACCAAAAAAAGGCGAAGACAACTGAGCAGCGAGACATCGCTCAGACAACAAGCATTTTTCCGCTTTTGAAATGTTAATTCACAGGAAACTTTCCACTATAGTCCTTGCTGTAAGGTTCTTAACGAAATCCGGAAAGTTTCAAGTATAACGAACACGCTATGTAAAAAATTATTTCTGATCTACCGATTGAGTCCACAAGTTGGAGTCTTTGAACGCGACACCTTGACAGCAACCGGATTTTACTTTTTCAAGATGGCCCAAGGACTGTGGGAGGTCAATGGCGTAGGTAAGAAGATGATGCATAGGGGCATGTAATTTGTACTGTCAACGATTGAGCTGTGTGTGTCGCTGGACCAGTTGATATAACTTGATTGAAAAAATAACAGGTTGTAATGTGCCGTTTCGAAAGAAGACCTGGAACGTGGTCAGAGTGAGTTTTGAGTTTCGAGCGAGATCGAAAATATCCCGCGAACTAAGTGGACGAGTCGCGATTTATACTATTTGCTTGATTTCTTTATTATACATACATACTACATATATACAATAGAAAATTTCATTCTTATTAGCAATACACATTATCACTGTACATTATCACTGTATAGCCTGCCTAGCAAAACAGTATAGGTCAATAACACTCTATTAAAAGTAAGTTGATTGGCATTTTTCGTGTAAGATTGAAATTTCATCAAGTCCATCAGATCGTTGACTTTTTTTCTACAGCTGCACTTTCTACGTACATAAATTCTTGAACGCAGTCAATAATTCTCGTCAGCAATATTTCTCTTCATAAGTATTTTTGTCTTTTTGCACTTTTGTACAGCAAAACTTGTAGAACATCATATTGCATATGTAAACAAAAAGTCATCGATCTCGATTCACGTGCAATATAATGATATTAGCAGAAATTTATGTTTAGGCTAAGAATTTTGTAATCATATAAAATAGATATGCAGGAAATAAAAATTCGTTCAGTTTCGTATACTTGAATCAAGCGTTTTATTCTGTGCGTTATACAGTTTTGCAGTTCGTGATATTTGCGTTCCCAAAATATCAAAGTGTTTTAGTCAAAATACTATAATTAGTGCTGTTTGTGACATCGTGCTGTTCGTGGAATTACCAACTTAACTTCCAACAAGTGTAACCGCTTGGTGGAAATTATATTCAATAGAAGGTTCTCTAAGTTTCAAGTGCTTAGTGAATCACTATTGAATCAATAAAAAAACATCTGGCGACCGTGACAGGACTTGTAGTCTTTGGAATTTCTTTTTCAACAAGTGTAACCGCTTGGTGACAAGTATAATCAATAGAAGGTTTTCTAAGTTCCAAGTGCTTTGTGAACCACTATTGATTCTTATTAAAACTGTGGGAGTTAATATCAAAGGAGTTGATATAACGTGATATTGCAAGCCATGGAGGCATCAAAATTACTGTCAAGACAGCAAGAAATTGGGAAATTAATCGAGAGCATAGCGATTAATTTCAAAAAAGATTCGCAATCGAGAAAAACGAGCGAATATTGCCAGAAACGCATCGTGTCACTCAACGCCTTGTGGGCTGAGTTTTCAATAAATCACGACAGACTGCTGGAATTGGTAACATCTCGTGATGAAGAGCCATACTTCGTCAATAATTACCAAAGAGAGGTTGAAAATATTAAACAGCGCCTTAAATCGTGGTTGGCAGAAATCAGTGGGCCTAGCCAATGTCAACCTGAAACAGACTCCACACCAAGTCGACCTATCAGTGAGGCACCAGCATTGTCGGATAGCTTGAGCAGGCTATTGAGATAACAGAAAACATTGCGTCAAGCAATTGATTACTTCTTGGAAAGCATCAGTAGAGACACCCAGCATGATTGTAGTCAGCATTACTACAAGCTTAAGATCGATAGGCTCCTAGCATATGAAGAGGAGTTGAAAGAGAATCAAAATCTGATATGAGAAGAATCGAACCCATTAGAACTCGACACTGACGAGTACTTAAAGTTACAGCATCAACTTCAAGATGCAATTGTTACATTACAGCAACAGTTGGACCTATTCCCAACAAGCAGTCATACATTAACCGGCCAATATACAAATGCCAGAGTGAAGTTGCCTAAAATTACGTTGCCTACGTTCAATGGCCATTACCTTCAGTGGAATCAATTTCACGACTTATATGCACAGCTTATACATTCTCAGCCATTGAGCAATGCTGAGAAAATGTTTTACTTGACGAGCAACCTTACTGGTGAAGCAAAGGCATTGATAAAGCACCTGTCACCTACCAACGAGAATTATGATACTGCATGGGATATTATCGTAAGCCGATACAGCAACACCAGGCTTATAGTGACAGCGCTACTAAACAAGCTTTTAAATCAACCTACGTTATCATCAGAGTCTGCGACATCGTTAAAGACTCTTCATGATACAACCAACGAATGTCTTCTTGGTTTGAAGAATCTCAGCATCGGAGTAATTCATTGGGACCCGATCTTGTTGCATATCTTGCTGAGAAAGTTAGACAAAACCACTCACACCCTGAATGAGCAAGGGCTCAGTAACCCTAAAGAGTTTGGGTCCATCCAACAATTTTTGCAATTCCTAGAGGGCAGATTTCAAGCGCTTGAAGCTGTTCAGGGAGGACAATGGAAGAAGCCGAATCCATTACCTGTACAAAATGAAACGAAAAGTTTGTCCGCAGCAACCTGCCACGATTGCCCTTGTGGCCCTCAGGAACGTCATCATTTGTTTAAGTGCCAGCAGTTTCTTTCTTGGAATCCAGAAAAAAGAGCTCAGTTTCTCCTGCAAAACTCCCGATGTTACAACTGCATGAAAACTGGCCATTTTGCAAATCAATGCTCCTCTCGAGGATGCCTAAAGTGTGACAAAAAGCATAACACACTGATTCATTTAGCAGAATCAGCAGGAAGACCACCGTCATCAACTACACAGGCAATATCTTCTACACAGGCATCATCATCGAAAACTATTAAGCCAGCGTCATTGGTAGCTCAGCTTGATAAGCAAAAATCAGGTTACGTGCTGCTTGGGACTGTTGCTGTTCGCCTTAGTACCGCAGATGGTAATCAAGTTATATGCAAGGCATTGCTAGATTCCGGCTCGCAGATCAAAATTATTACAGAACGGGCAGCAAAGAAGCTGGGCTTCAAATACAAACGATCAAATATGACAATCGAAGGTATTGGTCAATCAACCAGCCATGCCACCTACAGAGTCAACATCCTTGCAAGTGCTGAGAGCACCAACTTTTCAGTACGCATGGAAGCATTTGTGCTACCCAAGATAACAGGAACCCAGCCTGCAAAGTATTTGGACATCCAGTCGTGGCCTATCCCGGTAGACTTCCAACTTGCTGACCCCCATTTCAACCATCCCAGCCGCATCGATCTGCTCATTGGGGCGGAGCATTATTATCAGTTATTGGAATCTGAGCAACATTCAATGGGTCCAGATTTACCACTTCTTCAAAATTCTGTATTTGGGTGGATTGTTGCAGGAAAATTAATGGATTCATCAACAAGAACCGTATCATCCTGCAACATTGGGACAAGCAATGACGGAAACACCGATATCTCACAACAAATAGAGCGTTTTTGGAAGCTTGAAGAAAATAATTTAAAAAAGACATTTACTGCTGCTGAAGAAAAATGTGAGCTGCAATTTAAGCAAGATACCACACGTGACCCTTGTGGGCGTTTCGTCGTCAGATTACCCTTTGAAAAACCAGTAACTAGTCTAGGTGAATCTATGGACATAGCCTTAAATCGGTTCCTAGCGCTTGAACGACGGCTGGCTGGAAAGGAAGCCATAAGGCGGCAATATATAGAATTCATGGAGGAGTACATTCGCCTTGGACACATGAAAGAAATAAAAATCAATGAATTGAATCACCCATACTACTTTCTGCCACACCACTTCGTGTGCAAACCCGACAGCACGACAACAAAGTTGCGGGTTGTGTTCGACGCATCAGCGAAAACGTCGAATAATGTATCGTTAAATGATATTCTTGCCAAAGGACCTGTAATACAGGATGAACTTTTCTCCATATTAGTACGATTCCGGTTGCCTCGGTATGTATTTACCGGCGACATAGAAAAACTGTACCGGCAAGTCGCTATACAAGAAGAAGATCAGAAATTCTAACTGATCTTTTGGAGGAATGATCCACAAGCAGAATTGAAGGGTTATCAGTTGGCAACGGTAACCTATGGCACTACCTCGGCACCATACCTGGCAACAAAATGTTTGCAAGTATTGGCAAAACAGCGCTCAAGGCAATACCCACTGGGATCAGAAACGTTACAGAGAGATTTCTACGTTGACGACGTCATGACAGGGTCTGACAGCATAACGGAAGCTATCCACATGCAAACAGAACTGATATCACTTCTTAAAGAAGGTGGCTTCCATCTAAGAAAGTGGTGCGCAAATCATCCTCGACTACTAGAGCGATTCCAACCACAAGACATGGAATTAACTCTAGATTTCAACAATGATTCTGACGATCACATCAAGACCTTGGGCTTAAGATGGTGTCCAACTAGGGACTTGTTTTCTGTGCAGCCATCAATACAAACTCTAAGCAAGACAACAAAGAGGACAGCATACTCAGATATAGCACACATCTTCGACCCGTTGGGAATACTAGCACCAATAGTAGTCACTGCGAAGATAATACTACAAAAGATGTGGTTGCTAAAGGCAGATTGGGACGACGAGCTACCGTCACAATTAAAGGATGAATGGATAGACTTCAGAGAAAGACTTCAAGATTTGAAAGACTTCTCCATTGCCAGACATGTGTTTGACCATCATTTGCCAAAAAACATTCAATTGCATGCCTTTGCGGATGCATCCGAAAAAGCATACGGTGCTGCTATTTACGTCAGAGCATTTACCAGAGACAATTTATTGATAGTAAGGCTACTTTGCGCCAAGTCAAGAGTAGCTCCTACAAAAAAAGAGACAATTCCAAGACTAGAATTGTGTGCAGCTAAACTTGCGGCTGAACTGTGCCATAGAGTAAAGACTGATCTGAACTTGAATGATGTGCAAGACTTTTACTGGACTGATTCTGAAATCGTTCTCGCATGGGTGAATAAATCATCTTCGTCAAATCAACCGTTCGTTGCCAACAGAGTAGCCACCATACAGCAGCTAACAAGTGTACGCCAATGGAGACATGTTGACTCGAAGGATAATCCAGCAGATATTTCAAGAGGAACAAGTCCGAGAAAGCTCAAAACTCTTTCACCCTGGTTCTATCTATGCACCAGAGTCAGCATGGCCAGCAGAATTCATCACTGGAGGATTGACTGCACTGTCAGTAACAGTATCAGATGAGTTGATTCATATGGTAAGGAGCATCAATCACGGAAATTCATTCAAAAAGCTTGAGAGAATCATGGGATACATGCTCCGATTTGCAAAAAGAACACGAAAAATCAGCAATCATCATGAACATCTCACGGCGGACGAACTCAACGATGCTCTGCGCTTATTAGTAAGATGCGCTCAACAGGAAGACTTTTCACAAGACATACATCATTTAAGTCAATACGGAGAACTTTCGAACAATAGTTCGCTGCAAGAATTGACACCATTCATTGACGAACATGGCATTGTCCGAGTTGGAGGCAGATTGCGAGAAGCTAATATCTCATACGACGCAAAGCATCCAATGCTACTCCCATATTCAAATTTGCTCACAAAGCTGATAATGACCGACTTGCATATCAGCCACAAGCATGCGCCCCCACAAACACTTTTATCCATCACCCGACAGAGATTCTGGCCTATCAAGGGAAAAATAATTGCCCGCTCGATTGTACACAAATGCGTTCACTGCGCAAGAGCCGCACCAAAATTGCTCAATCAGCTCATGGGTAACCTCCCACCAGCTCGAATTCAGCCAGCGAGACCATTCATAAACGCTGGCGTTGACTACTGTGGACCATTTTGGACACACTTCAAGATTCGAGGCAAGAAACCAGTTAAATCGTACGTGGCAATATTTTGCTGCTTCTCCACCAAGGCAGTACACCTGGAACTGGTCACCGACTTAAGCACTGACGCCTTTTTGGGTGCGCTACGAAGGTTCATCAGCCGTCGTGGACACTGCGCCAACATTTACTCTGACAACGCAACTAACTTTGTAGGAGCCAGGAATCAACTTCATGAGATCCACGACGCCATCTACTCAGATGATGCCAAAAATAAAATAACGTCTATGTGCAGCAGCAAAGGCATAACGTTCCACTTCTTACCGCCACGTGCTCCACATTTTGGTGGCTTATGGGAGGCGGCTGTAAAGTCCACTAAGCGACTCATGCAATTGCAAATCAGCTCAAGTTCTCTAACGTATGAAGAATTGGAGACTTTGGTAATCGAAATTGAGGCGATACTAAACTCAAGACCAATCACTCCAATGTCGTCAAATCCAAATGATCTTACTGCCTTGACTCCAGGACATTTCCTCATCGAAGAACCACTAACTAGTAATATTGATCCAGAAGCCAAACCATTAAACACCAGACTCGGAGCTCGATGGCAACTGGTACTTCGACTTAAAAAGGAATTCTGGGAGAAATGGACAACTGAATACTTGCACGAGCTTCAGAAACGTGTAAAATGGAAGTCTAGTCATCTCAATATTCAGCCGGGAACATTAGTTATGATAAAGGAAGACAACTCCCATCCTCTTCAATGGCCTCTTGGGAGAATAATCGAAACGATAAAAGGCAAAGATGACCGAGTGCGAGTTGTCAACATTAAAACGGCAACCCAAATAATACAGAGACCCATACACAAAATTGCTCCTCTACCAGCAGACACAACGGATGATGCTGATCATCTGAAGCCACACAAAGCCACAAAATTAGGGTCTATGCTTACAACAGTACTTATGGCATGCCTATTCGTGCCACTCATTCAAGGGTCTCCTATCCATATTCACAGCTTTAACACATCGAAACCAACAATTTACTTCGAGAATTTGGGAAAGGCCAGCGTTATTTCCAAAGAATGGCAGATGATTGTTTATTACAACATAACTGGTTATTGGCGTGAGCATAAATACTTGAATAACGCAACAAACTTTCTGCCGGCACTATGTAACAGCCTAGCAGGCCCTAGTATATGTTCAGGGACGATACAACACATCCAACATCAACTCACAGAATTATCCGAAGTGGATTCAATGATGATCCGAGTGTCTTCCAGAAGGAAAAGAGGCGCACTCAACGTTGTCGGAAACATCGCAAACAGTCTTTTCGGAATTCTTGATTCAGAATATGCTGACAAGATGAGGGATATAATTGAAGACACTAACGATAACCAACAGCGATTATTGAAACTGCTTTAAAATCAAACCTCATTACTCGATTCAACAATAAACGTTATCCGTGGAAACTATAAGCATATTGAAAGCCAATTTGAGCAGTTGACCTTGCTTGCCAATCGAAAAACAGAAAAATTAAACCGAATCGACAAGGAAGTACATCAAGATAGACTATCGGCTCTTTACATGGCTCATGCCCTTCAACTGCTTGTTGCTGTAAACAACCTTCAACAAACTCATAATGCTCTCATGGACATTTTAACCGATGCTCATCACGGGAGAATCAATTCACGGATTCTACCTCCGCAAAAACTTCAGCAGGAGATAAACAACATAAGAAAATACTTGCCAAAGACACTAACCTTACCACTGCCTATGAATGAGATTGCAGAATATTATAAACTAATGACAGTAAAGATCAAACCAAGTCTGCAGTATACAATCATTCAGTTAAAGCTGCCTCTCAGTACTAATGACGAGTTCGAGCTCTTCCGGACAGTTTCTGTTCCTGCTATTATTAATAAAGAAACATGGGCTATCAAAGCTACAACGCCTTACATTATCGTCAACTTGCACAGAAACCAATATTATCCTCTGGGAGAGATTGAGAAACTTGGCTGCATATACACCGTTCACAATTACATTCTGTGCAATCAGCACCATCCTACATATAAGGCAGATTTCGGTCCAAGCATTTGTGAACTAAATCTTATAAACCAGCGGTTTAATCCCAATCAATGCCAAGTGCAGAAAGTTCCAAATCAACCACGGTGGATTCAACTCCACACTTCTAACCAATGGCTCTATTCCCTCGATGAAGGGATAATAATCAATGCTGTCTGTAGCGGCGAAGTTACACAATTATCTCTTGAAGGATCCGGAATTCTCACGGTAGATGACAACTGCATCATACAACAACCTGGAGTAACAATACAGGCGCACAACATTTACCCCAGTACTATTCGACAATCTTATGCAGCCTCTCTATCAGTTCCGTTATCAGCTGAGCTCGAAACAACATCTGAAATCATACCTTCACGTATTTCGCCAACTATACCTACAAATACATTGGATGACCTACAAACCAAGGTTCAACATCAATTGATAGAAGAAGAGAGCTCCAACATCAACAAGCATCATGTACATCACTACATAGTAGGCTACTCCACATTAACAGTAGTCTTAGTAGTACCTGCGCTACTTTGTTGGAAGTTGTTTTACGGGAAACGTGCCCGAAGGACTACATCTTCCTCTGCAACAGCGACTCATTATTTCACTATAGGATCCAAGGCACTTGATGAATCCTGAACGAATTTCCAACGGGGGGAGGATGTTTGATTTCTTTATTATACATACATACTACATATATACAATAGAAAATTTCATTCTTATTAGCAATACACATTATCACTGTACATTATCACTGTATAGCCTGCCTAGCAAAACAGTATAGGTCAATAACACTCTATTAAAAGTAAGTTGATTGGCATTTTTCGTGTAAGATTGAAATTTCATCAAGTCCATCAGATCGTTGACTTTTTTTCTACAGCTGCACTTTCTACGTACATAAATTCTTGAACGCAGTCAATAATTCTCGTCAGCAATATTTCTCTTCATAAGTATTTTTGTCTTTTTGCACTTTTGTACAGCAAAACTTGTAGAACATCATATTGCATATGTAAACAAAAAGTCATCGATCTCGATTCACGTGCAATATAATGATATTAGCAGAAATTTATGTTTAGGCTAAGAATTTTGTAATCATATAAAATAGATATGCAGGAAATAAAAATTCGTTCAGTTTCGTATACTTGAATCAAGCGTTTTATTCTGTGCGTTATACAGTTTTGCAGTTCGTGATATTTGCGTTCCCAAAATATCAAAGTGTTTTAGTCAAAATACTATAATTACTGCTGTTTGTGACATCGTGCTGTTCGTGGAATTACCAACTTAACTTCCAACAAGTGTAACCGCTTGGTGGAAATTATATTCAATAGAAGGTTCTCTAAGTTCCAAGTGCTTAGTGAATCACTATTGAATCAATAAAAAAACACTAATCAAGTTGCTGAGTTCTTGAGCATCGTGAGAAACAAGACTATTTACTAATGAAATTTATACTGTTTTGAAAAGAAATAAATCTATTTTATAATACTAAAAGTTACAATTAATGTATGCTAGTTCAACATAGAAATGTGCAAATACAGCAAAATAACTTGAGTGAAAAAATCCCGCGAGTCGTGATTTGTGTTAATCAAAGTGTTGAGTTCTTGTACCATCATAAGAAAGATTGGTCCTTCGAACCGGATAAAATGTGGTGAGTCACATTTGTATCAAATTTCCTTTCTGTTTCCTTTCTATTATCTCCTTTCTATTCTGATACATTCTGATAAAATGTATGACAATGTGCTTGAAATTTGCGATTGAGATAAAAACCTACGATTGATCATCAACCTAATGCCGATTTGTTAAGTTTCACTAATAAGAGGTGCAGTGCATTGTTAAAATACAGTACAGCTAATAATTACGCTGGCCGGCTTAATGTTTTATTCAAATTTTCTATTACCACATTGAAAAACGGCACATTTGATAAGCTTACTACTTCAAATAGCAAGCAGCAATCGAACCACTTGTAACTGAAAATTTAAACCAAATTATTCTAGTTGTTATTTCTGATACCGGCATTAAAACTAAGGCCATCACGTTAACTAGTATCTACGCACGATAATAACTTCGCGAGTTTAGTCAAAGAAAGTGAAACGTCCGAAAAGATTGAAACGCTGATTATGAAACAGACCACGAACATGGATTCATTCGACAGATTTGTCGTGAATTGTCGAAAATGTTCCAAAGCAAATTTAACCCCCGGTTAATTAAAAGGGCGGATAGAGGGCTTAGCCGATTTGTGGAGACAATTCAAGGAACTTCATGGAAAGATTCCCCTCAAGGTTGATGATACTTCCAAAACACTTCCATATTTCCGAAATGATTCATATTTTCATTATGAAGAAATATACTACGATTATTTTGGAAAGATAACTGACTTGAGAGACCAAGGGGTCTCACCAGCAACCAGTTCCACGACACGAGAGATCAATCTTCGGCCAATCTTCTTACCAACATTTGCGGGGAAATACTCTAAATGGCAACCATTTAGCGATATATTCCAAGCGCTCGTGGGTAACAACCATCAATTGACTGGTGTACAAAAACTACACTATTTGAGAAGTTCAGTTTCAGGCGAAGCCGAACATCTTTTAAGATCATACAACATGGTCGAAACTAATTTCGAACCTGCCTGAAATGCGTTATTCAAAAGATTCAGCAACAACCGGCTGCTAATCAATGCTCAACTCGCAATTCTATTCAACAATTCACCAATATCAAGAGAGTCAGCAGCAACAATTTGATTCAACAAACGAAAGTTTATCAGCGTTGAAGTCATTGATGGTGAGAGTGGATGATTGGGATCTTGCCATTATTTACGTCCAATCATCACGTCTACGATCCGAAACGCGAACAATGTGGGAAGAGAAACTAAGTCTGAGTACTGAACCCGCCACTCTCGCTCAATACTTAGAATTTCTCGAAACAAGATTCCGAACTTTAGAGGTCGTGTAGTCAGCCTTTTCAACTACGCCATGTTAAACCACCAGCCTGCAAAAACACGCAGTATTTGTTTCTTTTAACTCAATCACCTGCTCGTATTGCAAGCAACATCATCATATGAGAAAGTGCCAACTCTTCCAAGCACTACCTTACGATCAACGCCTGCAGTTCGTGAGAAACAAATCTTTGTGTTTCAACTGCTTAGCAACGGATCACTCAAGCAAAATTTGCCTTAGCAAACGAAGTTGTGTACACTGCGGACGTTGACACCATACATCAATCAACGAAGATTCGAATCAACAACTCAATAGCCGAAACTCCTCAGGAAACCGGAATCTGGTTTCTTCTTATGTGGTCAATCAATCAATTGACACGGTATTATTTGCGACTGCGCTTGTTAAGATACCATCTAACGGAACATATTTCATACTGAGAGCGTTAATCGATCCAGGCTCGCAAGTAAGCTTCATCACTACAGCGGCTATGCAACGTCTGCGACTTAAACCCCTGAACATTATCACGAAAATGAAGATTTTAGGAATAAGAAATACCAAAACAGGACACTCACAAAAGGTTGTACTCTTTAAGATCAAATCCATAACTTCAAATGAATTCATTTTGCTGCTGGAAGCAATAGTTCTTCCATCACTGACCGGTCGACTGCCACAAACTCGACTCTCACCCGCTCGTTTCAGCCATTTAAGATATCTAGACTTGGCAGATCCTCTATATTATCAGCCAAGCAATATTGATTTGATACCCAAATACCCATATCATACCCAAATATCATCAAAGATGGAATTGAGAAGGGCCCCTTTAATGCTCCAATCGCACAAAATACCGCCTTAGGTTGGATATTGATGGGCGCAGTTCGTAATGAAGCACGAACATCAATTAACGTATGCTCGTTCTTTAACCAATTAGAACTTGGCTGACAATTACGTCGATTCTGGGAGTTAGAAGAAGTAGAAACCGTATGTCACCGCGATGAAGACACTGTTCGATGCGGAGATTATTTTAAGTCTACTCACAAACGAAACGCCCAAGGACGTCATATCGTTTCCTTACCGTTCAAATCTAATCCAGCGGAGTTGGGATCATCTTTCAAATCAGCTAGTTCACAATTAATCTCGCTCGAATGCCGACTATGCAGACATGCAAAATTGAGATCTGACAACGAGAGGTGCCTATACGAATATCTTGAATTAAACCATATGGAGAAAATTCCAGAAAAAAACATCAAGACTTATCTAAGCTATTATCTGCCTCATCACGGTGTCGTCAAAGAAACAAGTATGACAACTAAATTGCGAGTGGTATTCAACGCATCCTTTGAAATCCGACAAAGGCAACTCTTTAAATGATATACTTCACGTCGGTCCCAGCTTACAACAGGATCTACCAGTTATCATCACCCGTTGGAGAATGCATCGGATACTTTTTGCGGCAGACATGGAAAAAATTTACCGACAGGTCCTAGTTTCGGAAACTGACCGAGATTCTCAGCGAATTCTGTGGCGCCAGGATTCATCTGCATCTGCCGAACACTTTCGACTTACCACAGTGCCTTTCGGAGTTAGTTCAGCGCCTTTCCTCGCCATGCGTGTGGTTCAACAATTAGTTGATGACGAAGGTTTACAGTTCCCTCTCGCTTCAAAAATTTTAACCACAGAGTTATGTGTCGACAATGTAATGGGGGAGCTAATAATCTAAGGGATGTGCTTCGGACACAAGAAGAGTTAATCTCACTACTAAGTCGAGGTGGTTTCCATCTACGACAATGGGCGTCAAATTATCCGCTGACTCTCAAAACCATTCCCGAAGAAGATTGGTTAAAGTCAAATCCACGTCAGTTCCAAAACACCACTGCATCCACAGTTAAGACACTTGGTCTAGAGTGGAACCATATGACCGACAATTTCCTTCTCAAATTTCATATGGAACACCATTCGGAGATATGTACAAAGCGATCTATGTTGTCATGTATTGCAAAATTATTCGACCCCTTAGGCTGGTATGCGCCTGCGACAGTTACGGCGAAGATCTTAATCCAGAAGTTGTGGCTGTAAGGCTTGAGCTAGGATCAACCACTGCCGGAAAAGTATAAGGTCGAGTGGAATAAATTTAAAAATGATCTAAAAAATGATCACAGTTGGAGAAAGTGAAAATATCCCGTTGGCTCCAAACGGAAAATCAATCAGAATTTAAACTCCACGGATTTTGCGATGCTTCAGAGCAAGCATACAGTGCAGCCGTCTATTTAAGAGTGATTGGATCAAACCATACAGGCGTTAACGTATCGTTAATCATGGCCAAAACCAAGTTCGCGCCTATTTAAACTATTTCGCTTCCTCGTTTAGAACTCAGCGGGGCCGCCGTTCTTGCAAAACTGCTATCACGCGTCATCAGAATCCTTGAACAACACGAAGTTCCCGTACATTGCTGGACTGATTCAACAATTGTGCTAGCCTGGCTTGCAAACTCCCTTGCAGTTGGAAGACGTTCGTCGCAAATCGTACAAGTACAATTTGAGAGCTGATACCCATGGCCATCTGGCATCATGTAATTTCCAGGTATAATCCTGCTGATTTAGCAACCAGAGGCATATCTCCGACTGAGTTTAAATTTTCAACACTCTGGTGGCACCGACCAGATTGGCTGTCACGTTCTGTCAGTGACTGGCCAACGTAAAATGCCATCACTACGACGCAGGATATTCGTAAAATTACTTCTTTTGTAGCACAGACTTCTATAGATAAAGGTACAATTATGAACCTTTCCGATTTCTCTTCCTACACTTAACTCATCCGAGTTACATCATACCCTCTGCGATTGATTCAACAATGTAGAAGGTAAAGGTCGATTCATCAGGCAAGTTTCATGTCATCACAGGAACTAGGTAACGCCTCTTCTTATTGAATCCGTGCCGTCCAAAAAGCTTAATATAATGAAGAAATCCAATCACTAAAACCAACAACAAAAAACAATGACAAAAGCAAAATCAAAGGATTCATACCTTTCTTAGACAAAGATGACATCTTACGGATTGGCGGGTGTCTTCACCATTCACATTTATCTTACGAGGAACGACATCCAATCGTTCTCCCACATGGAAGCCATCTCACAAAATTGCTCATTTCCGTTCACCATTTAAAAACTCTGCACGGAGGACTGACCGCAACACTTAGCAGCATTCGGCGAAAATATTGGGCTCCAAAATTACGTAATACAATCAAGGCGTACATACATCGATGCATAAAATATTTTCGTCTATCAAAGGAAGGTGCAACTCAATTGATGGGCAATTTACCGAGCGAACGTATTACTCCAGCTCCTCCTTTCAAAAATACTGGCATAGATTATGCAGGACCACTGACGACACTAATGTAAAGAGTCGGAATCCGAAAACTCACAAGGGCTACATCGCATTATTTATTTGCTTCGTTACAAAGGCTATTCATTTAAAAGCGGTGAGTGGTCTGACGACAGATGCCTTGTTGGCCGCATTACGACGATTCATTGGAGGAAGGGGACACTGCAAAAATATCTTCACTGACTGTGGTACAAATTTCTTAAGAGCCAAGGCATCACTTCAAAAAAACATTCATTACAAGTCTACATAAAGCCACGCGTGAAGTTGCGGAACTGTTGGCAAATGATGGCATTAACTGGGTGTTCATTCCACCAGATTCCCCACATTTTGGAGGCTTATGGGAGGCCGGAGTCCGTTCAATGAAGCACCACCTTCAACGAATAATAGGAAATACTATTCTCACTTGTGAAGAGCTCACAACTGTCCTGATCCAAATAGAGGCATGCCTCAACTCCAGACCTTTAAGCCCCTTGACGGATAAACCAGCTGAACTCACACCACTCACGCCAGGACATTTTCTCATTGGACGAGCTTTAACCGCCCCTCCACAAGACGATCTCTGCTGACACAAAGATAATCGGCTTATGACGTTGGATCCTGACTCAGAAAATCGAACAAGATTTTTGGAAACGGTGGCAAAATGAATATCTACACACCCTGCAACATCGACAGAAATGGAAAAATGCTCGATCGAACTTAAAAGTCGGGCAACTAGTAATAGTCAAGGATGAACGTCCACCTCCTCTCAAGTGGATGTTGGGACGTATATCTGCAGTGTATCCAAGTTCAGATGGCTTAGTTCGAGTGGTTGATCTTAAAACTGCTAGCTCAACAATACGAAGGCCGATTCATAAAATTTGCCGTTTACCAGACCAAAACGAGTAGAAACCATGAACATAGCTTTAACCAAAACACATCAACTACAAAATTAACATAAAACTATCAACTTTCTGAATTTGAATTAATAAAGGCAAATAACTGCCGATTATTATATTGAACAACGCTAATTGACGCTTATACTGAATACCTTATTTCCCCTTCCTCTATCCACTCCACAATCCACTGGAACGAGATGGCGAGTCAGAGCGCCTTAACTCCTGGTCCGATGATGCCAAAATATTCGCACGGAGGAAATGCCGCGAAATATTGGGTCATCAATACCGCTTGGTTCACTGCCAGAAACTAATAGCATCCTAGGAAACACAGTATCACGGTGAATAATAAATCTATAAACTTATCACAATTTATTTTTATTGTATGAAATCATCCCACCATTCTCGACATCCGGTACCAGCTGATGGGCAGCTAAATTTGAAGTGCACACGTTTCAAGGCCCGGGAGAATGTCAACGATTGAGCTGTGTGCGTCGTTGGACCAGTTGATATAACTTGATTGAAAAAATAACAGGTTCTAATGTGCCGTTTTGAAAGAAGACCTGGAACGTGATCAGAGCGAGTTTTGAGTTTCGAGCGAGATCGAAAATATCCCGCGAACCAAGTGGACGAGTAGTGATTTATACTATTCAAGTTACTGAGTTCTTGAACATCGTGAGAAACAAGACTATTTACTAATGAAATTTATACTATTTTTGAAAAGAAATAAATCTATTTTATAATACTTAAAGTTACAATTATTGTAGGCTAGTTCAACATAGAAATGTGCAAATACAGCAAAACTACTTGAGCGAAAAAATCCCGCGAGTCGTGATTTTTGTTAATCAAAGTGTTGAGTTCTTGAACTTGAAAAACAGTACATTCAATTTGTTTGAACATTTCGAGAGGCAATTTAAATATGAGTAGAAATCCATGAGTAGCTCAAGAATTATAATAATATAAACAATTATTTGATGTGCAG
>OX376372.1:90594824-90626459 GCA_947369275.1 Nemotelus nigrinus | reverse complement strand
AAAAACATGGCATACCACAAATGGCTGCAAGCAAACTGCAGCGTTATGCATTATTTTTGTCAGGATATGTATTTAAAATTAAATATGTCAAATCAAATGAAAACAGAGCAGATGATGATTTTCCAGATGAAGAAGTATACATAAATTACATTACGAATGAATAAAATGTTACCCATTGATGCAAAAAGAATTTCAGACGAAACACTCGAAGATGAAATATTGTGTAAGGTTAAGGAGTTAATTGAGCATGGGTGGCCACATAAAGTTGAAGTTGAATTAAAGTCTACTTTTCGAAGAAGAATGAATTATCGATAGAAGGGGGGTGCATATTATGGGGTTATAGGGTGGTTATACTCTTGCACTTAGGAAAACAATCTTGAATTGCATAATTCACATCAGGGTATCGTAAAAACAAAGTCGCTAGCTAGAAGCTATGTTTTCTGGCCAGGACTAAGCAAAAACATAGAAAATGCTATTAAATCCTGTGATATTTGTACATCGCTGCAGAATGATCCACCCAAAATGCAATTTAGCCAGTGGCAGCCTGCAAATGGTCCCTGGGAACGTCTGCACTTAGATTTCTTAGGTCCATTTATGAACAAAACTATTTTGATTTGTGTCGATAGTTTTTCAAAGTGGGTTGAAGCGTTTGAAGTAAAACGCATGGACACACGTAGCACTATAATTAAGTTTAGAGAAATATTCAGTCGATTCGGATTTCCAAAGGTGATTGTTACTGATAATGGAATCGCTTTCACTTCAGAAGTTTTTCAAGAATTTTGTAGAGCAAATGGGTTGAAACACATAACGACACCACCTTATCATCCAGCATCGAATGGGCAAGCTGAGAATACAGTCAAGTTTGTGAAAAACTCTTTAAAGAAAATAGTTAAAGAAGGAAGTGATAACTTAGACATTTCTCTTTTAAGATATTTATTTGACTATCGAACTACTCCACATAGTACAACAGGGGTAACACCCGCATCACTCCTACTTGGTAGAGAAGCTAGGACCAAAATTTGATTTGCTCCGGCCAGTGAATTTGAATTCTTGTGAACGTAATTGTGTCCGCAATGGAGCTTTTAGTCTGCAAGGAAAGAAAATTAGAATACCCGATCAAAAGAAATTAAGGTTTTTGTGCGAAGGTAGTAACGTTTGGTTTAGACAGTATAAAAATGGGAAGAAATACTGAGTCATGGTAACATTGTTAGAGTCTTGGGTCGAACTACATATTTAGTCAAAACCTGACAATTCTGATCACGTATGTGCAAGACACATTGACCAATTAAGACTTAGCACCAGTGGCGCTCGTCAGGGGCCGCAGGTTCGGCCCGGCCGTACCAAAATAATTGACTAATAACACCCGAAAATATTGAAGATAAATAATTAATATTAAATGTTTAGCTACTACTCATTTATTTCTTTCACTCGTATCTTTAATATCAGTGGTTCTTTAATTTGCAATCAGCCGCGTATACAAGCCCCGTATTAAAATAGGAATTAGATCGAAATAGTAAAGTATAAACGGGTAAACAACCCATTGCGATTCGTTTGCGTTGAATTCAATTTTATTTCAATTCCGATTTGTGTACGCGCAACGAACAACTTACCCGGCAATCTTTCATACGACGTGACGGCCCAGCCGGCAGTCCTCAAAATCTACATTACATACAAGCATTCAATCATATGTACTCGTATATATGACTACAATGCATCACCCACCCAACGAAACGGCGGCCATATCATACCCAGCAAGTGCATGCGAGAATCAAGTGAAGCTACGGCCGAAATTGCGGCCCATAGTAAACTGGCAGAGTCTGGCTACAGTCTAAGTCACTCAAAGCCTCTCAGACAGCTTCCCTTCTATACTTTATTTCAATACTAGCTATTTAGCTAGGTGTTTTGTATCAAATTTCGAACTGATCATAAAGCAAAAATGGTAAAAATTGCCAGCGGCCAGCCGCAAACTGCCGGAACTCTGCTTAAAAGCAGCAAGCATCATACATGCTCCGTTAAATTGCGCTAAAGTCAATGTTAGGACGCTTTATGTTACTGGAGAGATTGAGTTTCTGTACCATAGTATTGTGCGGGTAGAAAAAGGTCAAATGGATGTTTCTTTATTAAAGAATGCCTTGTGTTTGGTAGAGTAATAAGACGATGGTAGTGCATATTGGTAAAATAGAAAAATGCTTTTTGAATGATTTTATGTCTTGATTAGGAAACTGTGGTTGTCGTATAGATTTAATTTGTCAGTGCGAAAACGGTTTTTCGAAAATGGTTTTTATTGAGGAGATGGTAATGGAAAAACTGAAATAATGCAGGTAGCAAGATGGTCCGGCAAATCATCTTTTTATAGACGAATTTATTCGTAAAGAATATAATTTAATGAAAAAATATGAGAAACTTAATCGAAAGGAAAACTTGATGAATTGGTACGTAGTATTTTATAATTAATGCTCGTGGTATACTCGTGAAGTCCGTAATGAAAAATTTTTTAGTGTCCGCTATAATTTTGAAAACTAATCATCGCTTTAGTTCGACAGGGAAAGATAATATAAAGTTGCAATCGCAAGTTTTTCAACTTTAAAATGCATAAAAGCATGCATTAGGAAAAATGTGCGATTAGGTCTGTTCGCGTACTTCAGCAGTAACAGAATTTAGCAGCTGGCTTGCAAAATTTGGCTTGCAGCAAGAGTACAAAAACGACTTTCTGCGAATCTATTTTAATATATTATAATTGATTCAGGTACGCGAACAGACTTATTGTCATTAAAAGCAATGCTACGAAAATCAATGAAAGATAAATTATAATTTTTGTGCTGAAAAGGTCGATGATTTCGCGGTAGTCAAAATAAAAGACTGAATATACAAAGTGGTAATGCTTTGAATATCCTTTTGGCAAAAAAAACTTTGATTTGTTGCTTGCTCTTTGAAAAGTATTATAGGATTTTTGATTCCTAAGAGACTATTTATTAAGCTACCAAAAATTTCATCTTGTGGAATAGAAATTCGCTTTTGGCCGACCCAAATTTTTATGTTACGAGCCGTCACTGCTTAGCACTAACGTTGTTTCTACATTCCCAGTAGTTACTACTAACAATGAGTGTTCAGGGGATTGGGGATTTAAAATGAAGGCCGTGGCTACAGAATCTAAGAATCAGGACTGCGTTTTATTGCAAGATGAACAAGAAAAATGTGATGAATTAAATGATGAAGTTTTTGCAAATTCTGAAACATTAAATGATGAGTCAAGTAAACTTGAGGTAAACACTGTTAATAATCAGCATAATATTTGGTCCGGTAGACTGCGTAGTCGGAATGCAGAGCCAGCTTCAAATACAGAGGGGAAAAGTTGTAATATATTTAATTTGGTTCAAGTGAATTGATAGATGTCTCTACAACCAAGTTACCAAGTTACACACACAATCGTAAATAATACTTCCTCTCTATCGTTATTTGTAACTAGTTGCTAAGTTGTTTGAAAACAGTTTGTAAGCGTACACGTTAAGTTTGGATTAAGAAATAAATCAGTGAATTATAATGTGATCCAAAAATAGAAGTTTTAATTTCAAATTATTATAAAAGAAGACACAACAGTATTTAATTTGAAGCATCTGTTGATGCAATAGCTACGAAAATTGCTAAACCTGGTTAGCTTGTGTCAGCAGCAAAGCAAAACATATACCAAATCTGCTTCACGTTAAACTAAATCCAACAAATAAATTTCGTTTCAATTGAATCACTGCGCTAGAAGTTATACGGGTGAAAAATTGTTTACGATTACCACCCTCAAAACTTTTCAAATTTTTAAAGCGTTAATATTTGTTGTTGATTTTTATTGCAGGATCGTTCCCATTTGCAAATCTAATGACATAATCGCGCAGTAAAGAAATTCCAAAAAATTACAAAAATGGTCATAGCTGGCAGCCCTTTCATGATTTTTGTACGAAATTCCTATGACATTTGGCTCACATCAAACCTATTTACTGAATTTTGTTTAAATCTGATGGCTGAATCGGACGTTATAGGCCAAAAAGCTGTTTTTTTTCTCAGTGATTTTTCAAGATGGCACCACTGCCACAGGATTGCCCGCATTTCAAACCTGGTCAGACCTGGTCCTAGTTGATACCAACATGTTCTGTTAATTTCATTATGATCGAATAATCCGGTCGTCAGTTCTCGTGAACAGAACTTTCGAGTGCTGAAAATAGAGGATATTTAGTGATGTGTTGCCGTTCTTGTGCAAATCGGAGTTTATTATCTTGTGCAAATCGTAATAATAATTAAAATTTATGAATGATTTGAATTTTTTGTCAAAAATCAAAAATTTTTCAGGAGGTTCAATGATTTGAAGGATTTTTTTTTCAAGAGCCTGCCGCAGCTACAGGGTTACCCGCACGACCTTGAGAATCCATGTGTATTAAATTTTAGTCAAAATCAATACGCTCTGCAAATTTCACGATGATCCAATATTTTGGTCAAAAGAAATGACAAATCAAAATTTGAAAAAAAATCCTTGCCTACTTTGAGGCACGCTGCACCCACAAACGGCTCAAAATTTCCAATTTTTTCTCATAGGCAAGCTGTGAACATACTAATTGTTCATTCCCAATCCTTTTTTTGAACAAAAATTTACGCTGCTTGGAAATATAGGAGTACCTCAAAATTCACGAAAACGCTCGCCGCCGCCAAAAAGTTTAGGATATCTGAATTTTAGTAAATCGTGGACCTACCTACTAAATACATCTACGTTCTCCGAAAGTTTCAGCTCAATCGAATTGGCCACTCCAGAGATTATCTACCTTAATCATTTCGATGATATATATATATATATATATATATATATATATATATATATATATATATATATATATATATATATATATATATATATATATATATATATATATATATCATCGAAATGATTAAGGTAGATAATCTCTGGAGTGGCCAATTCGATTGAGCTGAAACTTTCGGAGAACGTAGATGTATTTAGTAGGTAGGTCCACGATTTACTAAAATTCAGATATCCTAAACTTTTTGGCGGCGGCGAGCGTTTTCGTGAATTTTGAGGTACTCCTATATTTCCAAGCAGCGTAAATTTTTGTTCAAAAAAAGGATTGGGAATGAACAATTATTATGTTCACAGCTTGCCTATGAGAAAAAATTGGAAATTTTGAGCCGTTTGTGGGTGCAGCGTGCCTCAAAGTAGGCAAGGATTTTTTTTCAAATTTTGATTTGTCATTTCTTTTGACCAAAATATTGGATCATCGTGAAATTTGCAGAGCGTATTGATTTTGACTAAAATTTAATACACATGGATTCTCAAGGTCGTGCGGGTAACCCTGTAGCTGCGGCAGGCTCTTGAAAAAAAAATCCTTCAAATCATTGAACCTCCTGAAAAATTTTTGATTTTTGACAAAAAATTCAAATCATTCATAAATTTTAATTATTATTACGATTTGCACAAGATAATAAACTCCGATTTGCACAAGAACGGCAACACATCACTAAATATCCTCTATTTTCAGCACTCGAAAGTTCTGTTCACGAGAACTGACGACCGGATTATTCGATCATAATGAAATTAACAGAACATGTTGGTATCAACTAGGACCAGGTCTGACCAGGTTTGAAATGCGGGCAATCCTGTGGCAGTGGTGCCATCTTGAAAAATCACTGAGAAAAAAAACAGCTTTTTGGCCTATAACGTCCGATTCAGCCATCAGATTTAAACAAAATTCAGTAAATAGGTTTGATGTGAGCCAAATGTCATAGGAATTTCGTACAAAAATCATGAAAGGGCTGCCAGCTATGACCATTTTTGTAATTTTTTGGAATTTCTTTACTGCGCGATTATGTCATTAGATTTGCAAATGGGAACGATCCTGCAATAAAAATCAACAACAAATATTAACGCTTTAAAAATTTGAAAAGTTTTGAGGGTGGTAATCGTAAACAATTTTTCACCCGTATAACTTCTAGCGCAGTGATTCAATTGAAACGAAATTTATTTGTTGGATTTAGTTTAACGTGAAGCAGATTTGGTATATGTTTTGCTTTGCTGCTGACACAAGCTAACCAGGTTTAGCAATTTTCGTAGCTATTGCATCAACAGATGCTTCAAATTAAATACTGTTGTGTCTTCTTTTATAATAATTTGAAATTAAAACTTCTATTTTTGGATCACATTATAATTCACTGATTTATTTCTTAATCCAAACTTAACGTGTACGCTTACAAACTGTTTTCAAACAACTTAGCAACTAGTTACAAATAACGATAGAGAGGAAGTATTATTTACGATTGTGTGTGTAACTTGGTAACTTGGTTGTAGAGACATCTATCAATTCACTTGAACCAAATTAAATATATTACAACTTTTCCCCTCTGTATTTGAAGCTGGCTCTGCATTCCGACTACGCAGTCTACCGGACCAAATATTATGCTGATTATTAACAGTGTTTACCTCAAGTTTACTTGACTCATCATTTAATGTTTCAGAATTTGCAAAAACTTCATCATTTAATTCATCACATTTTTCTTGTTCATCTTGCAATAAAACGCAGTCCTGATTCTTAGATTCTGTAGCCACGGCCTTCATTTTAAATCCCCAATCCCCTGAACACTCATTGTTAGTAGTAACTACTGGGAATGTAGAAACAACGTTAGTGCTAAGCAGTGACGGCTCGTAACATAAAAATTTGGGTCGGCCAAAAGCGAATTTCTATTCCACAAGATGAAATTTTTGGTAGCTTAATAAATAGTCTCTTAGGAATCAAAAATCCTATAATACTTTTCAAAGAGCAAGCAACAAATCAAAGTTTTTTTTGCCAAAAGGATATTCAAAGCATTACCACTTTGTATATTCAGTCTTTTATTTTGACTACCGCGAAATCATCGACCTTTTCAGCACAAAAATTATAATTTATCTTTCATTGATTTTCGTAGCATTGCTTTTAATGACAATAAGTCTGTTCGCGTACCTGAATCAATTATAATATATTAAAATAGATTCGCAGAAAGTCGTTTTTGTACTCTTGCTGCAAGCCAAATTTTGCAAGCCAGCTGCTAAATTCTGTTACTGCTGAAGTACGCGAACAGACCTAATCGCACATTTTTCCTAATGCATGCTTTTATGCATTTTAAAGTTGAAAAACTTGCGATTGCAACTTTATATTATCTTTCCCTGTCGAACTAAAGCGATGATTAGTTTTCAAAATTATAGCGGACACTAAAAAATTTTTCATTACGGACTTCACGAGTATACCACGAGCATTAATTATAAAATACTACGTACCAATTCATCAAGTTTTCCTTTCGATTAAGTTTCTCATATTTTTTCATTAAATTATATTCTTTACGAATAAATTCGTCTATAAAAAGATGATTTGCCGGACCATCTTGCTACCTGCATTATTTCAGTTTTTCCATTACCATCTCCTCAATAAAAACCATTTTCGAAAAACCGTTTTCGCACTGACAAATTAAATCTATACGACAACCACAGTTTCCTAATCAAGACATAAAATCATTCAAAAAGCATTTTTCTATTTTACCAATATGCACTACCATCGTCTTATTACTCTACCAAACACAAGGCATTCTTTAATAAAGAAACATCCATTTGACCTTTTTCTACCCGCACAATACTATGGTACAGAAACTCAATCTCTCCAGTAACATAAAGCGTCCTAACATTGACTTTAGCGCAATTTAACGGAGCATGTATGATGCTTGCTGCTTTTAAGCAGAGTTCCGGCAGTTTGCGGCTGGCCGCTGGCAATTTTTACCATTTTTGCTTTATGATCAGTTCGAAATTTGATACAAAACACCTAGCTAAATAGCTAGTATTGAAATAAAGTATAGAAGGGAAGCTGTCTGAGAGGCTTTGAGTGACTTAGACTGTAGCCAGACTCTGCCAGTTTACTATGGGCCGCAATTTCGGCCGTAGCTTCACTTGATTCTCGCATGCACTTGCTGGGTATGATATGGCCGCCGTTTCGTTGGGTGGGTGATGCATTGTAGTCATATATACGAGTACATATGATTGAATGCTTGTATGTAATGTAGATTTTGAGGACTGCCGGCTGGCCGTCACGTCGTATGAAAGATTGCCGGGTAAGTTGTTCGTTGCGCGTACACAAATCGGAATTGAAATAAAATTGAATTCAACGCAAACGAATCGCAATGGGTTGTTTACCCGTTTATACTTTACTATTTCGATCTAATTCCTATTTTAATACGGGCTTGTATACGCGGCTGATTGCAAATTAAAGAACCACTGATATTAAAGATACGAGTGAAAGAAATAAATGAGTAGTAGCTAAACATTTAATATTAATTATTTATCTTCAATATTTTCGGGTGTTATTAGTCAATTATTTTGGTACGGCCGGGCCGAACCTGCGGCCCCTGACGAGCCGCCACTGGTGCTAAGTCTTAATTGGTCAATGTGTCTTTTACATACGTGATCAGAATTGTCAGGTTTGACTAAATATGTAGTTCGACCCAAGACTCTAACAATGTTACCATGACTCCAGTATTTCTTCCCATTTTTATACTGTCTAAACCAAACGTTACTACCTTCGCACAAAAACCTTAATTTCTTTTGATCGGGTATTCTAATTTTCTCTCCTTGCAGACTAAAAGCTCCATTGCGGACACAATTACGTTCACAAGAATTCAAATTCACTGGCCGGAGCAAATCAAATTTTGTCCTAGCTTCTCTACCAAGTAGGAGTGATGCGGGTGTTACCCCTGTTGTACTATGTGGAGTAGTTCGATAGTCAAATAAATATCTTAAAAGAGAAATGTCTAAGTTATCACTTCCTTCTTTAACTATTTTCTTTAAAGAGTTTTTCACAAACTTGACTGTATTCTCAGCTTGCCCATTCGATGCTGGATGATAAGGTGGTGTCGTTATGTGTTTCAACCCATTTGCTCTACAAAATTCTTGAAAAACTTCTGAAGTGAAAGCGATTCCATTATCAGTAACAATCACCTTTGGAAATCCGAATCGACTGAATATTTCTCTAAACTTAATTATAGTGCTACGTGTGTCCATGCGTTTTACTTCAAACGCTTCAACCCACTTTGAAAAACTATCGACACAAATCAAAATAGTTTTGTTCATAAATGGACCTAAGAAATCTAAGTGCAGACGTTCCCAGGGACCATTTGCAGGCTGCCACTGGCTAAATTGCATTTTGGGTGGATCATTCTGCAGCGATGTACAAATATCACAGGATTTAATAGCATTTTCTATGTTTTTGCTTAGTCCTGGCCAGAAAACATAGCTTCTAGCTAGCGACTTTGTTTTTACGATACCCTGATGTGAATTATGCAATTCAAGATTGTTTTTCCTAAGTGCAAGAGGTATAACCACCCTATAACCCCATAATATGCACCCCCCTTCTATCGATAATTCATTCTTCTTCGAAAAGTAGACTTTAATTCAACTTCAACTTTATGTGGCCACCCATGCTCAATTAACTCCTTAACCTTACACAATATTTCATCTTCGAGTGTTTCGTCTGAAATTCTTTTTGCATCAATGGGTAACATTTTATCATTCGTAATGTAATTTATGTATACTTCTTCATCTGGAAAATCATCATCTGCTCTGTTTTCATTTGATTTGACATATTTAATTTTAAATACATATCCTGACAAAAATAATGCATAACGCTGCAGTTTGCTTGCAGCCATTTGTGGTATGCCATGTTTTTCCCCAAATATAGATGTAAGCGGCTTTGAATCGGTACATAACACAAATTCTCTGCCGAAGAGATACTGGTGGAAATAACGCACTGCCCAATAAATTGCTAATGCCTCCTTTTCAATTTGGCTATATCTCTTCTCTGCTTCACTTAAAACACGAGAAGCGTAGGCATTAGGTTTATTGATACCATTTGAAAGCGTGTGACTTAATACCGCCTTTAGACCATGACAACTAGCATCCGTAACTAACTGCAATGGCAAGTTAATATCATAATGCATTAATATCTCAGGTTTTACAAAAAATTGTTTAATTTCATTAAAGGCAGATTGACATTTTTGTGTCCAAATCCATTTCGTTTTCTTCTTTAGCAAATTGTATAAAGGACTTGATTGTTCTGATACAAAAGGAACGAACTTCCGATCATAATTGATTGTTCCTAAACACGATTGCAACTCTTGAACATTTTTGGGTACTGGTAATTGCAAAATTGCTTGCAACTTTTCTGGAGAGGGACGAATGCCATACTGGTCAATGACAAATCCTAAATAATTCGCTGAATCCTTGAAAAATGCACATTTAGACTTCTTAACGGTCAATCCGCTATTTTG
The DNA here is from genome assembly GCA_947369275.1 of Nemotelus nigrinus. NCBI lineage: Eukaryota > Metazoa > Arthropoda > Insecta > Diptera > Stratiomyidae > Nemotelus > Nemotelus nigrinus. The sequence continues at coordinate 90,616,127 of OX376372.1, read as the reverse complement.
TAATCGCTTTAGAACTGATTCTAATTTTTTGTATAAATCACTACTGCTTTTACCGTATACTAAAATGTCATCTTGAAAAACTGAAATACCCTCGATCCCTAACAAAACTTGTTCAATTCTTTTTTGAAAGCTAGTTGGACAAGTGCTAATACCAAAAGGCTACCTCGTATATTTGAACAACCCTTTGTGTGTACAGATCGTGGTAAGTATTTGACTTTCCTTATCAAGCTCCATTTGCTGATAAGCATGTGCTAAGTCAATTTTCGCAAAAATTCTTGCTCCTGATAATGATCTTAATAAATCTTCAACTCTTGGAAGAACGAATCTTTCTATTTTAATATGCGGATTAAGAGTAATTTTATAATCGCCGCATCTTCTCACAGATCCATCAGATTTGATGATGGGAACTATTGGCGTGGCCCAGTCCGAAAATTCCACCGGTTCAAGAATTTTCATGTTAACCAGCCTTTCTATTTCACTTTCTACTTTTCTTTTCAGACTAAAAGGCAAAGGTCGGGGCGAAAAATAACGTGGAGACACATTGTCACCTAATTTCAATTTAATTTTACCTCTGTTAAAAGTTCCTAAATAATCACTAAACACTTCGGAATATTTCACCACTAGCTTTTGCATTTCAACCAGTGGCGGCTCGTGACATTTAGAAACAGGGAGGCAGTAAATTTCAGAATCATTCGAGCAAAGCTAAATAATATTATAATAATATAATATCGAATTCATATTGTGGGGCTTTGGACTGAGGTAATGAAATACGATGAAGATGCTGTAGAAACATGTTATTTGAAATACAAGTTAAGTGTAAAAAATTTATTTTGCTCTCTCACAAAATAAGTGCAAAATTTATTTTGCTCTCTTTTGGCAAATGTTGAGCGACATTGCCATACAGCTGCGTTGGTCCTCCAATTTCTTGTTAAAATGTTTTTCAATACTTCGCAGCGATAACTCCAATAATCGTGTTTTCTCATGATATTTCGAAAACTAGTCTCAATTCTTTTTAACGCATTAATTGGCATCTCAATATTTACTGAAGTGGCCAGAATTATTAAATTTAACTTTATTATGTATGGTTATCTTATCTATGATAGTAACTTTTCCAGATTATTTTATTTACGTACAGAACAAAGAGCTTACTTTTAAGTTTTTTACGGTTGAGGATTACACCATAAATGGACAGCACGCACTCAAACGAACGTTAACGAAACATATTTTGAAAAGTGAGAGACTGAGCTATATCCATGAGGCACAAAAGCCCATTTTGTGAAATTTATTTAACCAACTTTTTTGTCTAGCCAAATACATAGCACACCTCTGCTGCAGTGATACTATGGAATATTATTATTCACAAAATGGGCTTTTGTGCCTCATGGATATAGCTCAGTCTCTCACTTTTCAAAATATGTTTCGTTAACGTTCGTTTGAGTGCGTGCTGTCCATTTATGGTGTAATCCTCAGCCGTAAAAAACTTAAAAGTAAGCTCTATATTAAATGAACGCTTAACATTCCTATCGGCTCTAATGATTTTGAATTCTTTGGCTAGCTTTCTATTTTCTTTAAATTTTAATATTCCAGATAAGTTTATTGATTGAATGTAATAACTTGTAAGTCATCATAAAATTCATTTATAATTGTAACACAATAATTGAAATCAATAAGAACAATATAGTTTTAGCTTTCAAGAAAAATTCTTCAATGCTACTTAAACTGCACGATAAAATACTTTGAACACTTTAACATGTACTAGTTTTACACTGGTAGTAAACTAAATTTCACAGATCAACCCCATTACCAAACCAAAAATTAGTGCATGCATACAAAAAAAATTTTTCCTCAAAACACAAACAAATAATTTCTTTGGGTTCTTTCCGGAAATGTCTATATAATAATATTCATTATCTTCATATATCAATTATTTATCGTTCTATTCGGTAGTTTGTAAATGTTTCATTAACTGAATACAAAGCATTGACGAAATAAAAATGCAAGGAATTATTAATTTTGATAGTTTTTAATTTGTCCATTATTTTCCTTCTTTGCCCTAAAATAATTACGTGTGTCAAACAACAACACAACACGTACATCGCTGCTTTCGAGGCTTGCCTCTTCGAAGTGGCTATTACGATATTGAAATCTCGAATGTTTGAAGATTCATGAATGACGGGAAAATACAAATTGCAACGTTTTCATTGATAAAAATGCAATAGATGAGGCAGATGTGAATCTGCCTCATTTTCATTTCTCTACCTTCGTTTTCGTTGTGCTCGAAGTCGACGTGCTATATGGTGGTTAGGATTGATGGAAAATTTTTTTTATTTTTTGCACTGAGGCAGTGCTCTGGGTACAAAATTGATTTCGGTGTTCTTGTTTTGGTGATTTTTTTTTGTTTTGCGCTGAGGCAGTGCTATGGTCTGGGTTCCATTTGCACATCTATTTCACCAATCGGAAAAAATTTCGAACCATTGTAATTAATTAATTTTACGTTTGTTCCTTTGAATGGAATATTAGAAAACCACTTGATGTAATCACTGTTGCTAATGCAGCTTATCGCCGCGCCACTATCTAATTCCGCTTTTATGGAAATCTTGTTTACAACAACTGTCAATAATATCGGATCTATACTATTAACGCGTTCGAATGCATATATTATTTCCTCTCTCTCGTCTACTTTAATACAGTTCTGCTTAACAGGTTTTTGAAATTTTGATTTAGCATTTACAGCTGATTTACATACTTTGACCAAATGACCTATTTTACCACAATTTAAACATCTTAAATTTCTATACCTGCAGGTTGTTGATTTATGACCGGTAGTTCCACAACAATAGCACTTATCACTCGTAGACGGCAATTTGTGATCCATTCGTTGTTGTTGCTTCAATATTTTGTTGATGGATTCTGTTTTGATTTTATGGGAATTTATGACGTCTATCGATGCTTCCATTTCCAATGCTATTTGCACAGCTTTATCAAAAGTCAACTCTGTGCCGTGGGAAAACAACTTTTCTTTAATTCGCTTCGACGAAATTCCCAGTATGAAAATGTCTCTTAAGACTTCGCTCAAGATAGACCCAAAATCACACGTTGTGGACAATTTTTTAATTCACCTTGCCCATTCTTGAATTTGCTCAGATGTATCCATTCGAGCTGCATAAAATTTTTCTCGCTCAACAAAGGCGGAGATCACTGGCTGGAAATACTGGTTCAAGATTTCAACAATTTCACCATATGTTTTGCTCTGAGGTTCCACAGGAAAACATAAATTAGTCAACAGCTTATATGATTCTTCCGAAATCATAGTTAACCAAATGGCCCTGTGCCGATTTGCATCCGAAATGTTGTTTGGCATAAAAAATTGCTCTAAGCGCTTTACGTACACTTTCCATTCCATCGTTGAATTATGGAACTCACGCAATGTGCCAATCCCCAGACTCACTGTTGTCTCCGTCATCTTCCTTTTCAAATTTTACAGCAAAATTTATATATTACCTCCAAAAGTCTTTCGTTTTCCTCGTCGCCAATGTTGTGTCTTCATTTAATAATTTGAAATTAAAACTTCTATTTTTGGATCACATTATAATTCACTGATTTATTTCTTAATCCAAACTTAACGTGTACGCTTACAAACTAGTTTCAAACAACTTAGCAACTAGTTACAAATAACGATAGAGAGGAAGTATTATTTACGATTGTGTGTGTAACTTGGTAACTTGGTTGTAGAGACATCTATCAATTCACTTCACCAAATTAAATATATTACACATACTCATATGCAAAACATTTGCAATAAAACTAAGAAACCAATTTTTCAATTTTCCAAGTTTTGAACAGTTTTTGGATGGCAGCCTCAAACAACGTTAACCACTAAAGCTTTCGACGAAATCTTCCGATGAGAACGAAATTCAAAGGATAAGTTGATTTAAGTATGAGCTTGTGAAGGTAAACTTATTGCTGCTTCGTTGGGAAAATGTTGCCAGCACTGAACATTTTCATCATTTGTGTTATAGTTGAGTTTTGCTGCTTTGGATAAGGAATGGTTGATATGATTTTACAAAACAGTGTATTACGTCTTCCCACATTTTTTGTCACTCAAAGAAAATTTCTTCGAAAATTAGTTTTCTAGTGGTTCGGGTGCGCTAGAGGTTTTTTTTATGTTGTTCTTAAAGTAAACATGCAAAACTTTCAATTAAATACATAAACACAATCATTCATTATTCAAGTTGCATTAAAAATAGGTTGTTTGTTCTTACTAAGTATTACTGCCTTAACTTTTTTTACCCACTGTATATATATGTAAAACAGAAAAATAAAGGGAGTCCAAAAACGAATATTTTTTGTACATATTGATCAAACAGCAATTTTTCAATTTTGTTTCTCATAACACAAATATGCCCGTTCACACTACGCGAAACCATGACACAGAGTCTTTTTGATGCGCGCACAAAAACCAACAACGACGCGGTTCGCAGCAAACCAGTTTCTCGAAACAAGTTTAACGTTTCAGACCACGTTCACACGACGCGAAACAACTTCCTGAAACGGTTGTGGGAAGCAGTTGCACGCAGCGTGAACGCACGCTTACGAAATGTCACTTTGTGTACTAGGGTTAATTGCAATTAATCGCATTTAATTGCAATGAAGCCGTTTTTTGTACTCCGTTTTACTGAAAACTGAAAATTTCCCCTCTTTCAGTAAATTTCAGTAAGGTCTAAGCTGCTGAAAAATCCTCAAAAGTATCAAACAGTAGGTCTGTTCGCGTACTACGATTTATTGCAATTAATCGCAATTGTAATGTCGTGAAACTTCGAATGAAACACTCAGTACCAATATGGATTGAATACTTTATTGATATGGATTGAATACTTTATATATTAACCGTGTGTGGAGATCGGTCCGTTCACGAGCCGCCCGGAGCGTAGACTGAAAACGTACTGTTATATTTTTCGGCAAGCCTGTATATACTGAATATTTATTTCCTATATTTTTATTGGCGTATTCGCATACACCACATTTCTTCCGCCTTTTTTATAATGCATTTAACCGCGGAGAACGACGTAGTTTTACGTTTGATTTGGCAGCTAAAATTATCTGATCTTTGTGGCGTTTACGCGTTGTATTATTTTCATCACGTACCACGAAGGTAGACGGCGATGTCTGCTTGATAACTTTTGCTTTACATCGTTTTACCGGGTTCACACTATAATCGTTTATATAGACATCGTCGCCTGCACTTAATTCTAGCTGGCGATTGCCACCTTTCGCGATTATTTGTGCTCTTTGACTTTTATATACTTTTCCGAAGACATTGTTTCTTAGCATATCAAATCGCGTGCGTATGTCACGTTTGAACATGAGTTGATACGGACTTTTTCCCGTGGTACAATGCTCAATACTTCTGTAATCGAACAAGAATCTATTTATAGCCGCCTCTACTGTCTCTCCCCCTTTTACAATTTGCGTCACTTTATCTTCAAAATTTCCGACAAAATTTTCGGCTGCACCATTCGTAGCGGGATGGTAGGGTGGCGAAAAACTGTGATTAACGCCGTTTCGTTTCAAAAAATTCAAAAATGTTGAGCTTCGAAATTGGGGTCCACCGTCGGTTACAACGTGTAAGGGTAACCCGAATCATGCAAACAGCGTTTTAAATTCATCGATTACTCTGTAATCTTTTGTATTATTTTTGAAGTTAATAATTTCTGGCCATTTCGAATGAGCACAAACAATTACAAGATACATATTGCCGTAAAATGGCCCTAGAAAATCACAATGAATGCGGCTCCATGCGCGATCTGGCCAAGGCCACGTAGTTAACGGAGTTTTTGGTGGATTTTTCCTTTCAATCGTGCAAGTGCTGCAATTATTTACTGTAAATTCTATATCGTGGTCAATCTCTGGCCACCAAACATAAGAGCGGGCAAACATTTTGATTTTTACAATGCCAAGATGTGATGCGTGAAGTTTGCGCAAGATTAGGGGTCTCATATTTTTCGGAATAATGGCTCGTAGTCCCCAAAATAAGCAATTTTTATCCACCGATAATTCATATTTTTTTCTGTGATACGGCTTCAATTCATCCGGCAAATTATTTATTTTTGGCCATTCGATTTGGGTGTATTTTATTACTTTAGAAATTATTTCATCTTTTGAACTTTCCCGTGCCAACATTTTGCCATCAAAGGTCTCGATGCCTTCGCTAAAAAAATGCACATTCGAAAATTCAGGATCTAGATCGAATAAATCAACGTCGGATTTTACTGGTAACCGCGATAGAGCGTCGCAATTCGCATTAGCAGTTGAGCTTATGTGTTCGATTTTGTATCGATATCCCGATAAATAATACGCCCATCTTTGAAATCTGTTGTCAGCTGTTTGAGGAATTCCTTTTCGAGGCCCTAAGATAAGCTTTAATGATTGATTATCCGTGCGTAAAATAATTTCTTTACCAAAAATAAAGTCTCGGAAGCGTTTAAATCCGAAAACTATGGCCATTGCTTCTTTATCGAGTATTGTTCTATTTAATTCTTTTTTTGGTATTGTGTGAGACATACGCAATCGGCCTTTCTGATCCGTCTTCGTATTTATGCGACAAAATTGCGGACAATCCATAATGTGAAGCATCACAAGCCAATATGATTTTCTTGTTCGGGTCATAATGCGCTAAGACACGCGTTGAGATTAATTCATTTTATACCCATTCAAAAGCCGTTTTGCATTTATCATTCCACACGAATTCCTTTTGATTTGCCAAATCATATAGTGGTTTTAAATTTTCGGATCGGTTTTTCAAGAATCGCGCATAAAAATTTATTAGCCCGAGAAAAGAAGATAATTCCTTTGCATCCGTTGGCTGTGGTGCGTTTACCATTGCGTCGACTTTTGTTTTGGATTTATGTAATCCATCTTTATCTATAACGTATCCAAGAACGTCAAGTTTATTTTGCATAAATTTACTCTTATTAATATTTACGCGAAGTCCGCAATCTTGAAGCCGTGCACACACTGATTCCAAGTTTTTTAAGTGTTCTTCGTTTGTACTACCCATTACATAAACATTATCGATGTACGTAATCGTTCCATCTATTCCGGCTAAACATTCATCCATTTTCTTTTGTACGTCGGCTGGGGTCGGTGCGATACCTTCTGGTAATTTTTTTTATCGAAAAGATCCCTTATGAGTAATTATTGTGAGCGGATCGCGGCAACTTTCTTCTATTTCGAACTGCATGTATGCGTGACGCAGATCTAATTCCGTATACGTTAAACCGCCTTGCAAAGCAGAAATTATATCGTCAATCGTGTGCAGCGGATATTTATTCATAATAATGTACGGATTAACAGTAATCTTAAAATCGCCGCAAATGCGAATACTTCCATTATTTTTAAAAACAGGCACTATCGGAGTAGCCCATTCACTAACTTCGACTGGTTCCAAGTTACCCAATGAGACTAAGCGATCGATTTCTTTTTCTATAAGCGGCTTTAAAGCATGTGCAACGTGACGACTCTTAAATGCGATAGGCTTAGTGCCATCTTTCAGATGAATTTTAGTTTTACTTTTATTGTAGCAGCCCGGAGACTCACTAAATAATTCTTTATATTTATTTATAATGTTATCTGGTACACTTTTAATGTCAATGCTATTTACCGTTGTTTTATCATCGAGATTTTCAACAATACCCAAAGGCCAGCATCCGAATGCTGCAAGCCATTTACGACCTTATAGCGCTGGGCCCCTGCCGGACAATACAAAACAATCGTGCATACGTGTTTTATTTCGAAAATTAACTTTTGAATTCGACAATTTCCCGATCGGATTCATAACAGTACCGTCATATCCGCGTAATTTTGATAACGTATCCCAAACCTTAATATTATTGAAATACTCATGCAATGTTTTTTCAGAGGTAACGGTCTCGTAGGTACCCGTATCTATTTCCATTCTAACATTCGTACCATTTACGCATACATTGACATACATTGGTTCGCCGTCGCGATCTCCACTTACAAAATTTTTGTTTACATACTGTTGAAAATCTAACTTGTAGAATTCCTTGCGATTACCGCTGCCCCCGATGTAATGTGTTGAGCTGGATGCTTGCTCGTCGTCGGTGGCGTCCTCATAGTAGCTGCTGTCGTTGTCTAACATCTTGAGAGTGCGTTTATCTTGCGCGCGCTTGCGAAAACAAGCACTCTGAATGTGTCCGTACTTGTGGCAATGTTCGCATGTATTATCCTTGTATTAACATGTATTACGCTGATGTCCCATCTTTCCGCAACTGGTACACTCGTTGTGTTCTTTTGAGTTTGAAGTACCTGGGCTTGGGCATTGAATACGCGTATGGCCGCGTCCACCGCAATTCCAACATGTGCTTGCTTGACTTTTTACCTCTGTAGGTTGCTGGCGCGGTGAAAACTTGCGTTGCTCGAACTTACGATTTGACTTAAAATCATGCCGCGAGTTTGAACTTTGCGAATTGATCGCTAAAGGCTGGTACTGAGTTCGAGTTCATGTGAAATTTTGACATATTTCCATTATCTGGTCATTCTTTCGAGCGAAAATTTTGACAACGGAGAAAAGCAGAGACACTGCTCATTCCTGACAGATAAAATGTCAAGAATTTCACTTTTCGATCGATTTTCTTATTGGAAAGTCATTTGCACTGCTCAATTTTCAAATTGAAACACTAAATGTCACGTTTTCGCTCGAAAGAATGAACTGCACAAACTAAATTGGCGTGAAATGATTGACAACATGTTTCAGTGCCATCTATGTTTTCAAAGCGAAAGACACTTCAAAGCAACTTTTCATGCTAAGAACACAGTACCAAACTTGCTTATTTTCAAGCGAAATTTTCGCCGAAACAGATTTCGCGCGAAATTTTGTATGAAAATTTCGCGTGAAATCGAACTCAGTACTATGCTTAACACATCTTTTTGAAAATTTTTTTTTGTGACGTGTTGATGCATTTGATGCATTTTTCTGTGCACTTTCTCGCACTAGCGCTCCCTTAAGGGCTGAATCAAATGTTAATGCTTCTAATTCAAACAATTTTACTTTTGTTTCTTGGTCGCTTAAACCGCATACGAATTGGTCACGGAGAGAATCTGACAAGCTTGAAAAATTACAGTTCAAAGACAGTTTCTTTAACCTCCTGCTCTTGGCAGGCTTTATAAAAGTTACTTCTTTCCATGACCTCGGAAGGCTTAGGATGCAAAAGATCCTGCATTATTTTTATCAGTTCTTCATATGTTTTCTCTGATAGTTTCGTTGGGGAGCATAAATGCTTAATTAATTCATAAGCGTCTTCATCAATAGAAGTAAGCAACATGGCTGCTTTCTTCGTATCGGCTGTATCTCGAGCCACAAGCGTTCCACGAAGGTATCCCATTTGTCTTTCCATTCCAAGCGTTCCACGAAGGTATCCCATTTGTCTTTGTTGAGACAAAATTTGATTTTTGTATTAGTGTCTGACATAGTGCTGTCTCTGTCCGAATCATAAGCAGATTCGAACGACTCTTCGTGCTCGGTGCTGTTTGAACTGTTATCTTCGTCGGTCTCCGTGACCTCTACCTTTGTTTCTTTTTGATCAAACTTTACTGCGTTTTGCCGCACAATTGCCACTAATAATTTACGCAAATGATCACGTTTCTCACTTGTGTCGAACGGCACTCCACGGTTTTGTAATTCAACAATAATTTGATCTTTGCTGAGCTTCCAAATCCAGCCTGTTTCAGCGGCACACTCGTTGGACATATATTACGCGTGCACAATCACTGTGAAAAATTGTCAATGAAACACTCAGTACCAATATGGATTGAATACTTTATTGATATGGATTGAATACTTTATATATTAACCGTGTGTGGAGATCGGTCCGTTCACGAGCCGCCCGGAGCGTAGACTGAAAACGTACTGTTATATTTTTCGGCAAGCCCGCTGTACACACACCTGTATATACTGAATATTTATTTCCTATATTTTTATTGGCGTATTCGCATACACCACAGCAATGAAGCCGTTTTTGTACTCTGTTTTACTGAAAACTGAAAATTTCCCCTCTTTCAGTAAATTTCAGTGGGGTCTGAACTACTGAAAAACACTGAAAAGTGTCAAACGGTGTGGTGCGAGTAAACATTTTATTTTTAATAGCAACATATGTTTTGCGTAATGTTGTTAAAAAGGTCAAATATTTTTGTGGTGATAATTTATCACCGCTTAGGATGACTCTATAACCACTATTGACACTTTTGTTTGTTAATTTTCAGGAAATGCAATGAAAGTGTTTTCGTACTTTTCATGAATTTCCCCACCTCATGATTCAGGAAAATTCAGTAAAATTCAGTGACTGAAAGTACGCGAACAGACCTAATGAGTACGCTTCAGGAATTTCCCCCACCACATGATTCAGGAAAATTCAGTGACTACAAGCAATGCCTTCTAGAATCGTTGTCGCTGTGACGTAATAGTGACACGCCATTTTGACATTTCCACGAGGCAGTGCCGATATACGCGGAGATTTGACTTGCGGATTTTTAGCTAAAATATAAATAAAACGTTAATTTATTGTGCGTGCATGCGTTTTCATAATAATATTTAGTCATAGCTTGCATTTTGTATCAATCAATTCTATTGACAGTAAATCGACACGATACATCACATAACCCTACGACAACTGATATACGCATTAATTTTTGTTTTAGCTGTTCACTAACACTGTTCCGCAGATCTTACTTTATTTTCACTTCACTCACTTTAACAGAACCTGTACAATTGACATTTTCTCGCGGACGTTCCAAAAGACTGCATGTGTTTTCGCGACATTTTGCTCTGTTACTGTGACGTCATCATTCTGCATCACGGTCCGTACTAGTGTTGTGTTACTCATACAAGATGCATGACAAATGTCCCATTCACATCTACAAAATGTCACATCACCTCAAGCTTCAAATTTGTACCACCTCATTTTGTTTGTCATATTGAGGTGAATCGATTGACTTGAGGCGCAGCGATTGTAATACTCAATGGAAAATGTATGTACGCGAGACTAGTTTGATTTGTACCACCTCATTTTTTGTCACATTGGGATGCTTTGGTTAATTTCGAAGCGATTGACTTGAGACTTTTGAGGCGCATCGATTGTAATACTCAATGGAAAATGTATGTACGCGAGACTAGTTTGATTTGTACCACCTCATATTTTGTCATATTGAGATGCTTTGGTTAATTTCGAAGCGATTGACTTGAGACTTTTGAGGCGCATCGATTGTAATACTCAATGGAAAATGTATGTACGCGAGACTAGTTTGATTTGTACCACCTCATTTTTTGTCATATTGAGATGCTTTGGTTTATTTCGAAGCAATTGACTTGAGACTTTTGAGGCGCATCGATTGTAATACTCAATGGAAAATGTATGTACGCGAGACTAGTTTGATTTGTACCACCTCATTTTTTGTCATATTGAGATGCTTTGGTTAATTTCGAAGCGATTGACTTGAGACTTTTGAGGCGCATCGATTGTAATACTCAATGGAAAATGTATGTACGCGAGACTAGTTTGATTTGTACCACCTCATTTTTTGTCATATTGAGGTGCTTTGGTTAATTTTGAAGCCGCTGACTTGAGACATTTGAGGCGCATCGATTGTAATACTCGATGGAAAATGTATGTACGCGAGACTAGTTTGAGTTTGATTTGTACCAACTCATTTTTTGTCATATTGATGTGCTTTGCTGAACTTTTTTTTTAGTAGTACAGTATCCTGTTTTACGAGGATTAGGTTGAAGCGATTGACTTGTGGTACTTGAGGCACAGGGATTGCTGTACAACGCGAAAATGTATGCATGCGAGTTTAGTTTTGAGTTTGATTTGCACGATACTTAAACACAAAATTTGGTGGTAATCAGCTACCATTTTTGGGAAATTGTTTAGTAGATTAGTAATAGTACTGCTCTCCTTAGCATAAATGTTTTGCCCAAAAAAAAAATTCATTTTTGAGTTAACGCCGAATCCAAAAACTACATACTCTGTTAAATCATTCTCCAAAATATGAAAATCTTATCTTCTGCGGAAGTATGCTAAAATCAATAATGAAGAATCCCCCATCTATAAAAAAATGTAACCAGTACTTAGCATAAATGTTCTATCCTACCGTAGCGGCGGCGTAATGGTATGGGGCTGTATGGCTGCCAGCGGCGCTGGAAACTTATAGATAATTGAAGGAATGCAATATGACACTTCATTTGAAGTATGACATTGTACCACCTCAAATTTGAAAATGAGTAACTCATACAAATACATATCAATATGACTGACGACCCAACACTAGTCCGTACAATGCCTTCTAGATGTACGGACCGTAATGCAGAATGATGACGTCAGAGCATCGGGACAAATGTCGCGAAAAACAAACGTAGTCTTATGGGACGTCCGCGGGAAAATGTTAATTGTACGGGTTGTGTTAAAGTGAGTGAAATGAAAACTAAAGTGGTTTATGCAGAACAGTGCTAGTGAACAGCTAAAACACAAATTAATGCGGTGCGTGCGGTATAATGTGGAAAATTCGCTACGAAATGTTTATCGGTTGGTGTTAGGTTATGTGATGGTTCGTGTCGATTTACTGTCGCGATACAATTAATTGGTACAAAGTGTACGTTATGACTAAATATTATTGTTATAACGCGTCCACGCACAAAAAATTAACGTTTTATTCATATTTTAACCAAAAAACCGCAAGTGATATCGCCGTGTATATCGGCACTGCCTCGTGGAAATGTCAAATTTCCTAAACTCATGACTTCACGGCGAGAACGATTGCGTAGCCTGACGGCCCGTACTTCTAGAAGGCATTGGTCCGTACTTCTAGAGAGCATTGCTGAAAGTACGCGAACAGACCTGTAAATAACAAAGGACGTAGGTAATTTAAAATTTATCAAAAATTTGGGGGCAGGCAACAGACGCGCAAGTTTTAATTGTCATTTTTATGATGAATACATTTGCACTATAATGGTGGTAGAAACAAGCAATGCAATAAATTTAATTTGATTCATTGGGTAGTATAGATTAATTAAATAAAAAGTATCTTATTTAAAATGAAAGAAAATCTTCGGAAATGTTTTCACGGTGAAAGTGCGAGAGAGAAAAAGCACGAATTCATGATGCATTTTATAGGTCTGTTAATCGCAATGCATCGCTAGGAAGTCGTTTTGGGACGCCGTTTGACTGAAAACTGAAAATTTCCCTTCTTTCAAGAAATACGATGAAATTGAAATAAAAGGTCTGTTCTCGTACTGCGATTAATGAAACCGTATTTGTACCCCGTTTTACTGACAACTGAAAATTTCCCCTGTTTCAGTATATTTCAGTAGGGTCTGAGCTACTGAAAAATACTGAAAAGTGTAAAACGCTGTGGCCCAAGTAAACATTTTCAAATGTGTGCGGCAAGCAACCGATATTTTGCGTGATGCTGCTATGAAAGTCGAATATTTTTGTGGCAATAATTTACCACCGCTTAGGATGACTTTACAATCACTATTGTTCGCCCAAAAACCGACAACTTACACTTTTGTTCGTCAATTTTCAGGAAATACAATGAGATCGTTTTCGTACTCTTCATGAATTTCCTCACCACATGATTCAGAAAAATTCAGTGCCTGAAAGTACGCAAGCAGACCTAAAGTCTGAGCTACTGAGAGAAACTGAAAAGTGTCAGTGTTTTATCTTCCACTTGTAAAGTAAGAATAAAAACGCGAAGATAACAATTCAATTGTTTATTTGAAAGTCACTTATGCGAAACAATCCAAAAGTACGAAAATTAGAAAATACAAAAGACATGCGAAAGATATGCGAATCAAATCAAATTTCAAACTAACAAAGAAGAGCGAGTAACTAACTGGTACTTTCTTTTATAGCGATGAAAATTCCGGTACATTTTTAACTGTTTACTAAACTAATATTAACTTAGTCGAAATTTCATAATAGAATACAGCATTAATATCCAACATCAGCTGACTGGAATTTCGTTATTTCCACGGGAACAGCTGGACGAGTCGTACTGACACCTGTCAGCTGGACGGATCGATCGGTATGTAACCATCATCGTCAACTATTGCTAATTTTATTTTATTTTCAGGTTGTTGAAGCCGTACGCAACATTCTCCCCTCCCATGAGGCGACAGTCTCATATTTCACTGTAATTAGATTATTATTAGTTAATTTTAACTAATTACAAAGATCATCTTCATCTTCTCTGCTTCTGGTCTGCTACTTGATATATCTCCTTGAACGATGGCACGGTTCTATGGAGCGGCATTTTCTCCTTGCGACCATGAACCATGCCCGGGAACTTGAGGTTTTCAGGCGCCTCGCCATTCTGGAACATTCATGCCGGGGGAGGGATAGGAAGTGGATTAGGAGTGTAAACAAGGTATCATAATACTAATTTGGGCTTATTGGCTAATGTCGTTGAGAATTCATTATGTCAGCGATTTGACTCATAAGTTCACATTTTGTATGATTCCATATTCAATGTTCAATTCCAAAAAATAAGTTCAGTTCAATAATATACAATTTAGTTTTTTCTGGGGCTTTTCTACAGGTAGTACAGCAATTTTCGTGATTGGTCTATCTAGTTCCTTATGGGAAGTGCGAACTGTCACAACGCGAACTAATCCATCAGTTCCAGGATGTGTTTTTATAATTCGGCCCATGGGCCACTTGTATGATGGCAAACGTTCATCCTTAATGAGCACTAAATCATTTATTTCAATATTAGGCTGACGACGATTCCACTTTGGCCTTTCTTGTAATCTTGTTATATATTCTAGGGACCACCTTTTCCAAAAGTCTTGCGTTAGTCGTTGGGTGAATTGCCAGCGACTCAAAATCCATGAGGTTGTCTTCTGGTATTGCTAATAACGTGTTTCCAACAAGAAAATGTCCTGGCGTTAAGGCATTCAAATCCTTAGGGTCGTTCGTCAAAGGACAAAGAGGTCTTGAGTTCAAGCACGCTTCTACTTTAATCAATATGGTGTTGAATTCTTCGTATGTCAAAGCTGCATTTCCTATAATCCTTTTCAGATGATATTTTGTGGACTTCACACCAGCCTCCCAAAGCCCACCAAAATGTGGCGATGACGGAGGGTTAAAGTGCCATGTGATGCCTTCATTAGCCAACTCTTGGGACAGATTTTGATTTCGCTTTAAAATTTGTATCAATTCCTTATTGGCGCCTACAAAATTTGTGCCACAATCGATATACACATTGCTGCAAAATCCTCTTCTGCTCACAAAGCGTCGGAAAGCTGCCAAAAAGGATTGGGTCGTCAAATCCCCTACTAGTTCTAAGTGTATTGCCTTCACGGAGAGACATACAAAAATAGCTATATATCCCTTGGATGTTTTTGATCCTCTGCCTTTAGCAACCTTTAAGTCAACTGGTCCGCAATAGTCAATGCCACAATGTGAAAATGGTCTGGATAGAGTCACTCTTGGCTTAGGCAAGTTACCCATGAGTTGTGTCATAGATTGAGCTTTCATTTTATAGCATGTTATGCACCTTTGTGTGAACTGGCGTGCTAAATTTCTAGCGTTAATAATCCAAAATTTTTGTCTAATACTATTTAACATAAGCTGTGCTCCTCCATGCAATGTAAGAGTATGATATTTCAAAAATATAAGAGGAACCAGTCTATTTTTTCTCGAAATAATGATTGGGTATTTGGTATCGTATGGAACATCAGCATTTCTGAGCCGACCGCCAACTCGCAGTATTCCATTTTCGTCTAAGAAAGGATCTAACTTCAACAAACTGCTTTTTTGGTCTATAGGTTTACCTTGTTTTAGGTTTTCAATTTCTTCCCTGTAATCCATTTGCTTACTCAAATATAACTGTGGGGGGCGGTTACCCTTTGACGAGGCGATAAAACGGAAACAATATGCTGTTATTCTTATAAGCCGATTCAATGAAGAGTACTTGCTTAGCCAAACATCTAGAAAGCTAGGTTCAGAGTTAGATACTTATAATGATATAACTGATTGTTTCCTTTGTTCCGTAGTGCATACTGGCAATTTTGGGTTTACAGGCCATTCTTCCTTTGGTTTTTTCAAAAATGAAGGACCTCTCCACCATAGCTTAGAATCAATTAGTTGTTTTGGGAAGGCACCTCGTGAAGCGACTTTGGCAGGGTTATGTTCAGATGGGATATAGCTCCAGGGAATATCTTTTGCTGCTTCATGGATATGTGTGGTTCTGTTCGCAACGAAAGTAGTCCAGTGTGATGGGTGCTTTAATGCATTCGTTATTCGCTGTATGGTTTTAGCCAGCAAGAGTGCTCCGCAAAGCTCTAAACGTGGAATGGAAATGGCTTTCACCGGTGCTACTTTTTTTTCGCTACTAGTAAGGATGAGTTGAACTGATGTTGACTCCGAGAAATAATGTAAACAACTGCGGCATACGCGCTTTGAGAAGCATCACTAAATCTGTGTATTTCAAGAATGTCATTAGGCCCATTCTTCAACCATCTAGGTATTCGTAAGTTGCACAGGGTTTGTAATTCTGATTTAAAATCATGCCAACTCTTTGAGATATCAACTGGAACCCAGTCATCCCAAGCTATACCATCCAGCCATAGAGACTGCATCATTATTTTAGCTATAATTATGACTGGTGAAATCCATCCAAGGGGGTCAAATAATTTTGCAATGCCCGATAATATTTTGCGTGTAGTGTATATAACATCAGTCATATTAATATTTATTTTGTAGGCAAACTCATCCGAAGTGGGATGCCAGATAATGCCAAGTGTCTTAAGGCCAGACTCGAGATTCATGTCCAGAGTGGGAAGGGTTTCGCGATCTTCCATAGGGATGTTGTCCAAAAGCTGTTCGTGATTAGCTGCCCATCTTTTCAAATCGAAACCTGCTGAACGTAATAAATTTCTTAATTCGTCTCTTTTAGCTAATGCGAGACCTATGCTGGTGCCACCTGAAAGAAGATCATCCACATAAAATTCATTGAAAATTGCGTGGTGTGCCATGCGATGAGATGATTGACGATCCTCAGCGAGCTTTCGGAGCGTACGAATTGCTATAAATGGAGCACAGGTCACTCTGAAAGTTACTGTATCTAGAGTGTAATCCTGGATTGGATCATTTGGGGTATTGCGCCAAACGATACGTTGGAGATCGGCATCTTCAGGATGCATACGTATTTGGCGATACATCTTCTGAATATCGGCTACGAAAACAAATTGCAAAAATCTCCATTTTAATACGAGATGATCAAGGCTACCCTGCAGAGCAGGCCCAGCGTACAACGTGTCATTCAAAGGCAATCCTGAACTTGTTTTTCGTGATGCATCGAACACAACGCGAGCTCTTGTGCTGCTGCTCTCCTTGTATATGACATGATGGGGTAGATAATTGGCTTTGCATTCGGCGGTACCGTCTTCATTAAGCTGTACATCAATTGTGTTGTTAGATATATGCATGTGGTTCAAATCTACATATTCTTGAATGCACTTTGAATACTCGTTGTATAATTCAGGGTTTTTTGCAAATTTCCGTTCCAATGAGAGCAAACTAGCAATAGCGATATTTCTTGACGCTCCCAGCGACTGTCTGCTGGCATCTTCTCTAAATGGAAGGCGAGTAAAAAACCTGCCGTTTATATCTCGTTCAGTTGTCTTCAAATAAAATTCTTCGCAATATTGTTCTTCCTTGGTTGCTGACCGCGTTACACCGATGTCTTCTAATTCCCAAAACTTCCTTAGTTGATTATTTAAATCATCATGGTTAATTATTTCAACCTTAAAACTTCGAAGATCGTGTTGTAATGGTGTACGCAACGCTCCGGAAACAATCCATCCCAAACTGGTTTTTTGTATGATTGGTCCTATCGAAAGTTTGTGCATATCACCCGTTATTACTTGAGCATAGACATCGGCTCCTAGAAGCACGTCGATCTTCCCTGGTTGGTCAAATTGAGGATCCACCAATTCAAAGCCCTTTAACTGATCTCGAACATTAGACGTGACCCTCCAAGTTGGTAATGAGTTGGTTAGTTGGTCTAAGATGTATGCTTCAAATTCCAGTGGCTGTCCGTCGCCGAGTTTTAGTGTTAACCACACAATCCCTTTAGCTTGAGAACGATCCGATTTGCCAATGCCGCAGATAGTGGTGTTTGTGTGTTTTCTTTTTATGTTTAGTCGCTTCATGGCATTTTCGCTTACAAATGACGCTTGGGATCTTTGATCTAGTAATGCTCGAAGGATACAGCTACCCTTTGAGCTTTCTACTCTTACGAGAGCCGTAGCCAACAGCACTTGCTGAGATGCAACAGCACTCAAAGTCTGTATATTAGCTTGGAGCTGAGATGAGTTAGGTGAAGATGTGTGACGAGATGGAAATTCTGATGCACCAGCATTCAGTGGACTAGAAATGGTTGCTGTGGGTGTGGCTGTTTGTCTATGTAATAAAGTGTGATGCGACTTCCTGCATGTTGCACATCTACTGCGACTGGGACAATCTATCACCCTATGGCCTTGCGCCAGACAATTGATGCATAGTCGATTGCGTTTCACTAATTCGAATTTCGGATCGTACGCCATATTACCAAAGGTAGGACACTGTCCAATATGATGGCCAGCTTGACACACTTCGCACATTGGAGTCAGTTGACTTGAATAATTCTGCAAGTTACGCAAACGAAATGCGCCAGTAGTCCGATGAACTCGTGATTGTTCTACTCCTGCAGCTTCTAACGCTCGAAATCTACGCTGCGAAAATTCTGAAAGTTGGCTCAACGAGGGAAGAGTAGCAGTTTGCACATGCTCTTGCTCCCAGAGTTGCCTAGCAGATGAAGGCAGGCGTTGGGAGATTACATGCACCAGCATTGCGTGCCACAGATTCTCAACGCCTAGATTCTCGATGGCTTGTTCACATTCCATCGTTTGATCAAGCAAAGTTTTTAAAGACGAAGCAGACTCCTGTGCGTTTGGTAAGGAGAACAATCGCTTGAATTGGTTGTTTAAGAGAATGTTGATGATGATATCTATCGTTCAAAATACGCCAGGCAATATCATAATTTGCTTCCGTGATTGCGTATTGTCGAAGCAAATTTTCAGCTTCACCAGTTAAACTACTTTTTAAATAATGCAATTTTTGCATTTTTGATAAGTTACCGCGATCGTGTATGAGCGATTTGAATAAATCGCGAAATGAGACCCACAAATTATAATCACCCTCGAATTTTGGAATTGCAATACGAGGTAGCTTAATGTCATCAAAACGTGATTCACTCTCTTGTGCTTCGACTTCCACAGATGATTTTTCTCCTGGTTGTGATAACTGTTGCTCCAAGACTCCTTTATTTACGGCTCGTGCTATTTGCTCTTCTGCTTCCGGTTGCTTCCTAATTGCCTTTTTTAACTGTTCCTCAACTTCGGACGCAAAATTCAATTGCATGTCATCAAACTGACTGTATAAGTCACTTGAAAAGTAGTCCAAAGTGAGCTCACTTTCCTCCCCTTTCAACAACGATAGTATGTTACGATGGTTATTATTAAACACATCATAAATATTCTGCAACCGACCACGGAGTTTCTCATAATATGTAATGCTCTTACGAGCGACAGAGTCTTTTTTATAGTTAACCCGCAACTTGGTTAACTGAACCAAAGATAATTTTTGCTGAATCATTAAACTCTCCATCTCAATAAAAAATAATGAAAATGTTTGCCTAGACTTGCTTCGTTCACGATTTTATGGCCCTATTTAATCTGTGATCGCTACTTAGCATCAATGTATAAATTCGGAAACTAATTTTGGGGTGGAATAACCGTATAAATTTCCGTCCGCTTGACCAAATTATAATGTTGATCGGTGTTCCATGTTTCACTATGTTTAAGACCAAATATTTCTTTTCATGAATTGCGTATAGATCTTACAATTCTTCTCTCTACCGTAACGAGAGCAGCTCGTTTCACCGATATTAAATATTATTAAAAATAGATACCCAAAGGAAAGGGAAGTAAATGAAAGGAAAAAATATTCAACGGTAGTTGAACATGAGAAAAAAAGAAATAATTGGGACTTACCCCGGCTTGCAGCATTCAATTTAATTAATTTTTTCACTATTACCGTTAACCCGATTCGCGAACCGCACTAATAATTACTTTTAATAAAACACTCGCAATAGTAAACTTGTCTATCAGTTCTTCAGAATGCAATTTCACAATTCTCACATTACCAAATGATTGGTCACTTTTCACTGTTAATTTTCATTATCCGGTTCAATATACAATTTTCACAATCCGGCTTCGATTATCCGGTTCGAAGGACCATATGTTTTATCTTCCACTTGTAATTTAAGAATAAAAACGCGAAGATAACAATTCAATTGTTTATTTGAAAGTCACTTATGCGAAACAATCCAAAAGTACGAAAATTAGAAAATACAAACGAATCGAAAGTAATACGAAAAACTCTAGCGCACCTGAACCGCTAGAAACACTAATGTTCGAAGAACAGTAGAAGAATCGTGCAGGTTTTGAGTGCATATTCCACCACATGTGCTGCTTATTACGGCCAAACTGTTTCAAATGCCACGTTTTACTTTCGTCTTAAGAATGCATTATAACTCATATGGTGCAAGGTTTCAGATATGACCACTGGCATGAATTTAAACGTTTATGAGAGCAAAACACGGGTTAATTATATTCGTTATCAGTTGCTTATTTCACATAATTTTGAAAGCAGCATCTCATATAACATTAATGAAGAAAATGCTCAGTGCCTGCAGCACTGTAACTGAAGTTGGTGTTTGGGGCTGCGATCCGAAAAATTTGCAGAACTTTGCGAATTGTAACATCGGTTATTTATTTTCATTGTAAATGTTTCCGGTATGAATACTAACTGTAAGCATTTATTGATACAAAAGTAGCACAACCGACTCGTGCTGGCAACCTTTCGCCAGTATCAAAGCCAAGAATATATCAAATCTGCTTCACGTTGTTATATTATATTCGAAGTTATAGGAGTATAAAGAAATTTAGGGTTACCTGCAGCGAGTTTTTTCAAATGATCGAAAGCTTAATATTTGCTGTTTATTGTCACTACAATATCATTACCATTTGAAAATTCTACGATAAAACCGCTTAATAAAGATATTGCAATAAATCACAAAACCAACAATAGCTGGCAATCCTATCGTGGCTTTTCAACCAAATTTGCCCTGAATAATGTTTATGACAGGTTTCATTAATTGTATGAAATTCGTATTGATTTC
>OX376372.1:90537324-90589824 GCA_947369275.1 Nemotelus nigrinus | reverse complement strand
ACCTTCCGTGTCCAGGGGCTGGTCCGCTCCCTTAACTGGCGCAGTCAAGTACTCTTCAAAGAAATACGTGTCGCGTTATCACCTAAGTAGACATGGGTAACGCAGCGCTGCACCGCGCAATTGTGTTGAAGTACTAGTCATGATACTACTGCGCTGATACCGTTTGTCGGTATCAGTAGCGCAGCAACGCTCTTAGGTACTACTAGCACAGTAACGCACTTCGGTATCAATGGTTTTGGCGCTGCCGCTTTGCAATGCCAACAGCATTTGGCTTGGCGCTATGCTACGGCGCGGCGCAAAGATATGAGTTGAGTCTACTTACCTCAAGTCTGTTTGATGCAAAGCAATATACCTTTGCGAAAAGCTAACACTGCGTTCAAAAAGCTAACTTGAAACTGAAATTCATTCAAATTTTTGTATGAGAGTTTTTCTCGAACGGAAAATCCATAGCATTCCAGCTCATATTTTCTTTTCCGATCAGTTCGACTCAAGCCACTTGAGTTTTACAGCGCAGTGCGCTCATACCACTGCTGGCGCCGGTATCCGTGTATCAGCGCTTCAAAATTTGCTGCGTTACCCATGTCTTCACTTAAGTGCTAAAAGTGTAAAGTGAATTGGTGCAAACAGAAAGAAATCTAAATTAAAAATAGTTCCAAAAAGTGTAACAAATTTGGCAAAAGTGAAATTTATAGCAAATCGCAAGTGAAAAACAGTGCGACATTTTGAAGCAGAACCTGAAAATGGATATAATCAAGATTATTTACATGTAAGTCGTTCATCTATTTTCCTTTGTTTCCTATACCATTCCTTTTAAGAGTTCGTGTTCAAAAAATAATTGTAATATGGCAAACGACGGTAGTGCTAGTGTTAGTGCGATACATACCGCGGCTCAAATTCATGGTCAATCCTTTAGTAGTGCCTTAAATACTAAATCATCCGTATCTTCGGATATTTTGAATCAGTTACTCATTCTCGATGCGATAAAAGACCTAATTCACTTTGACGGTAAGGTAAGACAACTGTACGAATTTATCTCGAATGTCGAGAAAATTCTAAGACTAATAACAAACGTTGATGGCACACCTCAAGCATTGATAATTTTAAGAGCCGTTCGCAATAAAATCGTCGGTGAAGCGAACGAGGTATTAAATATGTATGCCACCGCTTTAGACTGGGACGAAATTAAACAAAACTTAATATTACCCTACGCCGACAAGCGCAGTGAAGCCTCCCTGATTCGCGATTTACAAAGTATTCGCCAAAATAGAGACTCGGTGCAAAAATATTACGCGAAAATTATAGAAATCTACTCGACAATTTCTAACTACGTCAAAATTCACAACCAAGACACAACGATTGTAACGGCCAAATTAAATGTACATACAGAAATGTGTCTCAGCACATTCATAATCGGGCTATCGGAGCCGTTAGGCTCAATTGTCAGAGCAATGCGACCCAGCACTTTAGCCGAAGCCTTTCACTTCTGCATAACAGAGCAGAATACCTATTATGAGCAAAACTCAATTGAGCGGCCACAATATAGGCCCCCTCAGAACATTAACCACCCCAGGAATCAATATAATAATAATCAACCATCAAACAGTAGATTCAACCATAACCAATACGCATATAATAATAATAACAAGAATAATAGCAACAATACCAATAACAGGAATGGAAATTTTTATGGTAGCAACCCCAATAATCATAATAATGATTATTATTGGGACAGTTAACGCACAAATTAAACTATCAATAAAAACTCTAGCGCACCTGAACCGCTAGAAAACTAATTTTCGAAGAAATTGTCTTTGAGTGACAATGTGGAAAGACATATCAACCATTCCTTGTTCAAAGCAACAGAACTCAACTATAACTCAAATGATGAAAATGTTCAGTGCTGGCAACACTTTCCCAACGAAGCAGCAATAAGTTAACCTTCACAAGCTCATACTTAAATCAACTTATCCTTTGAATTTCGTTCTCATCGGAAGATTTCGTCGAAAGCTTTAGCGGGTAACGTTGTTTGAAGCAGCCATCCAAAAAATGTTCAAAACTCGGAAAATTTAAAAATTGGTTTCTTAGTTTTATTGCAAATTTTTTGCATATGTTTATGTAATTTGAAGCATCTGTTGATGCAATATTTACGAAAATGACTAAAGCTCGTTACCCTGTGTCAGCAGCAAAGCAAAATATATACCAAATCTGCTTCACGTTAAACTAAACCCAATCAATAAATTTCGTTTCGATTGAATCGCTACGCTAGAAGTTATACGGGTGAAAAAATTTTTAGGGTTACCACCCTCAAAACTTTTCAAATTTTTAAAGCGTTAATATTTGTTGCTAATTTTCATTGCAGGATCATTCTCATTTGCAAATCTAATGAAATAATCGCTCAGTAAAGAAATTCCACAAAATTACAAAAATGGTCATAGCTGGCAGATCTTTCATGATTTTTGTACGAAATTCTTACGACATTTGGTTCACATTAAGGGGTCAGGTACACTTGGGACGTCCAGAAAAAGCTCTTTTTCGGGATTTGTTTTAAGACACACATTAAAGTAATTAATAACAATTGTTTTTTTTACTTGAAAGAAATATATTTGTAGAAGCTATTGTAATTTTTTTAAGGGACAAGGCTGAAAATTAGTCGAAATAAAGTACATTTTCGAGTGGTCCAAAAAAAATCTGTTTGCCGTGATCACTGCAGCTTGTCACTGGTTCATGCGCAATTAAAAAAAAATCGCGGATTATTAGTTAATAACATAGTGCTCCGGATGGACGAAGGATTTTGGCAGATTTTGATTTGTCGAAAAATGGCGGTTGTTGAAACTCAAAATTGTATTTTCGACCAAAATTTCACTCGCATTTTCGGCTATTGAAAAAAAGCATATCGTCCAATCAAAAAATCCTTCGTTCGTCCGGAGGGTAATTACATATCAAATAAGTGAGGAAAATTTAATGCCGTTTTCAAGTTACAGTGATCACCGACTTCGAAAACATAGTTTCGAGAAAAATGCTTTTAAAGCATGCGAGCATAAAGTGTATGCTATAGAGACGACTTTATTCAAAATTATTTATTTCCACAAACAATTGTCCGGTTCGTCTGAAATTTGCAGAGAATGCTCTTGAAATATGCTACTTTTAGAAAATCCAATGAAAATAATATCGATTTTCTCAAAATTCTAAGTGTTTCTGCCCCCTTAAGGTCCATTTACTGCATGAGCTTAGTTTTGATTTCATGACTGGACCGGAAGTTATAGGGACAAAAACTTTATTTTGCTGAGCAAATTTGCAAGATTTAGAAAACAAAAAGCACCATAGCTGGCAACTCTGTTCTAATTTTTCAGTCGAATTTTCTCCTAATGTTATTTTAAGTTAGATCCAAATGCTGTGTGAATCTTATTAAAATCTGATGGTTGAATCGGAAGTTATAGGCCAAAAACCGGTTTTTTTTCTCAGTGATTTTTCAAGATGGTACCACTGCCACAGGGTTGCCTGCATTAAAAAATAACTTCTATCAGACCTGGGTCTAGCAAACACCAACATGTCCTGTAAATTTCATTATGATCGAATAATCCGGTCGTCAGTTCTCGTGAACAGAACTTTCGAGTGCTGAAAATAGAGATAATTTGGTGATGGGTTGCCGTTCTTGTGCAAATCGGAATTTGAAAAATTTTAATTTGACATGATGGACAAAGGTTAAGATTTATGAATGATTTGAATTTTTTGTCAAAAAACAAAAATTATTAAGGAGGGTCAATGATTTGAAGGACTTTTTTTAGGAGCTTGCCGTAGCTACAGGGCTACTTACACTATTTTGAAAATCCATGTGTGTTAAATTTTAGTCTACGTCAATACGCTCTGCAATTTTCACAATGACTCATTGTTTTTCTTAGAAGTTATGACAAATCGAAATTTGAAAAAAAACCTTGCCTACTTTTAGGCAGTCAGCGCCTACACAAGGCTCAACATTTGAAATTCTTTATCATAAACAAGCTTAAAACATAATAGGTTTCCATTCCGAAATATTTATTTCAACAAAAATTTACACTGCTTGGAAATATAGGAGTACCCGAAAATTCACTAAAACGCTCGCCGCCGCCAAAATGTTTAAGACATCTAAATTTTAGCAAGTCATGGACCTACCGATTATATACATCTACGTCCTCCATAAATTTCAGCTCAATTGGATGGGCCACTCCAGAGATTTTCTCCCTTAATCATTTTGCTGATATATCTATATATATATATATATATATATATATATATATATATATATATATATATATATATATATATATATATATATATATATATATATATATATATATATATATATATATATATATAGATATATATATATATATATATATATATATATATATATATATATATATATATATATATATACATATACATATACATATATATATATATATATATATATATATATATATATATATATATATATATATATATATATATATACGTACGTATATATATATATATATATATATATATATATATATATATATATATATATATATATATATATATATATATATATATATATATATATATATATATATATATATATATATATATATATATATATGTGTACAACTTAATAACCGGAATTTGACGCTAGAAGTCCGTACTAACAAATATCGTGAAAGCTCCAACTTTATATATGTCATTTTGAAGGTACAGTGAACAGCTATTAAAATCAATCAACAAAACAATTTTATCTTGTGTGCATCATTATTATTTTTCACGATGAATAATTTCGAAAATTGGAGAAAAAGACAGCATTTTTGGGAGGTTCTGTTGGGTCATTTTTTTGCAAAGAAAACGGCTGCGGAAAGTCATCGTTTGCTTGTAGAAGTTTATGGCGACGAGGTTTTAGCGAAAACACAGTGTTTTGAATGGTTTCAACGCTTCAAAAGTGCTAATATGGACATCAAAGACAGAGATCGCCCAGGACAGCCAAAAATGTTTGAATACGAAGAATTGGAGACGCTACTCGATGAGGATTCGTGTCAATTTCAAGACGAACTTGCCAAATTCTTGAGAGTGACTCAGCAAGCCATTTCAAAACGTTTGAAAGCCGCCAGATACATTCCGAAGCAAGGCAATTGGGTCCCCTATGAGTTGAAGCCGAGAGACGTTAAACGGCGCTTCTGTATGTTTGAAATGCTGCTTGCGCGCCATAAAAACAAATCATTTTTGCATCGGATCGTGACTGGGGATGAAAAATGGACTCAATATGACAATCTCAAGCGCAAAAAGTCATACGTTAAGCCCGGCCAACCAGCCAAATCAACGGCAAAGCCAAATATCCATGGCGCCAAGGTTATGCTGTGTATTTGGTGGGATCAGAAGGGGCCGTGATACTATGAATTGTTGACATTGGGCCAGACAATCACAGGTGACCTGTACCGAACATAATTTATACGTTTGAAGCGTGCCATCATCGAAAAACGCCCGGAATATGCGACCAGACACGAAGCTATAATTTTTCATCATCACAACGCTCGGCCGCATGTTGCAAGACCCGTGAAAAACTATTTGGAAAATAGTGGATGGGAAGTTTTGGTCCAACCGCCTTAGAGTCCGGACCTTGCTCCGTCTGACTTTCATTTATTTCGCTCGAAGCAAAACGCCCTCACCGGAATACGCTTCACTTCAGAGCAAGGCATTCGAAATTGGATAGATTCGTTTTTGGCTGCCAAGCCGGCGCAATTGAAATTATAAACTGGAATTATATGGAATTATATGGAATTATAAACTGTCTGAAAGATGGGGAAATGTTGTAGCTTTGCATGGACAATACTTTGAATGAAATAGATATATTGTAAGAATTTTCCACAATAAAGCATCATATTTCGCTAAAAAAATTCCGGTTATTAAGTTGTACACCAATATATATATATATATATATATATATATATATATATATATATATATATAGATATATATATATATATATATATATATATATATATATATATATATATATATATATATATATATATACATTTACATATATATATATAAGTTAAATTAATTTAACACTTCAATGTAAAAACTCTAGCTCACCTGAACCGCTAGAAACACTAATGTTCGAAGAACAGTAGAAGAATCGTGCAGGTTTTGAGTGCATATTCCACCTGAAATGTAGCAGTAAGTTTACTTGTTGGCCTACACTTCGGTTCGCTTCAGAAATCCTGTTCTTATCTGCTTTGGCGAGCCTGTCGCCGCTTATGCAAATTTAACAGAAAAATCTTCTAACAGCTGAACCAGCAGAGACTTTGCTTTGGCGAACCTGTCGCCGCTTATTGCCAAGTCTTGCCTAGAGCAACTCGTTAAGGAATTTAAAAAAAGAAAACAATTCTTTTCTTAGACTTGGTCGCCGCTTATCATTTGGCTTACCAATCTTAATTCCCTTTTTTGATTCCAATCCTGAGCTTTTATAGCAATAGTATTACAGTTATGTTTTTCGAAAATCTGCGCGAATCAAAAATAATTATCTAGTACCGAGGATTTACCACCGCGTGCAATTAGGGCGCTCTAGTCGCCATCTATGTGATATTTGACATTTCGACCAGTGTCGAAACGTCAAGTGTCAAGTGTACACAACACCCTCTCTCTTTGGGAAAAAAAAATTTTCTTTTGTGTAAAAAGAAAATTTTTGAATTTTAAATTTTTTGATTCGCACATTACAATTGCATATAATTTTTTTTTTCTTATTTCTATTTAATTCGCAATTTCATATGTATATATTTCTTTTCTTGATATTTTCTTTATTTTGACTTAATTTTATCTTATAGTGTACATATTGTTTGATTCTATTCTGATTGTGGAAATTTGTAGTTGTATGCTTATAGTTTATTACATTATTATTCTTGTCTGTGGCTTGTATAACTTTAACAAATTGTTGTGATATCTTTTACATTTGTTGCTTATTAAGATATCTGAATTTACGCCATCTCTGAATTTTATTTCGTATGGTTCGTGGTATTCTTTTTGCTGTTTTTTTTTTTTGTTTAAATTTCTATAAAATTCAACGAGTTCATTTTTATTTATGAATAATTTGCTGTATTTGATTGAATATACTTTGGTTTCGAAAAGGATATTCGATATGTTATGTTAAAGAGTAAATGTATTACTTTAAACCATAAAAGTTTATTTAATTTTTTGATTTTGTTTTATTATTTTCTTTGGTTTATTCTTTCATATTTTTCATCAAACTAATGCTGTTTCTCAGCTTGATTTGTAGCTCGCTAATGTAATTAAATTGAATTATGCTTTCAATTATTCTCTTTGGGGTTTTGTAGATGATTATTTTCATCGGTTCATTTTGTTTTTGAATGTTTTGTTGCATTTTATTGAGTATGTTTTTGTACTTCTCTATATTAGATGTGTTAGGAATTTTGTGGCTCTTGTTTTGGCACACATTTGATATCTTTTTTTCAGTTATTTGAGATGTCAGCTTCTCCAATGGCAAAACTAATTTCGATGGATTGTCACTGCATCTAACTGTAATTTTATTATTTTCCATTATCTGTCTTGGAATATTCTCTATATTGAATTTTGATTTCATCAAATTTTGTATATCAGCGGTCGAATCGCTGTTGCAAAGAAAAGCTTCCTTATGCTTCATATTGTATTTAATCTTTATCGTAGAATTGCTGTTATATAAATCAGCTTTCTTCTGTTTTGTATTGTGGGTTGGTTTATGTGCTTTTTCGGATTTACTTTTATTTTTGTCTTGCCCTGTTGTTTTTTGGTTTTTGATTATTTTTCTTGTACGTGTTAGTACTCTTTTATCATTGGTATCATTTTTCTGTGTTGGTTTAATATTTGTTAATGTTTCTGAACTTATATGGTTCCTGCCAATACTTTGCATTATTTCTTCATCATTGAATATTTCGTTTGTTGGACCTTCGAATTTAATCGATCGGTATTCGTTCAATAATTCAGTTTCTGTTTTAATATTATCGATCAATTCATCTTTTTTATTTGTGTTTGATACTTCGATGTGTTTTACACTCTGTTCTGAGATTATTGAGTTGCCTATATAAATATGAGGTGCTGTTTCCTTCATAGTATGGTAACTTTTTCTTTGGTTTCTAGTATTTGTGTTAGGGCTTTTTAGATTATTATAATAACTACTATAATCATTTTTGTTAATCATATCATAATTTTTCCTCGTATTTCTATAACCATTGGTAAAGTTATTATCATTTGTGCGTCTATTATATAGATTTTCTGTATTGTTTGGTCTGCATCTATATCTGTATTTTAATTGCCGATTACTGTTGTAACTTTTATTTATGTACATAACATTTTTGGTCGCATTGTAGCTCGACTCTAAGTCCATTGCGATTTGAATCGCTTCTATAAGTGTTTTCGGTTGTGCCGCAAAAATTGTGGGCTTAAGTGACTCGTCTAAACCGTTTTTGAAAATAGTAAGCGCATAAGAATCATTTGATTTCTGTATCGCTACTTTCTCTGCTGCAGATGGACTCTGTTCTAAGTTATAAATTTGAATTTCGCTCAATTCGCTAATGAGCTGCAATATCTTCTCACTGTATTTTTCAACTTTTCCAGTTTGATATAAATGGGCTAATTGTGTATGGATTTGTTGTGGGTTTTTTCTATTCTTGAATCTACCTCTTAACACTTTTTCTAATTCTTCATAGCAGCTTATTTTTGTACTCAAAAGTTGAGTCTTTACGCTAGACCCTAATTTGACATTTTATGTAAACTTTAATAAATCCTCTTTCCCGTCTTTATTGAGGTTTTCGTTGGTCAATCCTAATATGGTTGTTCAGAAGGATTAGTTTTAGATCAAATTTATGTCCAATGTAATCATTCAATCTTAATTAACTTAATTTAACTTCATTTTATTTGTTGTAATCATTTATTATTAAGTACGTTTTGCTTCGTAACCAAACATCGATCATAGAAGCAACCGAATCTCTTCTTAAACAATCCGATATAGACAAAAGTAATCAAATGAAATCGATAGAGCTACAATTCAACAATATACTCCGAGACATATCCAATATGACTCTCATTCAAAAGCAGCAACATGTCATTCAAACATTTTTGATGGTAGCGACGATGTTATCACTCCTCATTACTGACTATCGGCGAGTTCAAGACAAGCTATTGGACATTGTCACGGACGTACATCATGGTCGGATGAATACGTTAATAATGTCACCCGAAACTTTAAGACGTCAAAAATCCATCATAACTGAGCACCTTCCACGATCTATATCTTTACCTACCAAAGATGTCACGAAACTATACCATCTAATGAACGTGAAGGTCAACGTCAACGAGACCTACACAATATTTGTGGTACAAATGCCGTTGGTCCTCAACATCCAATTTGAAACTTACCATCTCATTCCCATTCCAACTCGCATTGGCAATACTTCAGTAATTATCAAGCCTTCTACGGAATTACTTCTGGTTGACGTATATACATCATATTATATGCTTTCATCGACGGAATTTTCCGACTGTTTAAACATTGATACTTCAGAGTATATATGTACCCAGCTACATCCCATGTATTCCAGACACTCCAGGGTGATACAATGTGAAGCAGACATGATAACCAAGCACCGACTATCGGACGGATGCGATCTTGAGGTCAAGGCCCCATCTAAGAAATGGAGTTATTTAAAAGGCGTGAATCAGTGGATGTTTTCACTTGATAAGCAGTACGTGTACCTGATCATTTGCGGTCAAGACGTGTTCCAAGGGACCTTTAATGGAACGGGAGTATTAACTCTTAAACCCAACTGCCATATGAAGGACGATGACTTAACTATTATCGCTCACTCTACGAGTAACACAACGCTCAAAGCAACACCTAATTTTATGTCATTTCAGTTCAACCTCACAGATGATTTTTCGAAGCTGCAAGAGTTGACGATACCAAGCACTGGCCGGTACACCATCTCCTACCAGAACCACTCAGCTGAATTGGAAGATCTTCATGCTGCAATTTCCAACATCCATAAATCCGAGGACCAAATGCTCGATCTTCAATTTCAGCCGCATGATCTTCACCAGTATCTGGTCGGATACTCATCACTACTTCTTACCATCGCTATTACGATAGGTGTGGCGTATCTATACTTCAAATTTAAGTCTGTAGGAGTCCGTCCGATTCCAGCACCCCGAATACGTCGAGCAGCAAGCACTGACTTCACATTCGAAGTACGAGACTTCAAGGGGCGCGAAGATGTTCAGAAGGATTAGTTTTAGATCAAATTTATGTCCAATGTAATCATTCAATCTTAATTAACTTAATTTAACTTCATTTTATTTGTTGTAATCATTTATTATTAATTACGTGCATAGAGCTTTCTTTGTATACAAATTGTAATACTTTAATCAAGCATAAACTCAATCAATTATCGATACAGTCAATTTCGCAACTCAGCAATTTACACTATTCATTGGACTTGCACGATAAAAAAACATTTCATGTATGCATCAGCTTTTTATGAATTGATCAATGTACACTTAACATCAGCATTAATTTCGCATAAAAGAAAGTAATTGATTCAATAAAGTTGTTGTTCTTTGGTAACCATCGAGCAAACGCGTTTCATTAATTAAAGTTAAACCTGAGTTTGGAAGTACGGAAACCTGCTTGCAACTCTTGCTTTAACAATGGTTAAAAACGAATCTAATTGTTTTGCACTACCATTGAAAACTGGTATGCATTCTAATGCAAGCTCAACATTAAAATTACTCATCTTGTCGACTGTTAAATTTTCAAAAACGCTTTCAGTGAAATTTTTCAAGAACTACTTTACTGGTACTTTTTTAGAAAAAAAATCTATTTTACCTCCATTTGTACTTGTTTGTCATACCACGGACCATGTACATTTTTTTTGTGATTCCACAATATTTGATTTACTGCAAATCATTCGGATTATTTTGAATTTACTTTTCTTTTATTTTGTTTAATTAATCGAACAAATTTGAATTCTTTTTGACTATTGTTACTAGATCCATTTCATTTAGAAAAAAAATATCATAGACTATGTAACATTTTTCTAACAATAATATTTATTCAAAATTAAAATTTGGATTCTTAGCTCCACTACTAGATCATAGGTGTCGTTTGTGACACCAAAAGCAATAAAGTGCAAATGTCAAAATAGACAGATATTTACAAGTTGTTTTGCTATTCTCTTACTTTCATTACTATTTTCTATTGTTGAGTGGACTGTTCTTTCTTGAAGTAGAAAAATTGTTTGTTTGTTTATTTTTTGTTATTAAAGTGTAATTCATTAATTTTGTAATGTACAATGTTTTGGTTCATTTAAATTATTAATAAATTCATTTAAACATTTTGTTTTTCTTTTAAAATTAATGGTTTTTCTTCATTAGTGTTTTTAATTCTTTTATCCGTTGTAGGTACATACGATGTTGTAGCTCCCATAGTGGGGGATTCGTTTCAATGATGAAATTTCTCTACTTAAACGATCTTGTCTGCCGGTGCGTGTTTTCCGTATCGTATTCGATTTTGGTTCCTGGTCGTCTATTGTT
Organism: Nemotelus nigrinus; assembly: GCA_947369275.1. Taxonomy (NCBI): domain Eukaryota; kingdom Metazoa; phylum Arthropoda; class Insecta; order Diptera; family Stratiomyidae; genus Nemotelus; species Nemotelus nigrinus. Next base: position 90,578,235 of record OX376372.1, on the reverse strand, counting down.
GTCGGATGAGTCGCTGGTTGTGTTTCATTATGTATTTCGTTTGTGAATTCTCCGATCTGCTGTCTGCCGGTGGGTGTTTTTCGTATCGTATTCGTAATTATTCCTACTTTCAATATTATTTCCATCGTGATATTGCTTAATTTGAAGGTTTTGAAATCTGCGTCACTCAAAAATTCCAAAAGAATATTCAAATGTTGTCATTGTTGAATTGTTGTTGAGTTGATGCGCTCGAAAATGTGCAGGATTCTGATTCACAGGAATGTAGGCTGCAGAATCGTCTTTTCAATAATTTGCAAATATCCAATTGCAAAATTTTGTCGCGCTTCAATTCAACAGGTGCTCGAAAAATGCAGGACTGTGACTCACAGGGTCGTAAGTGACTTGATCTTGATTCTCAGGATCGTACGTTTGAGGATCGCCATGAAATGTAGCAGTAAGTTTACTTGTTGGCCTACACTTCGGTTCGCTTCAGAAATCCTGTTCTTATCTGCTTTGGCGAGCCTGTCGCCGCTTATGCAAATTTAACAGAAAAATCTTCTAACAGCTGAACCAGCAGAGACTTTGCTTTGGCGAACCTGTCGCCGCTTATTGCCAAGTCTTGCCTAGAGCAACTCGTTAAGGAATTTAAAAAAAGAAAACAATTCTTTTCTTAGACTTGGTCGCCGCTTATCATTTGGCTTACCAATCTTAATTCCCTTTATTGATTCCAATCCTGAGCTTTTATAGCAATAGTATTACAGCTATGTTTTTCGAAAATCTGCGCGAATCAAAAATAATTATCTAGTACCGAGGATTTACCACCGCGTGCAATTAGGGCGCTCTAGTCGCCATCTATGTGATATTTAACATTTCGACCAGTGTCGAAACGTCAAGTGTCAAGTGTACACAACACCCTCTCTCTTTGGGAAAAAAATTTTCTTTTGTGTTAAAAGAAAATTTTTGAATTTTAATTTTTTTGATTCGCACATTACAATTGCATATAATTTTTTTTTTTCTTATTTCTATTTAATTCGCAATTTCATATGTATATATTTCTTTTCTTGATATTTTCTTTATTTTGACTTAATTTTATCTTATAGTGTACATATTGTTTGATTCTATTCTGATTGTGGAAATTTGTAGTTGTATGCTTATAGTTTATTACATTATTATTCTTGTCTGTGGCTTGTATAACTTTAACAAATTGTTGTGATATCTTTTACATTTGTTGCTTATTAAGATATCTGAATTTACGCCATCTCTGAATTTTATTTCGTATGGTTCGTGGTATTCTTTTTGCTGTTTTTTTTTTGTTTAAATTTCTATAAAATTCAACGAGTTCATTTTTATTTATGAATAATTTGCTGTATTTGATTGAATATACTTTGGTTTCGAAAAGGATATTCGATATGTTATGTTAAAGAGTAAATGTATTACTTTAAACCATAAAAGTTTATTTAATTTTTTGAATTTGTTTTATTATTTTCTTTTATTTATTCTTTCATATTTTGCATCAAACTAATGCTGTTTCTCAGCTTGATTTGTAGCTCGCTAATGTAATTAAATTGAATTATGCTTTCAATTATTCTCTTTGGGGTTTTGTAGATGATTATTTTCATCGGTTCATTTTGTTTTTGAATGTTTTGTTGCATTTTATTGAGTATGTTTTTGTACTTCTCTATATTAGATGTGTTAGGAATTTTGTGGCTCTTGTTTTGGCACACATTTGATATCTTTTTTTCAGTTATTTGAGATGTCAGCTTCTCCAATGGCAAAACTAATTTCGATGGATTGTCACTGCATCTAACTGTAATTTTATTATTTTCCATTATCTGTCTTGGAATATTCTCTATATTGAATTTTGATTTCATCAAATTTTGTATATCAGCGGTCGAATCGCTGTTGCAAAGAAAAGCTTCCTTATGCTTCATATTGTATTTAATCTTTATCGTAGAATTGCTGTTATATAAATCAGCTTTCTTCTGTTTTGTATTGTGGGTTGGTTTATGTGCTTTTTCGGATTTACTTTTATTTTTGTCTTGCCCTGTTGTTTTTTGGTTTTTGATTATTTTTCTTGTACGTGTTAGTACTCTTTTATCATTGGTATCATTTTTCTGTGTTGGTTTAATATTTGTTAATGTTTCTGAACTTATATGGTTCCTGCCAATACTTTGCATTATTTCTTCATCATTGAATATTTCGTTTGTTGGACCTTCGAATTTAATCGATCGGTATTCGTTCAATAATTCAGTTTCTGTTTTAATATTATCGATCAATTCATCTTTTTTATTTGTGTTTGATACTTCGATGTGTTTTACACTCTGTTCTGAGATTATTGAGTTGCCTATATAAATATGAGGTGCTGTTTCCTTCATAGTATGGTAACTTTTTCTTTGGTTTCTAGTATTTGTGTTAGGGCTTTTTAGATTATTATAATAACTACTATAATCATTTTTGTTAATCATATCATAATTTTTCCTCGTATTTCTATAACCATTGGTAAAGTTATTATCATTTGTGCGTCTATTATATAGATTTTCTGTATTGTTTGGTCTGCATCTATATCTGTATTTTAATTGCCGATTACTGTTGTAACTTTTATTTATGTACATAACATTTTTGGTCGCATTGTAGCTCGACTCTAAGTCCATTGCGATTTGAATCGCTTCTATAAGTGTTTTCGGTTGTGCCGCAAAAATTGTGGGCTTAAGTGACTCGTCTAAACCGTTTTTGAAAATAGTAAGCGCATAAGAATCATTTGATTTCTGTATCGCTACTTTCTCTGCTGCAGATGGACTCTGTTCTAAGTTATAAATTTGAATTTCGCTCAATTCGCTAATGAGCTGCAATATCTTCTCACTGTATTTTTCAACTTTTCCAGTTTGATATAAATGGGCTAATTGTGTATGGATTTGTTGTGGGTTTTTTCTATTCTTGAATCTACCTCTTAACACTTTTTCTAATTCTTCATAGCAGCTTATTTTTGTACTCAAAAGTTGAGTCTTTACGCTAGACCCTAATTTGACATTTTATGTAAACTTTAATAAATCCTCTTTCCCGTCTTTATTGAGGTTTTCGTTGGTCAATCCTAATATGGTTGTTCAGAAGGATTAGTTTTAGATCAAATTTATGTCCAATGTAATCATTCAATCTTAATTAACTTAATTTAACTTCATTTTATTTGTTGTAATCATTTATTATTAAGTACGTTTTGCTTCGTAACCAAACATCGATCATAGAAGCAACCGAATCTCTTCTTAAACAATCCGATATAGACAAAAGTAATCAAATGAAATCGATAGAGCTACAATTCAACAATATACTCCGAGACATATCCAATATGACTCTCATTCAAAAGCAGCAACATGTCATTCAAACATTTTTGATGGTAGCGACGATGTTATCACTCCTCATTACTGACTATCGGCGAGTTCAAGACAAGCTATTGGACATTGTCACGGACGTACATCATGGTCGGATGAATACGTTAATAATGTCACCCGAAACTTTAAGACGTCAAAAATCCATCATAACTGAGCACCTTCCACGATCTATATCTTTACCTACCAAAGATGTCACGAAACTATACCATCTAATGAACGTGAAGGTCAACGTCAACGAGACCTACACAATATTTGTGGTACAAATACCGTTGGTCCTCAACATCCAATTTGAAACTTACCATCTCATTCCCATTCCAACTCGCATTGGCAATACTTCAGTAATTATCAAGCCTTCTACGGAATTACTTCTGGTTGACGTACAGCGGACATCATATTATATGCTTTCATCGACGGAATTTTCCGACTGTTTAAACATTGATACTTCAGAGTATATATGTACCCAGCTACATCCCATGTATTCCAGACACTCCAGGGTGATACAATGTGAAGCAGACATGATAACCAAGCACCGACTATCGGATGGATGCGATCTTGAGGTCAAGGCCCCATCTAAGAAATTTAGTTATTTAAAAGGCGTGAATCAGTGGATGTTTTCACTTGATAAGCAGTACATGTACCTGATCATTTGCGGTCAAGACGTGTTCCAAGGGACCTTTAATGGAACGGGAGTATTAACTCTTAAACCCAACTGCCATATGGAGGACGATGACTTAACTATTATCGCTCACTCTACGAGTAACACAACGCTCAAAGCAACACCTAATTTTATGTCATTTCAGTTCAACCTCACAGATGATTTTTCGAAGCTGCAAGAGTTGACGATACCAAGCACTGGCCGGTACACCATCTCCTACCAGAACCACTCAGCTGAATTGGAAGATCTTCATGCTGCAATTTCCAACATCCATAAATCCGAGGACCAAATGCTCGATCTTCAATTTCAGCCGCATGATCTTCACCAGTATCTGGTCGGATACTCATCACTACTTCTTACCATCGCTATTACGATAGGTGTGGCGTATCTATACTTCAAATTTAAGTCTGTAGGAGTCCGTCCGATTCCAGCACCCCGAATACGTCGAGCAGCAAGCACTGACTTCACATTCGAAGTACGAGACTTCAAGAGGCGCGAAGATGTTCAGAAGGATTAGTTTTAGATCAAATTTATGTCCAATGTAATCATTCAATCTTAATTAACTTAATTTAACTTCATTTTATTTGTTGTAATCATTTATTATTAATTACGTGCATAGAGCTTTCTTTGTATACAAATTGTAATACTTTAATCAAGCATAAACTCAATCAATTATCGATACAGTCAATTTCGCAACTCAGCAATTTACACTATTCATTGGACTTGCACGATAAAAAAACATTTCATGTATGCATCAGCTTTTTATGAATTGATCAATGTACACTTAACATCAGCATTAATTTCGCATAAAAGAAAGTAATTGATTCAATAAAGTTGTTGTTCTTTGGTAACCATCGAGCAAACGCGTTTCATTAATTAAAGTTAAACCTGAGTTTGGAAGTACGGAAACCTGCTTGCAACTCTTGCTTTAACAATGGTTAAAAACGAATCTAATTGTTTTGCACTACCATTGAAAACTGGTATGCATTCTAATGCAAGCTCAACATTAAAATTACTCATCTTGTCGACTGTTAAATTTTCAAAAACGCTTTCAGTGAAATTTTTCAAGAACTACTTTACTGGTACTTTTTTAGAAAAAAAATCTATTTTACCTCCATTTGTACTTGTTTGTCATACCACGGACCATGTACATTTTTTTTGTGATTCCACAATATTTGATTTACTGCAAATCATTCGGATTATTTTGAATTTACTTTTCTTTTATTTTGTTTAATTAATCGAACAAATTTGAATTCTTTTTGACTATTGTTACTAGATCCATTTCATTTAGAAAAAAAATATCATAGACTATGTAACATTTTTCTAACAATAATATTTATTCAAAATTAAAATTTGGATTCTTAGCTCCACTACTAGATCATAGGTGTCGTTTGTGACACCAAAAGCAATAAAGTGCAAATGTCAAAATAGACAGATATTTACAAGTTGTTTTGCTATTCTCTTACTTTCATTACTATTTTCTATTGTTGAGTGGACTGTTCTTTCTTGAAGTAGAAAAATTGTTTGTTTGTTTTTTTTTTGTGTGCAATTCTAGGTTTCGAAAAGGATATTCGATATGTTATGTTAAAGAGTAAATGTATTACTTTAAACCATAAAAGTTTATTTAATTTTTTGAATTTGTTTTATTATTTTCTTTTATTTATTCTTTCATATTTTTCATCAAACTAATGCTGTTTCTCAGCTTGATTTGTAGCTCGCTAATGTAATTAAATTGAATTATGCTTTCAATTATTCTCTTTGGGGTTTTGTAGATGATTATATAGATGTAGATGATTATATAGATGATTATATAGATTATATAGACTTATCATTCATTAATTTTGTAATGTACAATGTTTTGGTTCATTTAAATTATTAATAAATTCATTTAAACATTTTGTTTTTCTTTTAAAATTAATGGTTTTTCTTCAATTATTCTCTTTGGGGTTTTGTAGATGATTATATAGATGTAGATGATTATATAGATGATTATATAGATTATATAGACTTATCATTCATTAATTTTGTAATGTACAATGTTTTGGACCATTTAAATTATTAATAAATTCATTTAAACATTTTGTTTTTCTTTTAAAATTAATGGTTTTTCTTCATTAGTGTTTTTAATTCTTTTATCCGTTGTAGGTACATACGATGTTGTAGCTCCCATAGTGGGGGATTCGTTTCAATGATGAAATTTCTCTACTTAAACGATCTTGTCTGCCGGTGCGTGTTTTCCGTATCGTATTCGATTTTGGTTCCTGGTCGTCTATTGTTGTCGGATGAGTCGCTGGTTGTGTTTCATGATGTATTTCGTTTGTGAATTCTCCGATCTGCTGTCTGCCGGTGGGTGTTTTTCGTATCGTATTCGTTATTATTCCTACTTTCAATATTATTTCCATCGTGATATTGCTTAATTTGAAGGTTTTGAAATCTGCGTCACTCAAAAATTCCAAAAGAATATTCAAATGTTGTCATTGTTGAATTGTTGTTGAGTTGATGCGCTCGAAAATGTGCAGGATTCTGATTCACAGGAATGTAGGCTGCAGAATCGTCTTTTCAATAATTTGCAAATATCCAATTGCAAAATTTTGTCGCGCTTCAATTCAGCAGGTGCTCGAAAAATGCAGGACTGTGACTCACAGGGTCGTAAGTGACTTGATCTTGATTCTCAGGATCGTACGTTTGAGGATCGCCATGAAATGTAGCAGTAAGTTTACTTGTTGGCCTACACTTCGGTTCGCTTCAGAAATCCTGTTCTTATCTGCTTTGGCGAGCCTGTCGCCGCTTATGCAAATTTAACAGAAAAATCTTCTAACAGCTGAACCAGCAGAGACTTTGCTTTGGCGAACCTGTCGCCGCTTATTGCCAAGTCTTGCCTAGAGCAACTCGTTAAGGAATTTAAAAAAAGAAAACAATTCTTTTCTTAGACTTGGTCGCCGCTTATCATTTGGCTTACCAATCTTAATTCCCTTTATTGATTCCAATCCTGAGCTTTTATAGCAATAGTATTACAGTTATGTTTTTCGAAAATCTGCGCGAATCAAAAATAATTATCTAGTACCGAGGATTTACCACCGCGTGCAATTAGGGCGCTCTAGTCGCCATCTATGTGATATTTGACATTTCGACCAGTGTCGAAACGTCAAGTGTCAAGTGTACACAACACCCTCTCTCTTTGGGAAAAAAAATTTTTCTTTTGTGTAAAAAGAAAATTTTTGAATTTTAATTTTTTTGATTCGCACATTACAATTGCATATAATTTTTTTTTCTTATTTCTATTTAATTCGCAATTTCATATGTATATATTTCTTTTCTTGATATTTTCTTTATTTTGACTTAATTTTATCTTATAGTGTACATATTGTTTGATTCTATTCTGATTGTGGAAATTTGTAGTTGTATGCTTATAGTTTATTACATTATTATTCTTGTCTGTGGCTTGTATAACTTTAACAAATTGTTGTGATATCTTTTACATTTGTTGCTTATTAAGATATCTGAATTTACGCCATCTCTGAATTTTATTTCGTATGGTTCGTGGTATTCTTTTTGCTGTTTTTTTTTTTGTTTAAATTTCTATAAAATTCAACGAGTTCATTTTTATTTATGAATAATTTGCTGTATTTGATTGAATATACTTTGGTTTCGAAAAGGATATTCGATATGTTATGTTAAAGAGTAAATGTATTACTTTAAACCATAAAAGTTTATTTAATTTTTTGAATTTGTTTTATTATTTTCTTTTATTTATTCTTTCATATTTTGCATCAAACTAATGCTGTTTCTCAGCTTGATTTGTAGCTCGCTAATGTAATTAAATTGAATTATGCTTTCAATTATTCTCTTTGGGGTTTTGTAGATGATTATTTTCATCGGTTCATTTTGTTTTTGAATGTTTTGTTGCATTTTATTGAGTATGTTTTTGTACTTCTCTATATTAGATGTGTTAGGAATTTTGTGGCTCTTGTTTTGGCACACATTTGATATCTTTTTTTCAGTTATTTGAGATGTCAGCTTCTCCAATGGCAAAACTAATTTCGATGGATTGTCACTGCATCTAACTGTAATTTTATTATTTTCCATTATCTGTCTTGGAATATTCTCTATATTGAATTTTGATTTCATCAAATTTTGTATATCAGCGGTCGAATCGCTGTTGCAAAGAAAAGCTTCCTTATGCTTCATATTGTATTTAATCTTTATCGTAGAATTGCTGTTATATAAATCAGCTTTCTTCTGTTTTGTATTGTGGGTTGGTTTATGTGCTTTTTCGGATTTACTTTTATTTTTGTCTTGCCCTGTTGTTTTTTGGTTTTTGATTATTTTTCTTGTACGTGTTAGTACTCTTTTATCATTGGTATCATTTTTCTGTGTTGGTTTAATATTTGTTAATGTTTCTGAACTTATATGGTTCCTGCCAATACTTTGCATTATTTCTTCATCATTGAATATTTCGTTTGTTGGACCTTCGAATTTAATCGATCGGTATTCGTTCAATAATTCAGTTTCTGTTTTAATATTATCGATCAATTCATCTTTTTTATTTGTGTTTGATACTTCGATGTGTTTTACACTCTGTTCTGAGATTATTGAGTTGCCTATATAAATATGAGGTGCTGTTTCCTTCATAGTATGGTAACTTTTTCTTTGGTTTCTAGTATTTGTGTTAGGGCTTTTTAGATTATTATAATAACTACTATAATCATTTTTGTTAACCATATCATAATTTTTCCTCGTATTTCTATAACCATTGGTAAAGTTATTATCATTTGTGCGTCTATTATATAGATTTTCTGTATTGTTTGGTCTGCATCTATATCTGTATTTTAATTGCCGATTACTGTTGTAACTTTTATTTATGTACATAACATTTTTGGTCGCATTGTAGCTCGACTCTAAGTCCATTGCGATTTGAATCGCTTCTATAAGTGTTTTCGGTTGTGCCGCAAAAATTGTGGGCTTAAGTGACTCGTCTAAACCGTTTTTGAAAATAGTAAGCGCATAAGAATCATTTGATTTCTGTATCGCTACTTTCTCTGCTGCAGATGGACTCTGTTCTAAGTTATAAATTTGAATTTCGCTCAATTCGCTAATGAGCTGCAATATCTTCTCACTGTATTTTTCAACTTTTCCAGTTTGATATAAATGGGCTAATTGTGTATGGATTTGTTGTGGGTTTTTTCTATTCTTGAATCTACCTCTTAACACTTTTTCTAATTCTTCATAGCAGCTTATTTTTGTACTCAAAAGTTGAGTCTTTACGCTAGACCCTAATTTGACATTTTTTGTAAACTTTAATAAATTCTCTTTCCCGTCTTTATTGAGGTTTTCGTTGGTCAATCCTAATGTGGTTGTTCAGAAGGATTAGTTTTAGATCAAATTTATGTCCAATGTAATCATTCAATCTTAATTAACTTAATTTAACTTCATTTTATTTGTTGTAATCATTTATTATTAATTACGTTTTGCTTCGTAACCAAACATCGATCATAGAAGCAACCGAATCTCTTCTTAAACAATCCGATATAGACAGAAGTAATCAAATGAAATCGATAGAGCTACAATTCAACAATATACTCCGAGACATATCCAATATGACTCTCATTCAAAAGCAGCAACATGTCATTCAAACATTTTTGACGGTAGCGACGATGTTATCACTCCTCATTACTGACTATCGGCGAGTTTAAGACAAGCTATTGGACATTGTCACGGACGTACATCATGGTCGGATGAATACGTTAATAATGTCACCCGAAACTTTAAGACGTCAAAAATCCATCATAACTGAGCACCTTCCACGATCTATATCTTTACCTACCAAAGATGTCACGAAACTATACCATCTAATGAACGTGAAGGTCAACGTCAACGAGACCTACACAATATTTGTGGTACAAATGCCGTTGGTCCTCAACATCCAATTTGAAACTTACCATCTCATTCCCATTCCAACTCGCATTGGCAATACTTCAGTAATTATCAAGCCTTCTACGGAATTACTTCTGGTTGACGTACAGCGGACATCATATTATATGCTTTCATCGACGGAATTTTCCGACTGTTTAAACATTGATACTTCAGAGTATATATGTACCCAGCTACATCCCATGTATTCCAGACACTCCAGGGTGATACAATGTGAAGCAGACATGATAACCAAGCACCGACTATCGGATGGATGCGATCTTGAGGTCAAGGCCCCATCTAAGAAATGGAGTTATTTAAAAGGCGTGAATCAGTGGATGTTTTCACTTGATAAGCAGTACGTGTACCTGATCATTTGCGGCCAAGACGTGTTCCAAGGGACCTTTAATAGAACGGGAGTATTAACTCTTAAACCCAACTGCCATATGAAGGACGATGACTTAACTATTATCGCTCACTCTACGAGTAACACAACGCTCAAAGCAACACCTAATTTTATGTCATTTCAGTTCAACCTCACAGATGATTTTTCGAAGCTGCAAGAGTTGACGATACCAAGCACTGGCCGGTACACCATCTCCTACCAGAACCACTCAGCTGAATTGGAAGATCTTCATGCTGCAATTTCCAACATCCATAAATCCGAGGACCAAATGCTCGATCTTCAATTTCAGCCGCATGATCTTCACCAGTATCTGGTCGGATACTCATCACTACTTCTTACCATCGCTATTACGATAGGTGTGGCGTATCTATACTTCAAATTTAAGTCTGTAGGAGTCCGTCCGATTCCAGCACCCCGAATACGTCGAGCAGCAAGCACTGACTTCACATTCGAAGTACGAGACTTCAAGAGGCGCGAAGATGTTCAGAAGGATTAGTTTTAGATCAAATTTATGTCCAATGTAATCATTCAATCTTAATTAACTTAATTTAACTTCATTTTATTTGTTGTAATCATTTATTATTAATTACGTGCATAGAGCTTTCTTTGTATACAAATTGTAATACTTTAATCAAGCATAAACTCAATCAATTATCGATACAGTCAATTTCGCAACTCAGCAATTTACACTATTCATTGGACTTGCACGATAAAAAAACATTTCATGTATGCATCAGCTTTTTATGAATTGATCAATGTACACTTAACATCAGCATTAATTTCGCATAAAAGAAAGTAATTGATTCAATAAAGTTGTTGTTCTTTGGTAACCATCGAGCAAACGCGTTTCATTAATTAAAGTTAAACCTGAGTTTGGAAGTACGGAAACCTGCTTGCAACTCTTGCTTTAACAATGGTTAAAAACGAATCTAATTGTTTTGCACTACCATTGAAAACTGGTATGCATTCTAATGCAAGCTCAACATTAAAATTACTCATCTTGTCGACTGTTAAATTTTCAAAAACGCTTTCAGTGAAATTTTTCAAGAACTACTTTACTGGTACTTTTTTAGAAAAAAAAATCTATTGTACCTCCATTTGTACTTGTTTGTCATACCACGGACCATGTACATTTTTTTTGTGATTCCACAATATTTGATTTACTGCAAATCATTCGGATTATTTTGAATTTACTTTTCTTTTATTTTGTTTAATTAATCGAACAAATTTGAATTCTTTTTGACTATTGTTACTAGATCCATTTCATTTAGAAAAAAAATATCATAGACTATGTAACATTTTTCTAACAATAATATTTATTCAAATTAAAATTTGGATTCTTAGCTCCACTACTAGATCATAGGTGTCGTTTGTGACACCAAAAGCAATAAAGTGCAAATGTCAAAATAGACAGATATTTACAAGTTGTTTTGCTATTCTCTTACTTTCATTACTATTTTCTATTGTTGAGTGGACTGTTCTTTCTTGAAGTAGAAAAATTGTTTGTTTGTTTTTTTTTTGTTCTTAAAGTGTAATTCATTAATTTTGTAATGTACAATGTTTTGGTTCATTTAAATTATTAATAAATTCATTTAAACATTTTGTTTTTCTTTTAAAATTAATGGTTTTTCTTCATTAGTGTTTTTAATTCTTTTATCCGTTGTAGGTACATACGATGTTGTAGCTCCCATAGTGGGGGATTCGTTTCAATGATGAAATTTCTCTACTTAAACGATCTTGTCTGCCGGTGCGTGTTTTCCGTATCGTATTCGATTTTGGTTCCTGGTCGTCTATTTTTGTCGGATGAGTCGCTGGTTGTGTTTCATGATGTATTTCGTTTGTGAATTCTCCGATCTGCTGTCTGCCGGTGGGTGTTTTTCGTATCGTATTCGTAATTATTCCTACTTTCAATATTATTTCCATCGTGATATTGCTTAATTTGAAGGTTTTGAAATCTGCGTCACTCAAAAATTCCAAAAGAATATTCAAATGTTGTCATTGTTGAATTGTTGTTGAGTTGATGCGCTCGAAAATGTGCAGGATTCTGATTCACAGGAATGTAGGCTGCAGAATCGTCTTTTCAATAATTTGCAAATATCCAATTGCAAAATTTTGTCGCGCTTCAATTCAGCAGGTGCTCGAACAATGCAGGACTGTGACTCACAGGGTCGTAAGCGACTTGATCTTGATTCTCAGGATCGTACGTTTGAGGATCGCCATGAAATGTAGCAGTAAGTTTACTTGTTGGCCTACACTTCGGTTCGCTTCAGAAATCCTGTTCTTATCTGCTTTGGCGAGCCTGTCGCCGCTTATGCAAATTTAACAGAAAAATCTTCTAACAGCTGAACCAGCAGAGACTTTGCTTTGGCGAACCTGTCGCCGCTTATTGCCAAGTCTTGCCTAGAGCAACTCGTTAAGGAATTTAAAAAAAGAAAACAATTCTTTTCTTAGACTTGGTCGCCGCTTATCATTTGGCTTACCAATCTTAATTCCCTTTATTGATTCCAATCCTGAGCTTTTATAGCAATAGTATTACAGTTATGTTTTTCGAAAATCTGCGCGAATCAAAAATAATTATCTAGTACCGAGGATTTACCACCGCGTGCAATTAGGGCGCTCTAGTCGCCATCTATGTGATATTTGACATTTCGACCAGTGTCGAAACGTCAAGTGTCAAGTGTACACAACACCCTCTCTCTTTGGGAAAAAAAAATTTTCTTTTGTGTAAAAAGAAAATTTTTGAATTTTAATTTTTTTGATTCGCACATTACAATTGCATATAATTTTTTTTTTTTCTTATTTCTATTTAATTCGCAATTTCATATGTATATATTTCTTTTCTTGATATTTTCTTTATTTTGACTTAATTTTATCTTATAGTGTACATATTGTTTGATTCTATTCTGATTGTGGAAATTTGTAGTTGTATGCTTATAGTTTATTACATTATTATTCTTGTCTGTGGCTTGTATAACTTTAACAAATTGTTGTGATATCTTTTACATTTGTTGCTTATTAAGATATCTGAATTTACGCCATCTCTGAATTTTATTTCGTATGGTTCGTGGTATTCTTTTTGCTGTTTTTTTTTTGTTTAAATTTCTATAAAATTCAACGAGTTCATTTTTATTTATGAATAATTTGCTGTATTTGATTGAATATACTTTGGTTTCGAAAAGGATATTCGATATGTTATGTTAAAGAGTAAATGTATTACTTTAAACCATAAAAGTTTATTTAATTTTTTGAATTTGTTTTATTATTTTCTTTTATTTATTCTTTCATATTTTTCATCAAACTAATGCTGTTTCTCAGCTTGATTTGTAGCTCGCTAATGTAATTAAATTGAATTATGCTTTCAATTATTCTCTTTGGGGTTTTGTAGATGATTATTTTCATCGGTTCATTTTGTTTTTGAATGTTTTGTTGCATTTTATTGAGTATGTTTTTGTACTTCTCTATATTAGATGTGTTAGGAATTTTGTGGCTCTTGTTTTGGCACACATTTGATATCTTTTTTTCAGTTATTTGAGATGTCAGCTTCTCCAATGGCAAAACTAATTTCGATGGATTGTCACTGCATCTAACTGTAATTTTATTATTTTCCATTATCTGTCTTGGAATATTCTCTATATTGAATTTTGATTTCATCAAATTTTGTATATCAGCGGTCGAATTGCTGTTGCAAAGAAAAGCTTCCTTATGCTTCATATTGTATTTAATCTTTATCGTAGAATTGCTGTTATATAAATCAGCTTTCTTCTGTTTTGTATTGTGGGTTGGTTTATGTGCTTTTTCGGATTTACTTTTATTTGTGTCTTGCCCTGTTGTTTTTTGGTTTTTGATTATTTTTCTTGTACGTGTTAGTACTCTTTTATCATTGGTATCATTTTTCTGTGTTGGTTTAATATTTGTTAATGTTTCTGAACTTATATGGTTCCTGCCAATACTTTGCATTATTTCTTCATCATTGAATATTTCGTTTGTTGGACCTTCGAATTTAATCGATCGGTATTCGTTCAATAATTCAGTTTCTGTTTTAATATTATCGATCAATTCATCTTTTTTATTTGTGTTTGATGCTTCGATGTGTTTTACACTCTGTTCTGAGATTATTGAGTTGCCTATATAAATATGAGGTGCTGTTTCCTTCATAGTATGGTAACTTTTTCTTTGGTTTCTAGTATTTGTGTTAGGGCTTTTTAGATTATTATAATAACTACTATAATCATTTTTGTTAACCATATCATAATTTTTCCTCGTATTTCTATAACCATTGGTAAAGTTATTATCATTTGTGCGTCTATTATATAGATTTTCTGTATTGTTTGGTCTGCATCTATATCTGTATTTTAATTGCCGATTACTGTTGTAACTTTTATTTATGTACATAACATTTTTGGTCGCATTGTAGCTCGACTCTAAGTCCATTGCGATTTGAATCGCTTCTATAAGTGTTTTCGGTTGTGCCGCAAAAATTGTGGGCTTAAGTGACTCGTCTAAACCGTTTTTGAAAATAGTAAGCGCATAAGAATCATTTGATTTCTGTATCGCTACTTTCTCTGCTGCAGATGGACTCTGTTCTAAGTTATAAATTTGAATTTCGCTCAATTCGCTAATGAGCTGCAATATCTTCTCACTGTATTTTTCAACTTTTCCAGTTTGATATAAATGGGCTAATTGTGTATGGATTTGTTGTGGGTTTTTTCTATTCTTGAATCTACCTCTTAACACTTTTTCTAATTCTTCATAGCAGCTTATTTTTGTACTCAAAAGTTGAGTCTTTACGCTAGACCCTAATTTGACATTTTTTGTAAACTTTAATAAATCCTCTTTCCCGTCTTTATTGAGGTTTTCGTTGGTCAATCCTAATATGGTTGTTCAGAAGGATTAGTTTTAGATCAAATTTATGTCCAATGTAATCATTCAATCTTAATTAACTTAATTTAACTTCATTTTATTTGTTGTAATCATTTATTATTAAGTACGTTTTGCTTCGTAACCAAACATCGATCATAGAAGCAACCGAATCTCTTCTTAAACAATCCGATATAGACAGAAGTAATCAAATGAAATCGATAGAGCTACAATTCAACAATATACTCCGAGACATATCCAATATGACTCTCATTCAAAAGCAGCAACATGTCATTCAAACATTTTTGATGGTAGCGACGATGTTATCACTCCTCATTACTGACTATCGGCGAGTTCAAGACAAGCTATTGGACATTGTCACGGACGTACATCATGGTCGGATGAATACGTTAATAATGTCACCCGAAACTTTAAGACGTCAAAAATCCATCATAACTGAGCACCTTCCACGATCTATATCTTTACCTACCAAAGATGTCACGAAACTATACCATCTAATGAACGTGAAGGTCAACGTCAACGAGACCTACACAATATTTGTGGTACAAATGCCGTTGGTCCTCAACATCCAATTTGAAACTTACCATCTCATTCCCATTCCAACTCGCATTGGCAATACTTCAGTAATTATCAAGCCTTCTACGGAATTACTTCTGGTTGACGTACAGCGGACATCATATTATATGCTTTCATCGACGGAATTTTCCGACTGTTTAAACATTGATACTTCAGAGTATATATGTACCCAGCTACATCCCATGTATTCCAGACACTCCAGGGTGATACAATGTGAAGCAGACATGATAACCAAGCACCGACTATCGGATGGATGCGATCTTGAGGTCAAGGCCCCATCTAAGAAATGGAGTTATTTAAAAGGCGTGAATCAGTGGATGTTTTCACTTGATAAGCAGTACGTGTACCTGATCATTTGCGGTCAAGACGTGTTCCAAGGGACCTTTAATAGAACGGGAGTATTAACTCTTAAACCCAACTGCCATATGAAGGACGATGACTTAACTATTATCGCTCACTCTACGAGTAACACAACGCTCAAAGCAACACCTAATTTTATGTCATTTCAGTTCAACCTCACAGATGATTTTTCGAAGCTGCAAGAGTTGACGATACCAAGCACTGGCCGGTACACCATCTCCTACCAGAACGACTCAGCTGAATTGGAAGATCTTCATGCTGCAATTTCCAACATCCATAAATCCGAGGACCAAATGCTCGATCTTCAATTTCAGCCGCATGATCTTCACCAGTATCTGGTCGGATACTCATCACTACTTCTTACCATCGCTATTACGATAGGTGTGGCGTATCTATACTTCAAATTTAAGTCTGTAGGAGTCCGTCCGATTCCAGCACCCCGAATACGTCGAGCAGCAAGCACTGACTTCACATTCGAAGTACGAGACTTCAAGAGGCGCGAAGATGTTCAGAAGGATTAGTTTTAGATCAAATTTATGTCCAATGTAATCATTCAATCTTAATTAACTTAATTTAACTTCATTTTATTTGTTGTAATCATTTATTATTAATTACGTGCATAGAGCTTTCTTTGTATACAAATTGTAATACTTTAATCAAGCATAAACTCAATCAATTATCGATACAGTCAATTTCGCAACTCAGCAATTTACACTATTCATTGGACTTGCACGATAAAAAAACATTTCATGTATGCATCAGCTTTTTATGAATTGATCAATGTACACTTAACATCAGCATTAATTTCGCATAAAAGAAAGTAATTGATTCAATAAAGTTGTTGTTCTTTGGTAACCATCGAGCAAACGCGTTTCATTAATTAAAGTTCTGAGTTTGGAAGTACGGAAACCTGCTTGCAACTCTTGCTTTAACAATGGTTAAAAACGAATCTAATTGTTTTGCACTACCATTGAAAACTGGTATGCATTCTAATGCAAGCTCAACATTAAAATTACTCATCTTGTCGACTGTTAAATTTTCAAAAACGCTTTCAGTGAAATTTTTCAAGAACTACTTTACTGGTACTTTTTTAGAAAAAAAATCTATTTTACCTCCATTTGTACTTGTTTGTCATACCACGGACCATGTACATTTTTTTTGTGATTCCACAATATTTGATTTACTGCAAATCATTCGGATTATTTTGAATTTACTTTTCTTTTATTTTGTTTAATTAATCGAACAAATTTGAATTCTTTTTGACTATTGTTACTAGATCCATTTCATTTAGAAAAAAAATATCATAGACTATGTAACATTTTTCTAACAATAATATTTATTCAAATTAAAATTTGGATTCTTAGCTCCACTACTAGATCATAGGTGTCGTTTGTGACACCAAAAGCAATAAAGTGCAAATGTCAAAATAGACAGATATTTACAAGTTGTTTTGCTATTCTCTTACTTTCATTACTATTTTCTATTGTTGAGTGGACTGTTCTTTCTTGAAGTAGAAAAATTGTTTGTTTGTTTTTTTTTTGTTATTAAAGTGTAATTCATTAATTTTGTAATGTACAATGTTTTGGTTCATTTAAATTATTAATAAATTCATTTAAACATTTTGTTTTTCTTTTAAAATTAATGGTTTTTCTTCATTAGTGTTTTTAATTCTTTTATCCGTTGTAGGTACATACGATGTTGTAGCTCCCATAGTGGGGGATTCGTTTCAATGATGAAATTTCTCTACTTAAACGATCTTGTCTGCCGGTGCGTGTTTTCCGTATCGTATTCGATTTTGGTTCCTGGTCGTCTATTGTTGTCGGATGAGTCGCTGGTTGTGTTTCATGATGTATTTCGTTTGTGAATTCTCCGATCTGCTGTCTGCCGGTGGGTGTTTTTCGTATCGTATTCGTTATTATTCCTACTTTCAATATTATTTCCATCGTGATATTGCTTAATTTGAAGGTTTTGAAATCTGCGTCACTCAAAAATTCCAAAAGAATATTCAAATGTTGTCATTGTTGAATTGTTGTTGAGTTGATGCGCTCGAAAATGTGCAGGATTCTGATTCACAGGAATGTAGGCTGCAGAATCGTCTTTTCAATAATTTGCAAATATCCAATTGCAAAATTTTGTCGCGCTTCAATTCAGCAGGTGCTCGAACAATGCAGGACTGTGACTCACAGGGTCGTAAGCGACTTGATCTTGATTCTCAGGATCGTACGTTTGAGGATCGCCATGAAATGTAGCAGTAAGTTTACTTGTTGGCCTACACTTCGGTTCGCTTCAGAAATCCTGTTCTTATCTGCTTTGGCGAGCCTGTCGCCGCTTATGCAAATTTAACAGAAAAATCTTCTAACAGCTGAACCAGCAGAGACTTTGCTTTGGCGAACCTGTCGCCGCTTATTGCCAAGTCTTGCCTAGAGCAACTCGTTAAGGAATTTAAAAAAAGAAAACAATTCTTTTCTTAGACTTGGTCGCCGCTTATCATTTGGCTTACCAATCTTAATTCCCTTTATTGATTCCAATCCTGAGCTTTTATAGCAATAGTATTACAGTTATGTTTTTCGAAAATCTGCGCGAATCAAAAATAATTATCTAGTACCGAGGATTTACCACCGCGTGCAATTAGGGCGCTCTAGTCGCCATCTATGTGATATTTGACATTTCGACCAGTGTCGAAACGTCAAGTGTCAAGTGTACACAACACCCTCTCTCTTTGGGAAAAAAAAAATTTCTTTTGTGTAAAAAGAAAATTTTTGAATTTTAATTTTTTTGATTCGCACATTACAATTGCATATAATTTTTTTTTTTTCTTATTTCTATTTAATTCGCAATTTCATATGTATATATTTCTTTTCTTGATATTTTCTTTATTTTGACTTAATTTTATCTTATAGTGTACATATTGTTTGATTCTATTCTGATTGTGGAAATTTGTAGTTGTATGCTTATAGTTTATTACATTATTATTCTTGTCTGTGGCTTGTATAACTTTAACAAATTGTTGTGATATCTTTTACATTTGTTGCTTATTAAGATATCTGAATTTACGCCATCTCTGAATTTTATTTCGTATGGTTCGTGGTATTCTTTTTGCTGTTTTTTTTTTGTTTAAATTTCTATAAAATTCAACGAGTTCATTTTTATTTATGAATAATTTGCTGTATTTGATTGAATATACTTTGGTTTCGAAAAGGATATTCGATATGTTATGTTAAAGAGTAAATGTATTACTTTAAACCATAAAAGTTTATTTAATTTTTTGAATTTGTTTTATTATTTTCTTTTATTTATTCTTTCATATTTTTCATCAAACTAATGCTGTTTCTCAGCTTGATTTGTAGCTCGCTAATGTAATTAAATTGAATTATGCTTTCAATTATTCTCTTTGGGGTTTTGTAGATGATTATTTTCATCGGTTCATTTTGTTTTTGAATGTTTTGTTGCATTTTATTGAGTATGTTTTTATACTTCTCTATATTAGATGTGTTAGGAATTTTGTGGCTCTTGTTTTGGCACACATTTGATATCTTTTTTTCAGTTATTTGAGATGTCAGCTTCTCCAATGGCAAAACTAATTTCGATGGATTGTCACTGCATCTAACTGTAATTTTATTATTTTCCATTATCTGTCTTGGAATATTCTCTATATTGAATTTTGATTTCATCAAATTTTGTATATCAGCGGTCGAATCGCTGTTGCAAAGAAAAGCTTCCTTATGCTTCATATTGTATTTAATCTTTATCGTAGAATTGCTGTTATATAAATCAGCTTTCTTCTGCTTTGTATTGTGGGTTGGTTTATGTGCTTTTTCGGATTTACTTTTATTTGTGTCTTGCCCTGTTGTTTTTTGGTTTTTGATTATTTTTCTTGTACGTGTTAGTACTCTTTTATCATTGGTATCATTTTTCTGTGTTGGTTTAATATTTGTTAATGTTTCTGAACTTATATGGTTCCTGCCAATACTTTGCATTATTTCTTCATCATTGAATATTTCGTTTGTTGGACCTTCGAATTTAATCGATCGGTATTCGTTCAATAATTCAGTTTCTGTTTTAATATTATCGATCAATTCATCTTTTTTATTTGTGTTTGATACTTCGATGTGTTTTACACTCTGTTCTGAGATTATTGAGTTGCCTATATAAATATGAGGTGCTGTTTCCTTCATAGTATGGTAACTTTTTCTTTGGTTTCTAGTATTTGTGTTAGGGCTTTTTAGATTATTATAATAACTACTATAATCATTTTTGTTAATCACATCATAATTTTTCCTCGTTTTTCTATAACCATTGGTAAAGTTATTATCATTTGTGCGTCTATTATATACATTTTCTGTATTGTTTGGTCTGCATCTATATCTGTATTTTAGTTGCCGATTACTGTTGTAACTTTTATTTATGTACATAACATTTTTGGTCGCATTGTAGCTCGACTCTAAGTCCATTGCGATTTGAATCGCTTCTATAAGTGTTTTCGGTTGTGCCGCAAAAATTGTGGGCTTAAGTGACTCGTCTAAACCGTTTTTGAAAATAGTAAGCGCATAAGAATCATTTGATTTCTGTATCGCTACTTTCTCTGCTGCAGATGGACTCTGTTCTAAGTTATAAATTTGAATTTCGCTCAATTCGCTAATGAGCTGCAATATATTCTCACTGTATTTTTCAACTTTTCCAGTTTGATATAAATGGGCTAATTGTGTATGGATTTGTTGTGGGTTTTTTCTATTCTTGAATCTACCTCTTAACACTTTTTCTAATTCTTCATAGCAGCTTATTTTTGTACTCAAAAGTTGAGTCTTTACGCTAGACCCTAATTTGACATTTTTTGTAAACTTTAATAAATCCTCTTTCCCGTCTTTATTGAGGTTTTCGTTGGTCAATCCTAATATGGTTGTTCAGAAGGATTAGTTTTAGATCAAATTTATGTCCAATGTAATCATTCAATCTTAATTAACTTAATTTAACTTCATTTTATTTGTTGTAATCATTTATTATTAAGTACGTTTTGCTTCGTAACCAAACATCGATCATAGAAGCAACCGAATCTCTTCTTAAACAATCCGATATAGACAGAAGTAATCAAATGAAATCGATAGAGCTACAATTCAACAATATACTCCGAGACATATCCAATATGACTCTCATTCAAAAGCAGCAACATGTCATTCAAACATTTTTGATGGTAGCGACGATGTTATCACTCCTCATTACTGACTATCGGCGAGTTCAAGACAAGCTATTGGACATTGTCACGGACGTACATCATGGTCGGATGAATACGTTAATAATGTCACCCGAAACTTTAAGACGTCAAAAATCCATCATAACTGAGCACCTTCCACGATCTATATCTTTACCTACCAAAGATGTCACGAAACTATACCATCTAATGAACGTGAAGGTCAACGTCAACGAGACCTACACAATATTTGTGGTACAAATGCCGTTGGTCCTCAACATCCAATTTGAAACTTACCATCTCATTCCCATTCCAACTCGCATTGGCAATACTTCAGTAATTATCAAGCCTTCTACGGAATTACTTCTGGTTGACGTACAGCGGACATCATATTATATGCTTTCATCGACGGAATTTTCCGACTGTTTAAACATTGATACTTCAGAGTATATATGTACCCAGCTACATCCCATGTATTCCAGACACTCCAGGGTGATACAATGTGAAGCAGACATGATAACCAAGCACCGACTATCGGATGGATGCGATCTTGAGGTCAAGGCCCCATCTAAGAAATTTAGTTATTTAAAAGGCGTGAATCAGTGGATGTTTTCACTTGATAAGCAGTACGTGTACCTGATCATTTGCGGTCAAGACGTGTTCCAAGGGACCTTTAATAGAACGGGAGTATTAACTCTTAAACCCAACTGCCATATGAAGGACGATGACTTAACTATTATCGCTCACTCTACGAGTAACACAACGCTCAAAGCAACACCTAATTTTATGTCATTTCAGTTCAACCTCACAGATGATTTTTCGAAGCTGCAAGAGTTGACGATATCAAGCACTGGCCGGTACACCATCTCCTACCAGAACCACTCAGCTGAATTGGAAGATCTTCATGCTGCAATTTCCAACATCCATAAATCCGAGGACCAAATGCTCGATCTTCAATTTCAGCCGCATGATCTTCACCAGTATCTGGTCGGATACTCATCACTACTTCTTACCATCGCTATTACGATAGGTGTGGCGTATCTATACTTCAAATTTAAGTCTGTAGGAGTCCGTCCGATTCCAGCACCCCGAATACGTCGAGCAGCAAGCACTGACTTCACATTCGAAGTACGAGACTTCAAGAGGCGCGAAGATGTTCAGAAGGATTAGTTTTAGATCAAATTTATGTCCAATGTAATCATTCAATCTTAATTAACTTAATTTAACTTCATTTTATTTGTTGTAATCATTTATTATTAATTACGTGCATAGAGCTTTCTTTGTATACAAATTGTAATACTTTAATCAAGCATAAACTCAATCAATTATCGATACAGTCAATTTCGCAACTCAGCAATTTACACTATTCATTGGACTTGCACGATAAAAAAACATTTCATGTATGCATCAGCTTTTTATGAATTGATCAATGTACACTTAACATCAGCATTAATTTCGCATAAAAGAAAGTAATTGATTCAATAAAGTTGTTGTTCTTTGGTAACCATCGAGCAAACGCGTTTCATTAATTAAAGTTAAACCTGAGTTTGGAAGTACGGAAACCTGCTTGCAACTCTTGCTTTAACAATGGTTAAAAACGAATCTAATTGTTTTGCACTACCATTGAAAACTGGTATGCATTCTAATGCAAGCTCAACATTAAAATTACTCATCTTGTCGACTGTTAAATTTTCAAAAACGCTTTCAGTGAAATTTTTCAAGAACTACTTTACTGGTACTTTTTTAGAAAAAAAATCTATTTTACCTCCATTTGTACTTGTTTGTCATACCACGGACCATGTACATTTTTTTTGTGATTCCACAATATTTGATTTACTGCAAATCATTCGGATTATTTTGAATTTACTTTTCTTTTATTTTGTTTAATTAATCGAACAAATTTGAATTCTTTTTGACTATTGTTACTAGATCCATTTCATTTAGAAAAAAAATATCATAGACTATGTAACATTTTTCTAACAATAATATTTATTCAAATTAAAATTTGGATTCTTAGCTCCACTACTAGATCATAGGTGTCGTTTGTGACACCAAAAGCAATAAAGTGCAAATGTCAAAATAGACAGATATTTACAAGTTGTTTTGCTATTCTCTTACTTTCATTACTATTTTCTATTGTTGAGTGGACTGTTCTTTCTTGAAGTAGAAAAATTGTTTGTTTGTTTTTTTTTTGTTATTAAAGTGTAATTCATTAATTTTGTAATGTACAATGTTTTGGTTCATTTAAATTATTAATAAATTCATTTAAACATTTTGTTTTTCTTTTAAAATTAATGGTTTTTCTTCATTAGTGTTTTTAATTCTTTTATCCGTTGTAGGTACATACGATGTTGTAGCTCCCATAGTGGGGGATTCGTTTCAATGATGAAATTTCTCTACTTAAACGATCTTGTCTGCCGGTGCGTGTTTTCCGTATCGTATTCGATTTTGGTTCCTGGTCGTCTATTGTTGTCGGATGAGTCGCTGGTTGTGTTTCATGATGTATTTCGTTTGTGAATTCTCCGATCTGCTGTCTGCCGGTGGGTGTTTTTCGTATCGTATTCGTTATTATTCCTACTTTCAATATTATTTCCATCGTGATATTGCTTAATTTGAAGGTTTTGAAATCTGCGTCACTCAAAAATTCCAAAAGAATATTCAAATGTTGTCATTGTTGAATTGTTGTTGAGTTGATGCGCTCGAAAATGTGCAGGATTCTGATTCACAGGAATGTAGGCTGCAGAATCGTCTTTTCAATAATTTGCAAATATCCAATTGCAAAATTTTGTCGCGCTTCAATTCAGCAGGTGCTCGAACAATGCAGGACTGTGACTCACAGGGTCGTAAGCGACTTGATCTTGATTCTCAGGATCGTACGTTTGAGGATCGCCATGAAATGTAGCAGTAAGTTTACTTGTTGGCCTACACTTCGGTTCGCTTCAGAAATCCTGTTCTTATCTGCTTTGGCGAGCCTGTCGCCGCTTATGCAAATTTAACAGAAAAATCTTCTAACAGCTGAACCAGCAGAGACTTTGCTTTGGCGAACCTGTCGCCGCTTATTGCCAAGTCTTGCCTAGAGCAACTCGTTAAGGAATTTAAAAAAAGAAAACAATTCTTTTCTTAGACTTGGTCGCCGCTTATCATTTGGCTTACCAATCTTAATTCCCTTTATTGATTCCAATCCTGAGCTTTTATAGCAATAGTATTACAGTTATGTTTTTCGAAAATCTGCGCGAATCAAAAATAATTATCTAGTACCGAGGATTTACCACCGCGTGCAATTAGGGCGCTCTAGTCGCCATCTATGTGATATTTGACATTTCAACCAGTGTCGAAACGTCAAGTGTCAAGTGTACACAACACCCTCTCTCTTTGGGAAAAAAAAATTTTCTTTTGTGTAAAAAGAAAATTTTTGAATTTTAATTTTTTTGATTCGCACATTACAATTGCATATAATTTTTTTTTTTTCTTATTTCTATTTAATTCGCAATTTCATATGTATATATTTCTTTTCTTGATATTTTCTTTATTTTGACTTAATTTTATCTTATAGTGTACATATTGTTTGATTCTATTCTGATTGTGGAAATTTGTAGTTGTATGCTTATAGTTTATTACATTATTATTCTTGTCTGTGGCTTGTATAACTTTAACAAATTGTTGTGATATCTTTTACATTTGTTGCTTATTAAGATATCTGAATTTACGCCATCTCTGAATTTTATTTCGTATGGTTCGTGGTATTCTTTTTGCTGTTTTTTTTTTGTTTAAATTTCTATAAAATTCAACGAGTTCATTTTTATTTATGAATAATTTGCTGTATTTGATTGAATATACTTTGGTTTCGAAAAGGATATTCGATATGTTATGTTAAAGAGTAAATGTATTACTTTAAACCATAAAAGTTTATTTAATTTTTTGAATTTGTTTTATTATTTTCTTTTATTTATTCTTTCATATTTTTCATCAAACTAATGCTGTTTCTCAGCTTGATTTGTAGCTCGCTAATGTAATTAAATTGAATTATGCTTTCAATTATTCTCTTTGGGGTTTTGTAGATGATTATTTTCATCGGTTCATTTTGTTTTTGAATGTTTTGTTGCATTTTATTGAGTATGTTTTTGTACTTCTCTATATTAGATGTGTTAGGAATTTTGTGGCTCTTGTTTTGGCACACATTTGATATCTTTTTTTCAGTTATTTGAGATGTCAGCTTCTCCAATGGCAAAACTAATTTCGATGGATTGTCACTGCATCTAACTGTAATTTTATTATTTTCCATTATCTGTCTTGGAATATTCTCTATATTGAATTTTGATTTCATCAAATTTTGTATATCAGCGGTCGAATCGCTGTTGCAAAGAAAAGCTTCCTTATGCTTCATATTGTATTTAATCTTTATCGTAGAATTGCTGTTATATAAATCAGCTTTCTTCTGTTTTGTATTGTGGGTTGGTTTATGTGCTTTTTCGGATTTACTTTTATTTGTGTCTTGCCCTGTTGTTTTTTGGTTTTTGATTATTTTTCTTGTACGTGTTAGTACTCTTTTATCATTGGTATCATTTTTCTGTGTTGGTTTAATATTTGTTAATGTTTCTGAACTTATATGGTTCCTGCCAATACTTTGCATTATTTCTTCATCATTGAATATTTCGTTTGTTGGACCTTCGAATTTAATCGATCGGTATTCGTTCAATAATTCAGTTTCTGTTTTAATATTATCGATCAATTCATCTTTTTTATTTGTGTTTGATACTTCGATGTGTTTTACACTCTGTTCTGAGATTATTGAGTTGCCTATATAAATATGAGGTGCTGTTTCCTTCATAGTATGGTAACTTTTTCTTTGGTTTCTAGTATTTGTGTTAGGGCTTTTTAGATTATTATAATAACTACTATAATCATTTTTGTTAATCACATCATAATTTTTCCTCGTTTTTCTATAACCATTGGTAAAGTTATTATCATTTGTGCGTCTATTATATACATTTTCTGTATTGTTTGGTCTGCATCTATATCTGTATTTTAGTTGCCGATTACTGTTGTAACTTTTATTTATGTACATAACATTTTTGGTCGCATTGTAGCTCGACTCTAAGTCCATTGCGATTTGAATCGCTTCTATAAGTGTTTTCGGTTGTGCCGCAAAAATTGTGGGCTTAAGTGATCGTCTAAACCGTTTTTGAAAATAGTAAGCGCATAAGAATCATTTGATTTCTGTATCGCTACTTTCTCTGCTGCAGATGGACTCTGTTCTAAGTTATAAATTTGAATTTCGCTCAATTCGCTAATGAGCTGCAATATCTTCTCACTGTATTTTTCAACTTTTCCAGTTTGATATAAATGGGCTAATTGTGTATGGATTTGTTGTGGGTTTTTTCTATTCTTGAATCTACCTCTTAACACTTTTTCTAATTCTTCATAGCAGCTTATTTTTGTACTCAAAAGTTGAGTCTTTACGCTAGACCCTAATTTGACATTTTTTGTAAACTTTAATAAATCCTCTTTCCCGTCTTTATTGAGGTTTTCGTTGGTCAATCCTAATATGGTTGTTCAGAAGGATTAGTTTTAGATCAAATTTATGTCCAATGTAATCATTCAATCTTAATTAACTTAATTTAACTTCATTTTATTTGTTGTAATCATTTATTATTAAGTACGTTTTGCTTCGTAACCAAACATCGATCATAGAAGCAACCGAATCTCTTCTTAAACAATCCGATATAGACAGAAGTAATCAAATGAAATCGATAGAGCTACAATTCAACAATATACTCCGAGACATATCCAATATGACTCTCATTCAAAAGCAGCAACATGTCATTCAAACATTTTTGATGGTAGCGACGATGTTATCACTCCTCATTACTGACTATCGGCGAGTTCAAGACAAGCTATTGGACATTGTCACGGACGTACATCATGGTCGGATGAATACGTTAATAATGTCACCCGAAACTTTAAGACGTCAAAAATCCATCATAACTGAGCACCTTCCACGATCTATATCTTTACCTACCAAAGATGTCACGAAACTATACCATCTAATGAACGTGAAGGTCAACGTCAACGAGACCTACACAATATTTGTGGTACAAATGCCGTTGGTCCTCAACATCCAATTTGAAACTTACCATCTCATTCCCATTCCAACTCGCATTGGCAATACTTCAGTAATTATCAAGCCTTCTACGGAATTACTTCTGGTTGACGTACAGCGGACATCATATTATATGCTTTCATCGACGGAATTTTCCGACTGTTTAAACATTGATACTTCAGAGTATATATGTACCCAGCTACATCCCATGTATTCCAGACACTCCAGGGTGATACAATGTGAAGCAGACATGATAACCAAGCACCGACTATCGGATGGATGCGATCTTGAGGTCAAAGCCCCATCTAAGAAATTTAGTTATTTAAAAGGCGTGAATCAGTGGATGTTTTCACTTGATAAGCAGTACGTGTACCTGATCATTTGCGGTCAAGACGTGTTCCAAGGGACCTTTAATAGAACGGGAGTATTAACTCTTAAACCCAACTGCCATATGAAGGACGATGACTTAACTATTATCGCTCACTCTACGAGTAACACAACGCTCAAAGCAACACCTAATTTTATGTCATTTCAGTTCAACCTCACAGATGATTTTTCGAAGCTGCAAGAGTTGACGATATCAAGCACTGGCCGGTACACCATCTCCTACCAGAACCACTCAGCTGAATTGGAAGATCTTCATGCTGCAATTTCCAACATCCATAAATCCGAGGACCAAATGCTCGATCTTCAATTTCAGCCGCATGATCTTCACCAGTATCTGGTCGGATACTCATCACTACTTCTTACCATCGCTATTACGATAGGTGTGGCGTATCTATACTTCAAATTTAAGTCTGTAGGAGTCCGTCCGATTCCAGCACCCCGAATACGTCGAGCAGCAAGCACTGACTTCACATTCGAAGTACGAGACTTCAAGAGGCGCGAAGATGTTCAGAAGGATTAGTTTTAGATCAAATTTATGTCCAATGTAATCATTCAATCTTAATTAACTTAATTTAACTTCATTTTATTTGTTGTATTCATTTATTATTAATTACGTGCATAGAGCTTTCTTTGTATACAAATTGTAATACTTTAATCAAGCATAAACTCAATCAATTATCGATACAGTCAATTTCGCAACTCAGCAATTTACACTATTCATTGGACTTGCACGATAAAAAAACATTTCATGTATGCATCAGCTTTTTATGAATTGATCAATGTACACTTAACATCAGCATTAATTTCGCATAAAAGAAAGTAATTGATTCAATAAAGTTGTTGTTCTTTGGTAACCATCGAGCAAACGCGTTTCATTAATTAAAGTTAAACCTGAGTTTGGAAGTACGGAAACCTGCTTGCAACTCTTGCTTTAACAATGGTTAAAAACGAATCTAATTGTTTTGCACTACCATTGAAAACTGGTATGCATTCTAATGCAAGCTCAACATTAAAATTACTCATCTTGTCGACTGTTAAATTTTCAAAAACGCTTTCAGTGAAATTTTTCAAGAACTACTTTACTGGTACTTTTTTAGAAAAAAAATCTATTTTACCTCCATTTGTACTTGTTTGTCATACCACGGACCATGTACATTTTTTTTGTGATTCCACAATATTTGATTTACTGCAAATCATTCGGATTATTTTGAATTTACTTTTCTTTTATTTTGTTTAATTAATCGAACAAATTTGAATTCTTTTTGACTATTGTTACTAGATCCATTTCATTTAGAAAAAAAATATCATAGACTATGTAACATTTTTCTAACAATAATATTTATTCAAATTAAAATTTGGATTCTTAGCTCCACTACTAGATCATAGGTGTCGTTTGTGACACCAAAAGCAATAAAGTGCAAATGTCAAAATAGACAGATATTTACAAGTTGTTTTGCTATTCTCTTACTTTCATTACTATTTTCTATTGTTGAGTGGACTGTTCTTTCTTGAAGTAGAAAAATTGTTTGTTTGTTTTTTTTTTGTTATTAAAGTGTAATTCATTAATTTTGTAATGTACAATGTTTTGGTTCATTTAAATTATTAATAAATTCATTTAAACATTTTGTTTTTCTTTTAAAATTAATGGTTTTTCTTCATTAGTGTTTTTAATTCTTTTATCCGTTGTAGGTACATACGATGTTGTAGCTCCCATAGTGGGGGATTCGTTTCAATGATGAAATTTCTCTACTTAAACGATCTTGTCTGCCGGTGCGTGTTTTCCGTATCGTATTCGATTTTGGTTCCTGGTCGTCTATTGTTGTCGGATGAGTCGCTGGTTGTGTTTCATGATGTATTTCGTTTGTGAATTCTCCGATCTGCTGTCTGCCGGTGGGTGTTTTTCGTATCGTATTCGTTATTATTCCTACTTTCAATATTATTTCCATCGTGATATTGCTTAATTTGAAGGTTTTGAAATCTGCGTCACTCAAAAATTCCAAAAGAATATTCAAATGTTGTCATTGTTGAATTGTTGTTGAGTTGATGCGCTCGAAAATGTGCAGGATTCTGATTCACAGGAATGTAGGCTGCAGAATCGTCTTTTCAATAATTTGCAAATATCCAATTGCAAAATTTTGTCGCGCTTCAATTCAGCAGGTGCTCGAACAATGCAGGACTGTGACTCACAGGGTCGTAAGCGACTTGATCTTGATTCTCAGGATCGTACGTTTGAGGATCGCCATGAAATGTAGCAGTAAGTTTACTTGTTGGCCTACACTTCGGTTCGCTTCAGAAATCCTGTTCTTATCTGCTTTGGCGAGCCTGTCGCCGCTTATGCAAATTTAACAGAAAAATCTTCTAACAGCTGAACCAGCAGAGACTTTGCTTTGGCGAACCTGTCGCCGCTTATTGCCAAGTCTTGCCTAGAGCAACTCGTTAAGGAATTTAAAAAAAGAAAACAATTCTTTTCTTAGACTTGGTCGCCGCTTATCATTTGGCTTACCAATCTTAATTCCCTTTATTGATTCCAATCCTGAGCTTTTATAGCAATAGTATTACAGTTATGTTTTTCGAAAATCTGCGCGAATCAAAAATAATTATCTAGTACCGAGGATTTACCACCGCGTGCAATTAGGGCGCTCTAGTCGCCATCTATGTGATATTTGACATTTCGACCAGTGTCGAAACGTCAAGTGTCAAGTGTACACAACACCCTCTCTCTTTGGGAAAAAAAAAATTTCTTTTGTGTAAAAAGAAAATTTTTGAATTTTAATTTTTTTGATTCGCACATTACAATTGCATATAATTTTTTTTTTTTCTTATTTCTATTTAATTCGCAATTTCATATGTATATATTTCTTTTCTTGATATTTTCTTTATTTTGACTTAATTTTATCTTATAGTGTACATATTGTTTGATTCTATTCTGATTGTGGAAATTTGTAGTTGTATGCTTATAGTTTATTACATTATTATTCTTGTCTGTGGCTTGTATAACTTTAACAAATTGTTGTGATATCTTTTACATTTGTTGCTTATTAAGATATCTGAATTTACGCCATCTCTGAATTTTATTTCGTATGGTTCGTGGTATTCTTTTTGCTGTTTTTTTTTTGTTTAAATTTCTATAAAATTCAACGAGTTCATTTTTATTTATGAATAATTTTCTGTATTTGATTGAATATACTTTGGTTTCGAAAAGGATATTCGATATGTTATGTTAAAGAGTAAATGTATTACTTTAAACCATAAAAGTTTATTTAATTTTTTGAATTTGTTTTATTATTTTCTTTTATTTATTCTTTCATATTTTTCATCAAACTAATGCTGTTTCTCAGCTTGATTTGTAGCTCGCTAATGTAATTAAATTGAATTATGCTTTCAATTATTCTCTTTGGGGTTTTGTAGATGATTATTTTCATCGGTTCATTTTGTTTTTGAATGTTTTGTTGCATTTTATTGAGTATGTTTTTATACTTCTCTATATTAGATGTGTTAGGAATTTTGTGGCTCTTGTTTTGGCACACATTTGATATCTTTTTTTCAGTTATTTGAGATGTCAGCTTCTCCAATGGCAAAACTAATTTCGATGGATTGTCACTGCATCTAACTGTAATTTTATTATTTTCCATTATCTGTCTTGGAATATTCTCTATATTGAATTTTGATTTCATCAAATTTTGTATATCAGCGGTCGAATCGCTGTTGCAAAGAAAAGCTTCCTTATGCTTCATATTGTATTTAATCTTTATCGTAGAATTGCTGTTATATAAATCAGCTTTCTTCTGTTTTGTATTGTGGGTTGGTTTATGTGCTTTTTCGGATTTACTTTTATTTGTGTCTTGCCCTGTTGTTTTTTGGTTTTTGATTATTTTTCTTGTACGTGTTAGTACTCTTTTATCATTGGTATCATTTTTCTGTGTTGGTTTAATATTTGTTAATGTTTCTGAACTTATATGGTTCCTGCCAATACTTTGCATTATTTCTTCATCATTGAATATTTCGTTTGTTGGACCTTCGAATTTAATCGATCGGTATTCGTTCAATAATTCAGTTTCTGTTTTAATATTATCGATCAATTCATCTTTTTTATTTGTGTTTGATACTTCGATGTGTTTTACACTCTGTTCTGAGATTATTGAGTTGCCTATATAAATATGAGGTGCTGTTTCCTTCATAGTATGGTAACTTTTTCTTTGGTTTCTAGTATTTGTGTTAGGGCTTTTTAGATTATTATAATAACTACTATAATCATTTTTGTTAATCACATCATAATTTTTCCTCGTATTTCTATAACCATTGGTAAAGTTATTATCATTTGTGCGTCTATTATATACATTTTCTGTATTGTTTGGTCTGCATCTATATCTGTATTTTAGTTGCCGATTACTGTTGTAACTTTTATTTATGTACATAACATTTTTGGTCGCATTGTAGCTCGACTCTAAGTCCATTGCGATTTGAATCGCTTCTATAAGTGTTTTCGGTTGTGCCGCAAAAATTGTGGGCTTAAGTGACTCGTCTAAACCGTTTTTGAAAATAGTAAGCGCATAAGAATCATTTGATTTCTGTATCGCTACTTTCTCTGCTGCAGATGGACTCTGTTCTAAGTTATAAATTTGAATTTCGCTCAATTCGCTAATGAGCTGCAATATCTTCTCACTGTATTTTTCAACTTTTCCAGTTTGATATAAATGGGCTAATTGTGTATGGATTTGTTGTGGGTTTTTTCTATTCTTGAATCTACCTCTTAACACTTTTTCTAATTCTTCATAGCAGCTTATTTTTGTACTCAAAAGTTGAGTCTTTACGCTAGACCCTAATTTGACATTTTTTGTAAACTTTAATAAATCCTCTTTCCCGTCTTTATTGAGGTTTTCGTTGGTCAATCCTAATATGGTTGTTCAGAAGGATTAGTTTTAGATCAAATTTATGTCCAATGTAATCATTCAATCTTAATTAACTTAATTTAACTTCATTTTATTTGTTGTAATCATTTATTATTAAGTACGTTTTGCTTCGTAACCAAACATCGATCATAGAAGCAACCGAATCTCTTCTTAAACAATCCGATATAGACAGAAGTAATCAAATGAAATCGATAGAGCTACAATTCAACAATATACTCCGAGACATATCCAATATGACTCTCATTCAAAAGCAGCAACATGTCATTCAAACATTTTTGATGGTAGCGACGATGTTATCACTCCTCATTACTGACTATCGGCGAGTTCAAGACAAGCTATTGGACATTGTCACGGACGTACATCATGGTCGGATGAATACGTTAATAATGTCACCCGAAACTTTAAGACGTCAAAAATCCATCATAACTGAGCACCTTCCACGATCTATATCTTTACCTACCAAAGATGTCACGAAACTATACCATCTAATGAACGTGAAGGTCAACGTCAACGAGACCTACACAATATTTGTGGTACAAATGCCGTTGGTCCTCAACATCCAATTTGAAACTTACCATCTCATTCCCATTCCAACTCGCATTGGCAATACTTCAGTAATTATCAAGCCTTCTACGGAATTACTTCTGGTTGACGTACAGCGGACATCATATTATATGCTTTCATCGACGGAATTTTCCGACTGTTTAAACATTGATACTTCAGAGTATATATGTACCCAGCTACATCCCATGTATTCCAGACACTCCAGGGTGATACAATGTGAAGCAGACATGATAACCAAGCACCGACTATCGGATGGATGCGATCTTGAGGTCAAGGCCCCATCTAAGAAATTTAGTTATTTAAAAGGCGTGAATCAGTGGATGTTTTCACTTGATAAGCAGTACGTGTACCTGATCATTTGCGGTCAAGACGTGTTCCAAGGGACCTTTAATAGAACGGGAGTATTAACTCTTAAACCCAACTGCCATATGAAGGACGATGACTTAACTATTATCGCTCACTCTACGAGTAACACAACGCTCAAAGCAACACCTAATTTTATGTCATTTCAGTTCAACCTCACAGATGATTTTTCGAAGCTGCAAGAGTTGACGATATCAAGCACTGGCCGGTACACCATCTCCTACCAGAACCACTCAGCTGAATTGGAAGATCTTCATGCTGCAATTTCCAACATCCATAAATCCGAGGACCAAATGCTCGATCTTCAATTTCAGCCGCATGATCTTCACCAGTATCTGGTCGGATACTCATCACTACTTCTTACCATCGCTATTACGATAGGTGTGGCGTATCTATACTTCAAATTTAAGTCTGTAGGAGTCCGTCCGATTCCAGCACCCCGAATACGTCGAGCAGCAAGCACTGACTTCACATTCGAAGTACGAGACTTCAAGAGGCGCGAAGATGTTCAGAAGGATTAGTTTTAGATCAAATTTATGTCCAATGTAATCATTCAATCTTAATTAACTTAATTTAACTTCATTTTATTTGTTGTAATCATTTATTATTAATTACGTGCATAGAGCTTTCTTTGTATACAAATTGTAATACTTTAATCAAGCATAAACTCAATCAATTATCGATACAGTCAATTTCGCAACTCAGCAATTTACACTATTCATTGGACTTGCACGATAAAAAAACATTTCATGTATGCATCAGCTTTTTATGAATTGATCAATGTACACTTAACATCAGCATTAATTTCGCATAAAAGAAAGTAATTGATTCAATAAAGTTGTTGTTCTTTGGTAACCATCGAGCAAACGCGTTTCATTAATTAAAGTTAAACCTGAGTTTGGAAGTACGGAAACCTGCTTGCAACTCTTGCTTTAACAATGGTTAAAAACGAATCTAATTGTTTTGCACTACCATTGAAAACTGGTATGCATTCTAATGCAAGCTCAACATTAAAATTACTCATCTTGTCGACTGTTAAATTTTCAAAAACGCTTTCAGTGAAATTTTTCAAGAACTACTTTACTGGTACTTTTTTAGAAAAAAAATCTATTTTACCTCCATTTGTACTTGTTTGTCATACCACGGACCATGTACATTTTTTTTGTGATTCCACAATATTTGATTTACTGCAAATCATTCGGATTATTTTGAATTTACTTTTCTTTTATTTTGTTTAATTAATCGAACAAATTTGAATTCTTTTTGACTATTGTTACTAGATCCATTTCATTTAGAAAAAAAATATCATAGACTATGTAACATTTTTCTAACAATAATATTTATTCAAATTAAAATTTGGATTCTTAGCTCCACTACTAGATCATAGGTGTCGTTTGTGACACCAAAAGCAATAAAGTGCAAATGTCAAAATAGACAGATATTTACAAGTTGTTTTGCTATTCTCTTACTTTCATTACTATTTTCTATTGTTGAGTGGACTGTTCTTTCTTGAAGTAGAAAAATTGTTTGTTTGTTTTTTTTTTGTTATTAAAGTGTAATTCATTAATTTTGTAATGTACAATGTTTTGGTTCATTTAAATTATTAATAAATTCATTTAAACATTTTGTTTTTCTTTTAAAATTAATGGTTTTTCTTCATTAGTGTTTTTAATTCTTTTATCCGTTGTAGGTACATACGATGTTGTAGCTCCCATAGTGGGGGATTCGTTTCAATGATGAAATTTCTCTACTTAAACGATCTTGTCTGCCGGTGCGTGTTTTCCGTATCGTATTCGATTTTGGTTCCTGGTCGTCTATTGTTGTCGGATGAGTCGCTGGTTGTGTTTCATGATGTATTTCGTTTGTGAATTCTCCGATCTGCTGTCTGCCGGTGGGTGTTTTTCGTATCGTATTCGTTATTATTCCTACTTTCAATATTATTTCCATCGTGATATTGCTTAATTTGAAGGTTTTGAAATCTGCGTCACTCAAAAATTCCAAAAGAATATTCAAATGTTGTCATTGTTGAATTGTTGTTGAGTTGATGCGCTCGAAAATGTGCAGGATTCTGATTCACAGGAATGTAGGCTGCAGAATCGTCTTTTCAATAATTTGCAAATATCCAATTGCAAAATTTTGTCGCGCTTCAATTCAGCAGGTGCTCGAACAATGCAGGACTGTGACTCACAGGGTCGTAAGCGACTTGATCTTGATTCTCAGGATCGTACGTTTGAGGATCGCCATGAAATGTAGCAGTAAGTTTACTTGTTGGCCTACACTTCGGTTCGCTTCAGAAATCCTGTTCTTATCTGCTTTGGCGAGCCTGTCGCCGCTTATGCAAATTTAACAGAAAAATCTTCTAACAGCTGAACCAGCAGAGACTTTGCTTTGGCGAACCTGTCGCCGCTTATTGCCAAGTCTTGCCTAGAGCAACTCGTTAAGGAATTTAAAAAAAGAAAACAATTCTTTTCTTAGACTTGGTCGCCGCTTATCATTTGGCTTACCAATCTTAATTCCCTTTATTGATTCCAATCCTGAGCTTTTATAGCAATAGTATTACAGTTATGTTTTTCGAAAATCTGCGCGAATCAAAAATAATTATCTAGTACCGAGGATTTACCACCGCGTGCAATTAGGGCGCTCTAGTCGCCATCTATGTGATATTTGACATTTCAACCAGTGTCGAAACGTCAAGTGTCAAGTGTACACAACACCCTCTCTCTTTGGGAAAAAAAAATTTTCTTTTGTGTAAAAAGAAAATTTTTGAATTTTAATTTTTTTGATTCGCACATTACAATTGCATATAATTTTTTTTTTTCTTATTTCTATTTAATTCGCAATTTCATATGTATATATTTCTTTTCTTGATATTTTCTTTATTTTGACTTAATTTTATCTTATAGTGTACATATTGTTTGATTCTATTCTGATTGTGGAAATTTGTAGTTGTATGCTTATAGTTTATTACATTATTATTCTTGTCTGTGGCTTGTATAACTTTAACAAATTGTTGTGATATCTTTTACATTTGTTGCTTATTAAGATATCTGAATTTACGCCATCTCTGAATTTTATTTCGTATGGTTCGTGGTATTCTTTTTGCTGTTTTTTTTTTGTTTAAATTTCTATAAAATTCAACGAGTTCATTTTTATTTATGAATAATTTGCTGTATTTGATTGAATATACTTTGGTTTCGAAAAGGATATTCGATATGTTATGTTAAAGAGTAAATGTATTACTTTAAACCATAAAAGTTTATTTAATTTTTTGAATTTGTTTTATTATTTTCTTTTATTTATTCTTTCATATTTTTCATCAAACTAATGCTGTTTCTCAGCTTGATTTGTAGCTCGCTAATGTAATTAAATTGAATTATGCTTTCAATTATTCTCTTTGGGGTTTTGTAGATGATTATTTTCATCGGTTCATTTTGTTTTTGAATGTTTTGTTGCATTTTATTGAGTATGTTTTTGTACTTCTCTATATTAGATGTGTTAGGAATTTTGTGGCTCTTGTTTTGGCACACATTTGATATCTTTTTTTCAGTTATTTGAGATGTCAGCTTCTCCAATGGCAAAACTAATTTCGATGGATTGTCACTGCATCTAACTGTAATTTTATTATTTTCCATTATCTGTCTTGGAATATTCTCTATATTGAATTTTGATTTCATCAAATTTTGTATATCAGCGGTCGAATCGCTGTTGCAAAGAAAAGCTTCCTTATGCTTCATATTGTATTTAATCTTTATCGTAGAATTGCTGTTATATAAATCAGCTTTCTTCTGTTTTGTATTGTGGGTTGGTTTATGTGCTTTTTCGGATTTACTTTTATTTGTGTCTTGCCCTGTTGTTTTTTGGTTTTTGATTATTTTTCTTGTACGTGTTAGTACTCTTTTATCATTGGTATCATTTTTCTGTGTTGGTTTAATATTTGTTAATGTTTCTGAACTTATATGGTTCCTGCCAATACTTTGCATTATTTCTTCATCATTGAATATTTCGTTTGTTGGACCTTCGAATTTAATCGATCGGTATTCGTTCAATAATTCAGTTTCTGTTTTAATATTATCGATCAATTCATCTTTTTTATTTGTGTTTGATACTTCGATGTGTTTTACACTCTGTTCTGAGATTATTGAGTTGCCTATATAAATATGAGGTGCTGTTTCCTTCATAGTATGGTAACTTTTTCTTTGGTTTCTAGTATTTGTGTTAGGGCTTTTTAGATTATTATAATAACTACTATAATCATTTTTGTTAATCACATCATAATTTTTCCTCGTATTTCTATAACCATTGGTAAAGTTATTATCATTTGTGCGTCTATTATATAGATTTTCTGTATTGTTTGGTCTGCATCTATATCTGTATTTTAATTGCCGATTACTGTTGTAACTTTTATTTATGTACATAACATTTTTGGTCGCATTGTAGCTCGACTCTAAGTCCATTGCGATTTGAATCGCTTCTATAAGTGTTTTCGGTTGTGCCGCAAAAATTGTGGGCTTAAGTGACTCGTCTAAACCGTTTTTGAAAATAGTAAGCGCATAAGAATCATTTGATTTCTGTATCGCTACTTTCTCTGCTGCAGATGGACTCTGTTCTAAGTTATAAATTTGAATTTCGCTCAATTCGCTAATGAGCTGCAATATCTTCTCACTGTATTTTTCAACTTTTCCAGTTTGATATAAATGGGCTAATTGTGTATGGATTTGTTGTGGGTTTTTTCTATTCTTGAATCTACCTCTTAACACTTTTTCTAATTCTTCATAGCAGCTTATTTTTGTACTCAAAAGTTGAGTCTTTACGCTAGACCCTAATTTGACATTTTTTGTAAACTTTAATAAATCCTCTTTCCCGTCTTTATTGAGGTTTTCGTTGGTCAATCCTAATATGGTTGTTCAGAAGGATTAGTTTTAGATCAAATTTATGTCCAATGTAATCATTCAATCTTAATTAACTTAATTTAACTTCATTTTATTTGTTGTAATCATTTATTATTAAGTACGTTTTGCTTCGTAACCAAACATCGATCATAGAAGCAACCGAATCTCTTCTTAAACAATCCGATATAGACAGAAGTAATCAAATGAAATCGATAGAGCTACAATTCAACAATATACTCCGAGACATATCCAATATGACTCTCATTCAAAAGCAGCAACATGTCATTCAAACATTTTTGATGGTAGCGACGATGTTATCACTCCTCATTACTGACTATCGGCGAGTTCAAGACAAGCTATTGGACATTGTCACGGACGTACATCATGGTCGGATGAATACGTTAATAATGTCACCCGAAACTTTAAGACGTCAAAAATCCATCATAACTGAGCACCTTCCACGATCTATATCTTTACCTACCAAAGATGTCACGAAACTATACCATCTAATGAACGTGAAGGTCAACGTCAACGAGACCTACACAATATTTGTGGTACAAATGCCGTTGGTCCTCAACATCCAATTTGAAACTTACCATCTCATTCCCATTCCAACTCGCATTGGCAATACTTCAGTAATTATCAAGCCTTCTACGGAATTACTTCTGGTTGACGTACAGCGGACATCATATTATATGCTTTCATCGACGGAATTTTCCGACTGTTTAAACATTGATACTTCAGAGTATATATGTACCCAGCTACATCCCATGTATTCCAGACACTCCAGGGTGATACAATGTGAAGCAGACATGATAACCAAGCACCGACTATCGGATGGATGCGATCTTGAGGTCAAGGCCCCATCTAAGAAATGGAGTTATTTAAAAGGCGTGAATCAGTGGATGTTTTCACTTGATAAGCAGTACGTGTACCTGATCATTTGCGGTCAAGACGTGTTCCAAGGGACCTTTAATAGAACGGGAGTATTAACTCTTAAACCCAACTGCCATATGAAGGACGATGACTTAACTATTATCGCTCACTCTACGAGTAACACAACGCTCAAAGCAACACCTAATTTTATGTCATTTCAGTTCAACCTCACAGATGATTTTTCGAAGCTGCAAGAGTTGACGATATCAAGCACTGGCCGGTACACCATCTCCTACCAGAACCACTCAGCTGAATTGGAAGATCTTCATGCTGCAATTTCCAACATCCATAAATCCGAGGACCAAATGCTCGATCTTCAATTTCAGCCGCATGATCTTCACCAGTATCTGGTCGGATACTCATCACTACTTCTTACCATCGCTATTACGATAGGTGTGGCGTATCTATACTTCAAATTTAAGTCTGTAGGAGTCCGTCCGATTCCAGCACCCCGAATACGTCGAGCAGCAAGCACTGACTTCACATTCGAAGTACGAGACTTCAAGAGGCGCGAAGATGTTCAGAAGGATTAGTTTTAGATCAAATTTATGTCCAATGTAATCATTCAATCTTAATTAACTTAATTTAACTTCATTTTATTTGTTGTAATCATTTATTATTAATTACGTGCATAGAGCTTTCTTTGTATACAAATTGTAATACTTTAATCAAGCATAAACTCAATCAATTATCGATACAGTCAATTTCGCAACTCAGCAATTTACACTATTCATTGGACTTGCACGATAAAAAAACATTTCATGTATGCATCAGCTTTTTATGAATTGATTAATGTACACTTAACATCAGCATTAATTTCGCATAAAAGAAAGTAATTGATTCAATAAAGTTGTTGTTCTTTGGTAACCATCGAGCAAACGCGTTTCATTAATTAAAGTTAAACCTGAGTTTGGAAGTACGGAAACCTGCTTGCAACTCTTGCTTTAACAATGGTTAAAAACGAATCTAATTGTTTTGCACTACCATTGAAAACTGGTATGCATTCTAATGCAAGCTCAACATTAAAATTACTCATCTTGTCGACTGTTAAATTTTCAAAAACGCTTTCAGTGAAATTTTTCAAGAACTACTTTACTGGTACTTTTTTAGAAAAAAAATCTATTTTACCTCCATTTGTACTTGTTTGTCATACCACGGACCATGTACATTTTTTTTGTGATTCCACAATATTTGATTTACTGCAAATCATTCGGATTATTTTGAATTTACTTTTCTTTTATTTTGTTTAATTAATCGAACAAATTTGAATTCTTTTTGACTATTGTTACTAGATCCATTTCATTTAGAAAAAAAATATCATAGACTTTGTAACATTTTTCTAACAATAATATTTATTCAAATTAAAATTTGGATTCTTAGCTCCACTACTAGATCATAGGTGTCGTTTGTGACACCAAAAGCAATAAAGT
>OX376372.1:90357324-90532324 GCA_947369275.1 Nemotelus nigrinus | reverse complement strand
TTGAAACAGTTTCCTTGATTGTAGTGAAATCTTCGTGATCTGGGCTACCCGCAAGCCATTTCCAAGCAGTGCCTAAGAAATCTAGTGATCTTTTGAATTTGCGTCGTTTAAGATTCTGAACGAGTGCGTCTATCTGTTGTAATTCATGTGATAGGTATTTGGCACAGGGGTGGTGCTGTATTACCGCGTAGTTTAATGTCGTCTGCGTTTTTGAAATGAATTCCTCGTACTGGTCCAGATCTATTCTGTGTATAATTTTAAAATTTCCGTTCTGTATTCTGGTCTGTCCAGTGTGCAGCGTCACAATTTGTGAGTTTGTGAAATCCAGTATTTGCACTTCTGCGTATGTAAGGCCGAGAGCAGTTCTGAAAGAATTAATTACGTATTTTATCTTTGTGAACAATTTTTCCCGACTCAGTTAAAATAGTTGTGTGCCTGTTTTCCCTAACTGTTTCTTGTCGATATCTAGGTGTCAGTTTAAATCCTTTCCGTTTGTTCTGTCTAACAAAAATTATTTGTCCAATTTCGTAGTCTTTCGTTAGCTGTCTAGTTTTATTATGGAATTTTAAGTCTTTGTCTTGTTTCGTCTTAAGTTTTTTTATGTTCTCTAGTCGAATGTTCTCGAGGTCGTCTGCGCTAGCATTTGGGAAGCGTCCGAGAAATAAGTCTATGGGTTTTCTCCCAGTAACGGAGTGGATTGAATGATTATATTTCATGACTGTTTTTTCTAGCAGCTCGTCGAATGAAAAGGAAGGCTCTTCCTTCTTTAGACATCTCATCATTTCAGTCAATGTGGAGTGCCATCTCTCTACCTGACCGTTTACCTCACTCTTGTACGGTGGAGTCTGGAAGATCTTAATGTTGAGATCGTCTTCCATCATCGACATTAAGGAAGGAGATCGAAGTGCTCCTTCGTTATCAATAACGACGTTCTCTGGCACGCAGAAATAAAATAGGGCTTCCCTGAGGGGACCCTTGATATCCTCTACAGATTTAGAGGGGATCTTTTTGGCTAACGCGAATTTGGAGTATTTATCGATGACCGATAGAACACGGTGCTTCTCAGTGGAAAATAAGTCTATATGTATTGCATGGCCAGCATACTGGGGTATGGGTGTTGCGTTAATGAGAAGTTTATTCGGATGCCTTTCGTATTTGCATTCTTTGCAAATAGAGCAGCGTTTCACTATTTTCTTTATTTTGGATCCCATTTTGGGAAAATAGAAGTTTTCTAATAGTTGTAGATAATTTTCCTCCGCGTTACGATGTGCCCTTTTATGTACATGTAGGATTCTTTCTTCCTGCTCGATTTCGTTTGGGATATCTTCTACAATTTTGTGGGTAAATCTCACCTTATAATTTCTGAAATGATCCGGATAGACCGTTTGCACAAAACCAAACGTAGCGTCATCTGTGATTAGTCCATTAAGTAGATTCGGATTTAAGTACTTTTTGAAGATTTGTATGATGTCCTGCTCAGTGTAATTCGATCGAATGAGGATATGCCTTGTATAGTTATCGAAAGGGTTTGTTAACTGATAGCTGTTTTCATTACTTAATTTAAGGATAATTTGGTTCCTGAAGACATTAATTGGAGTTTCAACGGAAGGGATGAGGTCGTGTGACGAGGTTTCGGCACTGTGTTCAGTGGGAGTCAGTGAATTTATTTCGGTAGATTTAGGAGGCCTAGAGAGGAAATCGGCGACGATATTTGCTTTACCCGGTTTATAGATGAGCTCATGATTGTACTCCTCTAAAATAGATTTCCAACGCTTGAGTTTTGAATTATTATTTTTATTGCTGAGGGCATACGTGAGTGGTTGGTGGTCAGTGAAAATGCGAACCTTTTGGATGTTATTTATTTATTTACCAAACAAGGTATAATAATAATACATATAAATGAAATAAATATAAAACATAAAAACAAACCAGACAAATTTAAAGAAAAAATAAACAGGTTTAAAATAGGTATAAAATACAAACAAATATAATATAAATAAATAAACATTCGATAAATAAATACACAAAGCTAATTTACATGTAGGTCACAATATTAAATACGCAAAACGCAGAAACGAATTTAATTAATTATCTAATTAAACAATTATGAAAATAGTCCTAAGTCATAAGAAGATACTAGGCCGGTAGACTAGGGAGGGTAGGATAAGAGAGCCTTGGTAACTCTATTTTTAAAGGACACTTTAGATATCGTGGGGGAAAAGTGTTGGCTCATACTGTTGAATATTTTGCAGCATCTGTTAATTGGCTCATTATCAGCATATGCGGTGCTATGCTTATATTCAACTAGCATTCGTCGGGATCTAGTGACTCTCAATGGCTGATTAAGCACAAATCTTTTCTGTATATAGTCGACATTAACAGCGTCTCTAATGACATCGAAACTGAAGCAGGCAGATAACATTAATCTTCTGGATGCAAGAGGTAATAAGTTTAGAAGTAAATTGCGGTAAATTGCTAAAATCACTTGGATAGTAAAGACCTCTAAGAGCGAATAGCAAGAATTGCTTCTGAATAGATTCAAATCTCTGGCTGTGAATTTCGAAAACTGGGTTCCAGATAATGCAAGCATACTCAAGAAGAGGGCGAACGAGCACGGTGTAAAGTTATTTTGTAACCCAAAGGTTCTGAAACTCCCTGGCCCGTCGCTTAATGAAGCCAAGTCGTTTACTTGCTTGAGAAATCATTTTGTCGTAATGAAAATTAAAGCGGAGCTTTTCATCGAGCACCACACCGAGGTCTAAAATATTGTCCACTCTACTAAGTGCCGTATTGCTTAAAAGGTACGTATAATGTACGCGCGTATTTTTTCTAGAAAAGCTAATTACATGACACTTTGCGATGTTGAGAGGTAGGTTATTCACGCTGCACCAATGTTCGAGGGAATTTAGTTTTGATTGAAAAAAGCTGGCATCTGAAGACGACTTTATAGTATAATAAATTTTCAGGTCGTCCGCATAGAGTGAATGAGGCACATCAGATAAAACCTCTGACAAGTCTGATATAAAAATATTAAAAAGTAAAGGGCCAAGATGACTACCTTGAGGTACACCTGAATTGACATGAATTTTTTTAGAAATAAGCCCTTGGAATTTCACATGTTGTGAGCGGTTGTGGAGGTAAGAGCTAAGCCATTTTAGTAGAGAACCGGCAATTCCGAATTGCTGTAGCTTGGAAATCAAAATGGAGTGGTCAACACGGTCAAATGCTTTGCTTAAGTCAGTGTAGACTGCGTCAATTTGATCACTTTTCTCTACTTCACAAAGAACATGGGAAACCAGCACCATTAGGTTGGTAGTGGTAGAACGTCATTTCCGAAAACCATGCTGCTGTTCGTTAAGTCGAGAATCGACCAGAGGGGATAGTTTAGCACATATGATTTTTTCGAAGAGTTTAGGAATAGTTGATAAAATGGCAATACCTCTATAATTATGAATTGATCTTCTATCGCCATTTTTGAATATTGGTGTCACGTAGGAGGATTTCCAATATGACGGAAAGTACCCGGAGGAAAGAGATGTATTAAATATAATGTGAAGAGGAGTGATTAACTGTGTGACACATTTAATAAGAAACAATGGAGGAAGAAGATCAGGTCCAGGGCCTTTCTTACTATCAAGCTCCAAGATAGCTTTAGAAATATCATCTCTGGAAATGGTTATAGCCTCAGCGAAAATTGGTCTAGTTA
Organism: Nemotelus nigrinus; assembly: GCA_947369275.1. NCBI lineage: Eukaryota > Metazoa > Arthropoda > Insecta > Diptera > Stratiomyidae > Nemotelus > Nemotelus nigrinus. Next base: position 90,528,618 of record OX376372.1, on the reverse strand, counting down.
CTCTTGGGGAATGACAGGATGATGAAGTACTTACTGGATTAAAAACGTCTTGGAAGTTATCTGCGAAAAAGTTGCAAATTTCTTGAGGAGAAGAAGACATTGAGGTGTTATAACACATAAAAGAGGGATAGCCAGTTGTTTTCCGTTTCATATTCACAAAGTCAAAAAACTTTTTGGGGTTGTGGATTATATTCTCGCCGGTAGTTTTAATGAATCTGTCATATGCTTCATGAGACTTGTTATGGAATTCTTTGGCCACTGCATTGTATTCTATTTTAATACGATGGCTAGAGTCGACATTATTTCTTATTGATTTGTAAAGCTTATTTCTATGATTTCTCATACGTCGAAGAGTCTTATCGAGCCAAGGCTCAGAAAGTTTATCCTTTCTCCTAATTTTAGGGACATATCTTTCGACCGCGTCAAACAGAATATTGTAGAATGAATTTACATTGTCGTCAATAGATTGGGATGCAAGCGTATCTGTCCAATCGACATTGTCAAGAGAATGGTGAATGCTATAATAATCAGCATTATGGAAATCGTATACAATGGTATTATTGTACGTTTGAAAGATATTAGAATCAGTAGTGGATAAATCAATAGTAAGAGCAGAATGGTGAAGGCTATTAGAGAAAAGATTCTCCACGTCGATAGTAGGGCTAACCACTACTTTGTCATAAGCGTTTGTAAATATAAGGTCTAACCAATTACCATAACTATTGGGAGTCGGAGCAACTTGCTGCAAATCATTACCATACAAAGTACTCACAAGGTTAAAATCAGAATTATCAAGATGGTTAATAGGAATTAGGTAATTATCAGTTTCATCAAGATCGAAACGTAAATTAGGGCGATTAAAATCACCAAGTAGAATAATTTGATCCTCAGCGCTACGAGTTGCCATGAAAGTAGATATAAATTCGCATATATAATTGTAAACAGAGTCGTCAGATCTAGACGGGACATAAAATAAACCGATATATACCGATGTCCTGTCAAATGATATTCGAATAACTTTATGCTGAAACAATTTTTGAGGGGTTATGTTGACAATTTCGCATGAGAAAGTACTGTTAACAGCAAGTAAAACACCACCTCTTCTTGTCTGGCCAGTGGCGACACAATCACGGTCATTTCTGAGTATTGTCCAGCTACTATCGAGGATCTCTTCATTAATATGGGATTCATTTAACCAGGTTTCAGTCAAGGCAAGTACGTTATGCTCCGTATAGAAAATTTCTTAATGAGTTGAGTGCCCATATAATGGCGAGCAACTCCTTTTTATTAGTCGCATAATTTTCCTTGGTCTTACTGAGGGTTTGCGACAGAAAAGATATTGGTTTATCTCCTTGAGACAGCACCGCGCCGATGGCAAAGTTGGAAGCGTCCGTCCTAAGGTCGATTGATTTGGAGAAATCAGAATAGGATAATACTACCTCTTTGGACACAAGAGATGTTCTTAGCTTTTCGAAAGCTTGTTGGGCTTGTTGATCGAGTACAATGGGTTTATTTTTTGATGCGGTTTTGGACACTCGTCCATCCTCCCCTCTTAAAAGGGATGTCAAGGGTTTCGCGATTCTTGCATAGTCTCGTATAAATCGTCTGTAATACCCGGACATACCAAGAAATGACCTCAGTTCTTTTAATGTTGTCGGTGGTGGGAAAGAGGCAATTGCTTGCACCTTCTTGGGGTTGCTTTTTATACCGTTTGTGCTGACAATAAAACCCAAAAATTCCACTTTCTGTTTAAGGAATTCACATTTGTCAGGATTTATTTTCATGTTGGCCTTATTCAACGTCTTGATGATCGCCTCAAGATTTTCAAAGTGATCATCTTCGTTCTTGCCAAAGACAATGATATCATCGATGTAGGTATGACATCGCTTTCCAATGTCGTCCCTAAGAATATCATCCAGAGCTCTTTGAAAAATAGGGGGCCCATTTTTCAGGCCAAACGAAAATCTTACAAACTCATATTTTCCATTGTTTATCGAAAAAGCCGTTTTTTCGATATCACACTCTCTAAGTGGTATCTGGTGAAATCCACTTTTGAGGTCAATTATGGAGAAGAATGTGTTTTTCCCCAAGTTTGACAGAACTTCGTTTATTTCTGGAATGGGGTATGCATCTGTGATGGTAACGGAATTTAATTTCCTATAGTCACACACGGGCCAAATTTTTTTCTCACCAGATGCATCCTCCTTTTTGGGGACTATCCAGGGTGAGGGTCTTATGATCCCGTTATTTAATAATTGTTGTATTTCTTTCTCGACTACACCTCGAAGTGCTTGGGGATAAGGATACAATTTTGAGTATACCGGCTAGCTGGTTGTTGTGCGAATTTCCCCTTTTACCGACGTCGTGTATGTTAGCTTTTCGTTAGGTTCGGCATAGACATTTGAATATGTTTTCAGAATGGATTGAAGACGTTTTACTTGGTTGTTTGTTAAATGACTGGCTCTGATATTTAATTGATTTACTTCTTGCGATTTATGCTGTTTCAAGGGAATATGGAAGTAAATTTCGATAAGCATGTAATCATTATCAGTATGAATGACCGCGCTTAATTTTTTTAAACTGTCATTGCCTATAATTCCTGCAAAGGTTTCCAGCGAAGGCAGTATAAAAAATTTCAACTCTTCTGTGTGTGGACCAAATAATTTTATAAATGCGTGATGAGTTATGTTCACTTCACCACCAACTGACTTAATCTTCAAGAATTTTTTATTAGCTATTGGATTCCGAATAAGTTGAGGCTGGACATAATTCTTATTAGATCCAGTGTCAACTAAAAATTTTAAATGTTTGCCACTCTTCGCTCTGTATACCATATACGGCAGCGAAGAGCTCATAGTCCTAAAAAATTCACGTTATCCGTTGTTTCCGTTTCTTGGGGGTCATCAAAGTATTCGTTGTTGTTGTCAGGGTCATCGTTATCGGTTTGTCTGTCGTTTGGGGGTGTAAATGACATTGTATCTTCCAATGATAAGTACTCAAGTAGTTCTGGGTCGTTTTCTGGACCTGCATGGTGAAGACACTCGTTGCGGATTTCAGGTTCAATATTAAAGTTCTGAGTGAAATGGGTCCGTTGTTGTTTGTTGGGTGCATTAATTTGTTGAGACTGTGGTCGCTTGTTCGGGAATTGAGGTTATTAAGATCTTCTAATTGGAGGACGATTTTGATAGTTCACTGCTTGTGATCTAATCGATGAGTCAACTTCCATTGGCTCATAAACTCTTGGTTTCGGAGGCAATGCCCTATAGTTAGGATTGGGGTTCTGGTACTGAACCTGTCTATGGAATTGTGGTCTTTGCGGGACACGTGGGTTATGCACTAGTTCGGGGTAAAAGTCTCTCTTCGGAATGTAGTTAACAGGTTCCTGTTGTAGATGGTTCTTTTTAGCTGGTAGAGGTGGTGGCATTTGAGACGCATGCGTGAAATTTCGACGTGAGGAATTGTTTGCATGTTGCATCCGGAAGTTTACGTTCTCGAGCTCGAAGCATAAGTGAAGAGCCTGAGGGAGGTTCACTGGCTCTCCTGTACTTAAGAGTCGTGGCAGGTCACCTCTGAGGCCCCTGACAAACGTATCTAGAGCCTTTTCGCGATAGCACTGTGTCAAACTATTTAAGGATTCTTGGCTCAGTTCCATTGCAGACAACTTATTTAATATTATAGATAAGTGGTGACAAACGCTCTGGTAGAACTCATGTACTGTACCAGTACCTTGTACGAGGGTTGTTAGTTGGTACTCAAGAGTCCCTAGGTCGCGTTTGTCCGCGTAGTGTAAAGTAAGGCACTTGGATATCTTCGGCCAATTTAATGGTGTGTTATATTACTCTAGGGCTATGTCGGCTTGCCCAACTATTTTGTTTCGAATCACTGAAAGTATTCTGAAATATTTCGGGGTTCCTCTGAGATGCTCGTAAATGTGTAGAATTCTTTCGACACTTTTTCTCCATGAGCCATATTCTCCCGGATCGCCGGAAAACGTTCTTAGGCTTTTAACAACGTCAGGAATCTTGTCCATATCGGATAAGTTCCTGTCGTTACCGACATTAATTTCGACATCAACATCATTATTAATGTCTGCTGCGGGGCTCATGAAAGAACTGAATAGTCTCCTGCCTCGTGTTTGCAAAGTTTCAGAGACAACCCGTCCAATGAGCTCTACCAAATCGGCATGAGTCCCATTAATTGCTACCGGGGGATTGTTTGGGCTGGCGGCACTAGAACTATCTAGATTTTTGGTACGCAGGACCGGAGGACGAATTAGATTGTACGGGTTTGACATTTTGTCACCCGAAGTTGTTCTTTCAAAACTATTGCAAAAAATACTAGAGCAAACTGCACAAATTCAAAATATGCAACGGAATTATTTGAAAAAGGACTGAGGAAACGTTTCGATTCACCGTACGGAAATATATAAATGACAATTAGACTATCGTTGATTTTTATAATTCACTGCTAATAGTTGCACTGCTCATAGATTTGCGAGACAGATTCACACGGATGTTTGCGATATCGAAATATTTGAAAATTTAAGCATAACCTCGTAGATTTCACTTCACATAATTTTAACACTCACTTTATGTGCTATTTCACTCTTCGTTCAATGTATTCGTAATTCAATAATATTCAGTTTTAAATAATATTCAATTTAAATCATATTCAATTTAATTCAATTTTTAAATCATATTTAATTCAATTATATTCAATTTTTAGATCATCATCAATTCAATAATATTCATATTTGATTCAATTCAATTTTCAAATTATATTTAATTCAATTGTTAGTTAAATATACTCAAAATGTTTCACTTTCTTTGAAATATTTTTATGTACTTACAATATAACTAATATATTCAGCTTCATTTCGTGCTTCTGCTTCAACTCCAATCTGTCTGCTTGGTTCCAGATTATCTATGTCGGACCGCTGCTTCTGCTGCTGGAGGTGGCTTTCAATAAATCCCTTTTGCTTACTTTCCGCTACTTGGGGGCCTTTTTGCTCCAAAACACCACTTTACCTACTTGGTTTTTGTAGGATCCCTTGCACTTGGTTATTGTGCAAGATAATAGAATAATAAGCCGCGCACTTGGTTATTATGCACTTACTTTTACTTTATGGTGTAGCAGATCGTGTCCCTGCTCGGGCGCCAGTTAATTTAATTTAACACTTCAATGTAAAAAAAAATAGAATACTGCAAGACGCGAATCGTCTTGCAACTTTATTGCTCAAATTCAAAATTATAAAGAGAATACAATATTCGACTTACTGTCTATTTATGTTGTAAAACTGCTGATCCCATGTCTGTCGCTCAGGTGAATATTGCAGTTTTGCTGAGGATGTACTTTTTGCTGACGCGCATGTGAATTGTGTTTGTTTAGTGGATCAGGTGTTAACTTATATATATATATATATATATATATATATATATATATATATATATATATATATATATATATATATATATATATATATATATATATATATATATATATATATATATATATATATATATATATATATATATATATATATATATATATATATATATATATATATATATATATATATATATATATATATATATAGTTACCCACTAGACCTCTCGGGAGGGTTGGACTGTCGGATAGGTCCACTTGGGTCCCGGTTACACTCAATCGGAGATTGGGCGTGGGCACCACTCACTCACCCAGTGAAAGGACCTCGAGCCGTGGAGTGAGGTTCGGCTCTCCGAAGTCAAAGGAGCCTCTGTTTACCCTTTAAGGTCACTCGTCGCGGAGACCAATTCCCAATATCCCAAATTACCAACCAACTGCCCCAGTTCGCAATTTGGAATTGTCCTTGCAGACCACAAATCGCTTCCCCTGCGCACTTACAAGACTCACTAAAATCCCACTAAATCATTTAGCACGGTAGACATGGATATTCTTACCGCCGCCTGTTAGTTTCCATGACTCTATTAACTTCAGTACGAAATATTAATTTGTTACTAACTAGCCGATTAAAACGGTAGATGTATATATATTATATATAATATATATATTTCCTTAACGCCGTCTACTAATTTCCTTCACTCTATTAATCTCAACGCGAACTACTAATCGGTTACCATCTACCCACTTAAAACGGTAGCCATATATATATTCTCCACAACGTCTACTGATTCCCTTCACTCTATTGATTTCAACGCGAACTACGAATTTATTACCATCTACCCAACTACAATGGTAGGCATATATATATATATATTCTCAACGCCGTCTACTAATGTCCTTCACTCTATTGATTTCAATGCAAACTACGAATTTATTACCATCTACCCAACTAAAACGGTAGACATATATATTCTCAACGCCGTTTACTAGTTTCTTTCACTCTATTAATTTCAACGCGAACTACGAATTGGTTACCATCTACCCAATTAAAATGGTAGCCATATAGATATACTCGACCCCGTCTACTAATTTCCTTCACTCTATTGATTTCAATGCGAACTACGAATTTATTACCATCTACCCAACTGTTTATATAGCGAGCAGATTGTTTTATCTGCCCGCAAGTAGCCGAATACAATATCCGTCTACTTCTCTTGAGAGCTGGCCGAATACAAAATCCGTCCTGCTAGGGAATGGTACTTCGATACAATATCGACGCACCAGGGTAAAATCAAATAAAACGCAATCGTTCTGGTTGATGTTTAAAACCCAAGAGAATTTATTTCTCACATTAGTCGCCTTTTATAGCTAATTGGACTAAACCTAAAATTTCTGATTACAATTGAAATTACTGAGTTCATACAAAAAAAAACTCTAGCGCACCTGATCCGCTAGAAACACGAATGTTCGAAGAACAGTAGAAGAATCGTGCAGGTTTTGAGTGCATATTCCACCACATGTGCTGCTTATTACGGCCAAACTGTTTCAAATGCCACGTTTTACTTTGGTCACAAGAATGCATTATAACTCATATGGTGGAAGGTTTCAGATAATACCACTGGCATGAATTTCAACGTTTATGAGAGCAAAACACGGGTTAATTATATTCGTTATCAGTTGCTTATTTCACATAATTTTGAAAGCAGCATCTCATATAACATCAATGAAGAAAATGCTCAGTGCCTGCAGCACTGTAACTGAAGTTGGTGTTTGGGGCTGCGATCCGAAAAATTTGCAGAACTTTGGGAATTGAAACATTGGTTATTTATTTTCATTGTAAATGTTTCCGGTATGAATACTTACTGTTAGCATTTATTGATACAAAAGTAGCACAACCGACTCGTGCTGGCAACCTTTCGCCAGTATCAGAGCCAAGAATATATCACATCTGCTTCACGTTGTTAAATTACATTCGAAGCTATAGGAGTATAAAGAAATTTAGGGTTACCTGCAGCGAGTTTTTTCAAATAATCGAAAACTTAATATTTGCTGTTTATTGTCACTACAATACCATTACCATATGAAAATTCTACGATAAAACCGCTTAATAAAGATTTTGCAATTAAACACGAAACCAACAATAGCTGGCAACCCTATCGTGGCTTTTCAACCGAATTTGGCCTGAATAATGTTTATGATAGGTGTGTTGATTACTAATTCAATTATCGATTCAAATTCACACGTTTCCAAATTCAATTCGAAACACTTTACTGAATAACTATTCGAATTCAAACAATTCCACAAATTCAATTCGAAGTACTTTATTACACATCTATTCGAATTCAAACAAATTTAACAAATCAAATTCAAGGAAAATTCTATACGATATCCGATCACAATTCCAATTCGAAAACTAATGAACTTTTAACAAAGGACTAGAAAAATTCTATATGAAAATTTCGGTATATCTACCGCTTTTACTGTTGTAACATGTCATTTCCAATACATTTATTTCTTCTAAATCAACGATTCAATTTAGCATACAGCATTAACTTTCCAATGATCAGCCGGTTGGAATACAAATTGACATGAATACAGCTGATATTGTTTGTCATCTGTCAATGACAGGTTAAGGTAAGTTTTGGTGTACATTATTTTGCAAATTTTAATCTTTCTTTAATTTTAGGCTAAATCCAAACATTCTCCCCCCGCTGAATCGGTAGAGTCAGAATAAGGCATGACATCAGATAAGTAGTTTCGACCAAGGAGTCCTGACATCTGGCTTCCTTCTTCAAGTCTGAACTTCGCTTCACTGGAGTTGATACCGTTTAATCTGCACCTTTCGTAAGACTTTTTTAAGTCTGCAAATGGGGTATGATTATTTATTCTTTAATATATAAGATACTCAGTTCAATTCATCTGCAGAGTGTGCTGTCTCATCTACTGGTCGCTTTCTCGTTCTCCTTTGATGCAATTCGAATCGATAGTGCAAATAAGGCGGAGGCCAGCCAACTATGTTGGCGATCCCCTTAGTTGCGTCAATAACTGTGTTGTGCAGGGTGGTAGTGTGTCAGCTGGGAGGGATGGGACTAAGGACCTCAAACAAACACAAAAAGTCTCACGTATTGTATATTATGTGTAACATGGCTTGAGCTTTAATCCGTTATCATTAATTTGTTTGTTTGTCTATTATCATTAATTTTATATTATTCACTATCTGTTATCTCATTACGTAAACTTATATTTTAATATAATAGTTGCTATTAATATTGCTGTTAAGATTACTATTATAGTTAAATATTAAATTATCTGGTTGGTAATTCATTAATATTAAGTTGTCTACGTTTAATCATACATTCACTTCTGATATGATTATGTTAACTATGTTAATTTTGTCATTTGACTTGAAGATAAATTTGTTTATGCCGATTATTAGATCTGATAATATGAAATTCGATTTGAGATTTTCACTTTTTTAATTTATGTCTGAGTTATAATTGGGTATAGGTAATAAAGCGATTTTTGAAATTGGACGTTTGTAAGTTCTACCGTTCGAAAACACTGACACGACCCGCACTAAATTGTCTTTACCGGCATGCAGTTCAACTATTCTTGCCAAAGGCCATTTATACGCTGCCACTTTTTCGTCCTTTAAAATGCAAATATCTCCGACGCGAGCACATTTTTCTTTGCTGAGCTATTTAGGGCGGGATTGTAATCGGTTTAAATACTCGACCTTCCATTTATTCCAAAAGTTTTGTGTTATTCGTTGCACTAACTGCCATCTGTTCAGATAGTTACTATTGACGTCCAGAAGATTGTGTTCCGGTGGCGAAAGCATTGTTCCTCCGATGAGAAAGTGTGCAGGGGTTAGCACTTCTGTATCCGTTGGGTCATCTGACATGGGGCATTGTGGTCGCGAATTAAGGCATGCTTCGATTCTCACTAATACGGTCGACATTTCTTCGAATGTAAGTGCTGCTCCTCCGACCACACGACGTAAATGTTGTTTTGTTGATTTCACTCCTGCTTCCCAGAGACCACCAAAATTTGGTGAGACAGGAGGGTTGAAGTGCCAAACAATGTTCTCATTGGCCAACATTTCCGCAGCAAACTCATTGTTTGGGTTTATCAATCGGCGTAGTTCCATGCTAGCTCCAACAAAGTTTGTTGCACAGTCACTGTAAATGCGACTGCAGAGCCCTCGACGTCCCATGAAACGACGTAATGCTGCCAAAAAGGCTGCTGTTGACATATCACTCACAAATTCGAGATGAATAGCCTTGATTGTCAAGCATATGAAAATTGCTACATAGCCCTTGTGCACTCTGCTACCTCGTCCACGTCGATCACGGTATTCAAATGGTCCGCAGTAATCTATCCCTGTATGAGTGAAAGGTCTTGAAGTGGTGACTCTTGGCTTAGGTAAACTTCCCATTAGTTGCTGCAATATTTGTGGCTTCGCTCTGACACATTTGATACACTTGCGGACTTCTTGTTTGATTGTATTTCGAATATCGATTATCCAATAACGTTTCCGTATAATGTTGGTCATTAACTGAGTCTGCCCATGTAACGTGTTGTGATGTATTTGATGTATCAGCAGTTTTGTCAGTTTACCTTGTTTTGGTAAGATAATTTGATATCTAGCATCATAAGGCAGTTCGGCGTTTGTCAGCCGTCCACCTACTCTTAACACTCCGTTGCCATCTAAGAAGGGATTTAAATTTTTAAGGCTACTGCCACTGATGCCTCTTCCATTTTATAAGTCCAATATTTCCTTTGCGAATCTTGTTTGTTGCGTGTATCTAATCCAAAAAATTAAAGCCTCTTGTAATTCTAGTGTCTTCAAGTATCCTTTAGAGACGGATTGTTTTGAGAGGAGCGCAAAAAATTGAAAACAGTATGCTGTTACCCGGATCAAGCGCGACAAAGTTGAGTAATTACATAACATATATTTTAGCTCCTCATTGTTTTGCTGTATGATATTGAGGAGAACTAACTTTCTACTTTCCAACGTAGTCGTAATGGAATTTTTCGTGTTTGGCCATTTATAGGGCTCATTTAGTAACCAGAAAGGTCCACACCACCACAGCGAATTTTCAAAAATTTCTTCTACGTCTATTCCTCGAGAAGCTAAATCGGCGGGGTTTTGATTCGATGAGACGTGTCGCCGTGGAGTGTTGCCGACATGATTTAAGATTTCCATAGTTCGATTGGCGATAAACGCCGTCCAACAGGTCGGATGACATTTCAACCAGGCCAACACGATCTCGGAATCGGTCCATAGGAAAGTATTAATATCTGCGATATTTAATGAACCTTTGATTTTCGCTACTAATTTTGCCAATAATACTGCTCCGCATAACTCCAGACGTGGTATTGAAACAGTCCGTATTGGTGCGACCTTTGTTTTTGCTATAATAAGATGTGAGTAGGTTTCGTCTTCACGTCGATCAATTAAATAAATTGCTGCTGCATACGCTTTTAATGACGCGTCACTGAATCCATGAAGTTCTAATTTCGAATTTTTAGTATAATGTATCCACCTAGGTATTCGTAAGCTTTCGATTTTCAATAATTTAGTTCTGAATTCAATCCATTTTTTGTGTATATCAGCTGACAACGGTTCATCCCAACAAAGCCCTTGTAACCACAAATATTGTAAAAGTATTTTTGCATTAATCATAATTGGAGAAATCCAGCCCAAAGGATCATAAAGACGCGCGATGTCTGACAACATTTGACGTTTCGAGTATGACTTGCTCTCTTCATTTAATTTGATACGATAGCTAAATTGTTCTGTTACAGGATGCCAAATAATTCCTAAGGATTTGTATCCCTGGTCTAAGTTCAAGTCTAATGGTTCTTGCATTTCAATATCTTCCACAGGTACGTCTTTTAAAATTCTAAAGTCATTGCTAATCCATTTCCGAAGAGGAAATCCTCCAGCTCGCAGCACTTCAAATATTTCCTTTCGCCTATTCGTTGCTTCTAAGAGTTTGTCTCCTCCAGACAGCACATCATCTACGTAGAATTCAGTTAATATAGAGTTGAACGCATTGGGAAACTTATCTTTTTCCTCTTCCGCCAATTTGTGTAACGTCCTAATTGCCAAGAATGGTGCACAGCTTGTTCCAAATGTTACTGTATTAAGTACATAATCCTTGATTTCTTCTGACGGATGGGATCTCCACAAAACTCTTTGATATTGGGCATCTTCTGGGTGGACCTATATCTGGCGGTACATTTTTGTGATGTCGCCTACGAAAGCAAACCGATATTTCCTCCAACTCATTAATATTGTTGTCAAGTCGTTCTGGATTGCAGGACCGGTAAATAAAATGTCGTTCAGCGATACGCCAGAGCTAGTCTACCTAGAAGCGTCGAAAATTACTCTGCAACTGGTCGTGCTGCTTTCTTTTCGAACTGCGTGATGAGGTAGATAATGTGCCACACAGTACCGTTGGTCTCCCCTTAATACGTGCTCCTATTGGTTCTTGGCTGCTTCCATATGTCCTAAGTTCAAATATTCTTGAATGCAGTTTATATATTCTTTCCTTAAATTGTCATCCTTTTGGAAGCGTCTTTCTAAAGACATGAAACTTGCAAGGGCTATGGCTCTTGAACATCCTAGTGTATTTTTATCTTTGACACTTTTAAAAGGCAATCTCACTGAATATCGGCCTGTATTGTCACGACTTGTGGTTTCCAAAAAAAAGGATTCGCAGAATTTATCATCTGGTGATGGTATTTTCTGTGGCTGGATATCCTCTAACTCCCAAAATCTTTTCAATTGATCATTAATTTCAACATCATAACTCACTTCAATTTTCAAACATTTCAGATTTTCCACGCGCTGGGTGTCTACTTGACCCGAAATTATCCAACCCAGCTTTGTATCTTGAGCACTTGGTTCCGCTTCCAAATATTTAATATCACCCAACAACAGTTTCCCGACTACATCAGCTCCCAATAATATGTCAATGCGAGCGGGACGATCGAAGAATGGATCTGCGAGTTGAAGGTCCTCCAGTTGTTTCCATTCAGAAGTTGTGATGGTTCGAGCGGGTATCAAAGTGGGTAATTTATCCATAATTAACGCTTCAAAATTTAGTGTAGCTCCCTTTCGAAGGCACATGCTAAGGATGAACATTCCGTTTACGTCAGTTTTATTCGATTTCCCAATTCCAACAACACTTATTCTTGTTGATGTCCTTTTTACCCCAATTTGTTGAACTGCCGACTCTGTGATCAGAGATGTTTGCGAACCATGATCCAAAAGCGCTCGTAAGGTAACTAGTCCAGATGGTGTATTTGAGATAATGCGAGCTGTTGCTAACAGCACTTCCTGTCTTGTTGTTGTTTTGACGGAATTCACGCTCGCGGGTTCAATTTCTGAAGTCGATGAAAGTGGGTTCGAAATGTTTGAAGCATTTTTATGCAATAATGTGTGGTGAGCCTTCTGACATTTCATGCATCTAAATTTGCTGGGACAATTAGCTATCAAATGACCCTTTTCCAAACAGTTTAAACATAGGCCGTTTCTTTTTACGATTTCAAATTTATTCGCGTGTAATAACTGTTTAAATTGAGAACAATGTACCAAGCGATGAGATTCACGACAATGAATACAAATGGATGAGGATTGGGTCTGAATTGAATGAGTGTAGCGACTACTAGGGGTGCGACTATGAGCATGTTGACGAGCTTGCTTGGAACGATCGGTTCCTGTAGCTTCTAAGGCTCGAAATCGTTGATGCAGAAATAATCTTAGTTCCTCGAATGACGAAAAATTTGTGTTCCCTGTTTGAGTTTGCTCCCACAACTGTCTAGTTTCGTGAGGAAGCCGTTGCGTGGTCATGTATACTAAAATAAATTGCCACAAATCACCCACTTGCAAATTCTCGATTGATTGGACACACTCAACTGTTCTATCTAATAGAGTTTTCAACGAGGAAGCTGACTCAGACGCATTATTCAGGTCAAATAACCTTTGAAATAGGGCATTCAGTAATACACGCAAATTGTTGTATCGCTCGTTCAAAAGTTTCCACGCTGAGTCGTAATTCGCACTAGTTAATGCAAAGTGACGAATTAAGTTTTCAGCCTCCCCTGCCAAACTGCATTTCAAATAATGTAATTTCTCTACATTCGATAAGGCGGATCGTTCATGAATGAGTGACACGAATAGATCTCTAAATGACACCCATTCTTCATAGTTTCCCGAGAATTTAGGTAAATTTATACCCGGGAGTTTTAATTCTAACTCATTCGATTTTTTATCACCTTGAGAGGCTGCATTTTGTCTATCTTCTACGCCCTCTAACCCTTGCAATGAATCTTCCAACTCTGATTTAAAATTTAAATGCAGTATTTCAAACTTCTCATGATCATCAGAAAAATACTGAGAATCTATAATTGTGTCATTAACGCATTCCAGAATTTTCTCATGCGTTGCAAGAAATCGATCATAATGAGAAGATACTTTATCGATTAAGGTTCGATAATACGTCACAGTTTTCCTGGACTTAGAATCTTTGCGATAATTCGTTTGCATTTTTATTAACTAGTCAAACGCAATTTTTTGCCGCAACATTAAATTTTGCACATCAGCCATATTGACTTTCAAACAATCAAGGCACAAAATTTCTCAAAGCAATTTTATAACGGTGTTCAATCGTACTAAGCTGCGAATTTTCCGAAGAACCGAATTCGATCAGTTTATGCACTTTCACGATTTAATTTAAGATATTCACTACGTATGTACGTATCGCGTTTCAAATTGCGCTACCACTTCTCTCAAATGCCCGTTAATTTTTATTTGTTAGAGTATATATTTATCACTTGTAGGTAATAAAAGATAAGTTATAGATCAATGAAGTAGATAGTTTTATAGTTAGATGATGTAGATGAATTATATGTAAATTAGATGCATAATATATGTAGATGTGCAAGATAGATTGTAAATTAAAGATCGGTAGATTTAAAGATTTATTTTAAATTTCGAATAAATTGAACAGATATTAAAGTAAATGATAGAAGGAAAGGAAACAAGGATGATCATGCAAAGGATTAAGTGTTTGGGACTTACCCAGCTGACAATTTCTCTATAGCGATTATCTCCGCTAAATTGCAATTCACTGCACTATTTTTCACACACACGATCTAGGTAAGTTCAAAAGTCTAATTTTTATTTTCTATTTTCTATTTTCAAAATATGAAAGCCCGGAGCCGCGAATTCACTGATCCGGTTCGAAGGACCAAAATGTTTCGATTACTAATTCAATTATCGATTCAAATTCACACGTTTCCAAATTCAATTCGAAGCACTTTAGGAACTTTACTATTCGAATTCAAACAATTCCACAAATTCAATTCGAAGTACTTTATTACACATCTATTCGAATTCAAACAAATTTAACAAATCAAATTCAAGGCAAATTCTATACGACATCCGATCACAATTCCAATTCGAAAACTAATGAACTTTTAACAAAGGACTAGAAAAATTCTATATGAAAATTTCGGTAAATCTACCGCTTTTACTGTTGTAACATGTCATTTCCAATACATTTATTTCTTCTAAATCAACGATTCAATTTAGCATACAGCATTAACTTTCCAATGATCAGCCGGTTGGAATACAAATTGACATGAATACAGCTGATATTGTTTGTCATCTGTCAATGACAGGTTAAGGTAAGTTTTGGTGTACATTATTTTGCAAATTTTAATCTTTCTTTAATTTTAGGCTAAATCCAAACAATAGGTTTCATTAATTGTATGAAATTCGTATAGATTTCATAACTGCACTGGAAGTTATAGGGCAAAAAGTTTTATTTTCCTTAGCGAATTTTCAAAACCAAAGACAAAAAAATTACCATAGCTGGCAGCACCAATAAAATTTTTCAACCAAATTTCCACCAAACAGAGATTAGAGTAAGGTTCAGCTACTATGTCAATTTCATGAAAATCTGGTAACTTATTCAGATTTCATAGGGCAAAAAGCAGTTTTTTTTTTCTTTGTAATTTTTCAAGATGGCACCATTGGCACAGAGTTCCCCACAACTCAAAATCGCTTCTATCAAATTCGGTCCTACTTACGTCCAATGCATTCTGTGAATTTCAGCTGTATCTGATTATTGGTTCGTGAGTTCCCGTGAACAGAAGTTTTTGATGCTAAAAATATTGGTTAACTGGGAGAGGTTTACCGTTCTTGTCCGACATTAAATTTTCCAAGTTTTACTTTGAACGTGTAGATAAAACATAAGATTTGTATACAGATTGGTTTTATTGTAAGAAACGGACATTTTTTGAATATTCGATGGTTTGAATGTTTTCACTTCCAAAATTTTTTTTTCAAATTTAAGACGAACGTGGCTTAAAGTTAGTGTCAACTGTTGTGTGAATTTCGTCAAAATCGAACGATTCAATCAGAATTTATAGGGCTAAAAGCAGTTATTTTTTTCGTGATTTTTCAAGATGGCACCACTGGCACAGAATCGCCTGCATTTCAAAATCACTTCTATCAGACCTGGTCCTATTTAAGACCAATCCATTCTGCAAATTTCAATTAATTCTGCTCATCGGATCGTGAGTTCCCGTGAACAGAAGTTTTGGATGCTAAAACTATAGGTAAATTGGGCAAGGGTTACCAGGCGTGCCCGTTATACCATATCAAATTTTTTTATTGGATATGTAAACAAAGCACAAAGTTTACATATAAGTGGCTTTTCTTCGAAGAAGCGGCGTTTTTTCAAGAGAGACGATGATTTGGATGTTTTCACTTACAGCGCCTGCTCTAGCTACAATGTTGCCAGCACGCTGATTAAAAGCTACACAAATCTACAACTTAATAATGCCAATATGCCCTGAAAGTTTCATTATGATTGAATAGCTCCGTCAAAAGTTATCGCAATTTAAAAGTTTTCAAATTTTCCCGTTCTCTTTTTAGGCACCCAGCGCACACATGGTGTTAAAAAATTCCAAAACGTTATCCGATTCACATGTAAAACACGTTCGAAATTTATTTCGTCAACTTTATTTTTGCGAAAATTATTTGTGTACGAAATAATATGTATATTAAAAATTACACCTAAATGGCCGCCGGCGCCAAAATGTTAACAATAACTGACATTTAGTGAGACCTGGACCTATTCTGCATATACATCAATGTATCCTGAAAGTTTCAGCTAAATCGGATGGCGCGTTCTCGAGATTATCTCACTGAAATTTTTTGATGATATATATATATATATATATATATATATATATATATATATATATTTATATATATATACGAGTATATATATATATATATATATATATATATATATATATATATATATATATATATATATATATATATATATATATATATATATATATATATAGATATATATATATATATATATATATATATATATATATATATATATATATATATATATATATATATATATATATATATATATATATATATATATATATATATATATATATATATATATATATATATATATATATATATATGGAAATATGAATTTTTGGCCGAATCGATTTTAATACTAATGTTCTTCGAACATTAGTAAAAATGTAATTGTCAGCTACAATTGCTTATTATTCACGTCGTGTATACCTGCGTAGGTCAATGATTTGGGTCAGCATTTTTTCATTAATTCTATTATTTGCGATGGGTTATTGCCGCTTGAATCATTGACCTATGCATGCACGTTTACGGTAATATGCGCTCGTGCAGCAATTGACACCTTACAGGAAATCGTAGAATTTATTCAATTAACAAGATGTTTCTAGTGGTACTACTTAGCATATAATTTCGATGTTAAGCGTATTTTGCATATACATATATAGATACATACATTTTCGTATTGACATAAGTAATTACATTAAAGGTTAGTACGCTGGCGAGCCTGAATTCCGGACACTCGGTTGTGCTATTTATTTCTACACGGAAAAATTTTCGTGTAGAGAAGTGGAGAATATTACAAAGTGACAGTTAATTGCGCTCAACTTTGGCGGCATGGGATTTAGAAATTAGCTTTCTTTGAAAATAACCTTTACAAACTATCAACTGTAAGTGAAATAGTATGTTACTATTCCATCAATGCTTCTTTCAGCTCTTCAATTTTAAATTCATTCAGGTTTGCTGCCTCATCATACTGCTATATTATGAACCAAACCAAAGTTTATGAAAGAAACCAAGTTCTAGTAGCAAGTTTTAAAAACTACTTTCACTTTAAATTCAATTAGACTGAATGAAAAAAGGCGTAGTTTTTCGAAGTAAAACAATTATGTTATCTATTTTATAATTGTTTATTTGATATATATATCCTTCACACGAATACATAATTTCCATCCATGCATTTCATATCGCGTACACATGCGGTGTTGAAAACTTTAGGTCTGTTCGCGTACCTGAATCTATTATAATATATTCAAATAGATTCGCATAATTGCTTCAAGCCAGATTTTGCAGCAAAAAGAAGCCAGCTGCCAAATTATGTTACTGCTGCAGTTTGCTGAAGTATGCGAACAGACCTTTTATAACGTCGCACTAATTCAATTAATCAACCAGCTAATTAAAGTGCTTCCTAGCAAACGTATCTGCCAAAAAAATCAAATGTGCTGGAAAATCATTGCTTCAAGTTCTGCACGAACTATCCTACGCATAAAATTAGAAGACAGAAAGTTCCGACGTACAACAAATTTCAAATTTTCAAACAAAATTCAAATTTGATGCGCGGTCAAAATGGCCAAAATGATTGCTTTCCGGGACCAAATAAATAGCAGACCATTTAATTCAGGCACCTCGTGCCTGAAAAAACTCTCCACTTGTGCTGCAGAGCCACCTACGAGCGAAGAGCAACACTGAAATTCTGACACTTTTCAGGCAACGTTTCTGGACGGGCAGCGTACCGATTTTCTCTAGTGACCTGAAAAAAAAATTCAGGTCCGGAATTCCGTCACTCTTTTCCCATGCATTTTAAAGGGGGACAGGAATTCAGGCTCGGCAGCGTACTAACCTTAAGACTGGAATTAAGTTTAGAAATTTTGATGATTTGCAAATAAAGTCCAATTGAATGAATTTAACATGTATGTTTTTATGAGCTTGAATGAATGTATGTATGCATAAGTATGTATGAATTTTAAATGAACTTAAAATTAAGTATGTTTAGGAATTAGAATTATGGTTCAATTTAGATGAAATTGAACATCCTCCCCCGCGTTGATCGATGTCGGTCAACCAATCAATCATCTGGACTCATTGAAATCGTGAAAGCCTCGGTAGTTGTTGTTCTGGGTCGTGAAACCAGTGTTGCCGGCCTCGCCGTGAGAGTTGGTTGTTGTTTACTTTTCCACAGAAGATATATTAGGACAAGGAGCAACCCAGCCATTCCGCTGTAACCAAGTGTGAAATGATGTATATCGAGTGCTCGAACTCCAGTACGGATATCTTCGTTTTTGCGCAGGGTCCTCAGTTCCTTTATTTTTGCAAGATGGATTGTAAAGGATTCCTGAGAATCCGAGTTGGTTTGATTCAGGATAATGGCTTCGGTGATGTTTCTAGTTGAAACAAACGAAGTGTTCAAATGGCTTGGGAACAGCTTATGAGCCTGAATCGTCGCAGAATCTTCCTTCATAATGCAATCTTCACTTAATTGGAAGATGCCGGCACTGGTTAAAGTTCTTGATGTGACTATGTTGCTGCAAATGATGTTGATTGGAGTTGTCGTATTTACAAAGTAAAGCCAGTGGTTTGGTGCTAGCAGCTGAGTCCATTTTGGTGGTTTCTTCAATCTTGTCACCACGCACATGTCATGTGATGAAATATGGCTGATGAAGCTCATCTCGCACATGCTAATATCCGCGGTTCGTTGGTAGAATGGATGCATTTGTCTGCATATATAATTTAGTATGGTCGTCTTGGCGCAAGTTGTTACTTCCTGAGTAGAGAGTGGAAAGTACTTGTCACGATTCAAGTTGGTGACGAGATATTTGGTTGAGGTTTGTATCGCAAATGCAGTGTTCTTTACCAGGGTTGGTATGGGAACGACATGTAATAGCTCAAAACGTTCGTCGAAAAAGAGTGGTAGTTTGAGCCGGAAAATGATTTTGTCTGCCACGATACAACCCTCTATGGTCGTGATGCTGTAAAGTTCCAGCAAATTGTCGGGTTTGACTGGCAAATGTAAATGTGGCGGTAGCTCCTCCTTTATCACGCGTAGCGCTTGTAACATCTGCTGTCGAGATAGTAGCTGCGGGTTGATTTTGCCGTGATGCATATCGACAAGCACGTTTATGAGCATAGCTTGAATTCGTTGATATTTGTTAGCCGCTAGTGACAGTTGGATTGCTGCAGCCGAGAATATTTCTGCGGCATCGTGATTCCCTAACTCCTTGGAAATGCCGTTAAGTCGAGCCATAGTTCGATTTAGAGCCATGTTCAAGTGTTGTAGCGTGCGTTTTGTTGATTTTTCAATATTTTCCATTAGGTTGGCCGTGGAATCGACAATGGATGTTTGATTTTTCAACAGCTGTAATAGATGTTGGTCATTTTTGTCTAATTGATCAATAGTTTCAGCCATTTTAGTCGCATAGTCTGAGTCCAGTACTCCAAATAGGGAATTGGCGATGTTGCCTATGATATTGAGTGCACCTCTTCGAGTTCTGTGCGGTGGCTTATAGGATGCTGATTGTAAAAATTGGTTACCGTTTTCAATCTCGAGCAATAGATGATGGAATTGCATTGAGGTTATGAAACACGAGTGATGGTCTGGCATTTGTTGGCATATATTGTAGAGGGTTTCAGCTCCCTTTCGCATCGCTGCCATTTCGTCCCAGTATGGCGTCAGGTTGTAATGGACTATTAGATTCCATTCATTTATGACCAAATTAACTGGGCCCATACTTTCAAAATAAATACCGGGTGGTGTTTCAAATGGCATTATTTTCACTGGACTCGTCATGACAGCCCAGAGCAAACCAGCCCAAACCAAACTAGCCCAGAGTAGCAAATTTATTGCACTATTTCCAATCCTTCGATTCTTAGGTCGAAGTGGATCTGTGGGTAGGTTAGTAACTGAGGTCGTCAATTCTTCGTTCGAGACGAAAGTAATCGGTTCCGTGGGTTTTTGTTTTGTGGCTCTTATTGGGGGTTTTTCTTCACCAACAATGTTTGTTTCGCAGCCCTCCGTTTCTATCGGTAGCGGGGCCAATTTTTGAATCGGTCTTCCGAGCACTCCGGTTGCCGTTTGAATATCTGCAACTCTAACCAATCCATCCAGGCCTTTGATTACTCGCAAGATTCTGCCCATTTGCCATTTTAACGCTGGAAGATTGTCCTCCTTCACGACGACGAACATACCTGGGGTGATATTTTCACACGTTTGCTTCCATTTGCTTCGCTGCTGGAGCTCGGTAAGTTATTTCGATGACTATCTTTGCCAGAACCTCTGTTTGATGTCGTTGATTTGCTTCCAGCGGTGTGACAAGGTTGAACGATTTGGCGCTGCGTGTGCGTTTATGGACGTGGTTAGAGGCTCTCCAATCAAAAAATGTCTGGGTGTCAAGGCTGATATATCTTGGGCGTCATCAGACAGTGGGGTTAATGGCCTAGAGTTGAGGATGGCTTCGATTTCAATTAATACAGTCTCCAGTTCTTCATACGTTAAGGATGCTGGTGCCACGTTTTTAATTAGAAGGTGTTTGGCTGATTTCACTGCAGCCTCCCATAAGCCACCAAAATGTGGAGATCTCGGTGGGATAAAATGAAAATCAATTCCAATCGGGCCATGGAAATTAGTAATTTGTTGCTGCGCCGGTTCCGCAAAAATACTGTCCTTCAACTCCATCAATTGATTTTTCGCCCCGACGGAGTTGGTTGCATTGTCGCAATATAAGTTGCGACAGTGTCCACGTCGTCCCATAAATCTCTCCAGGGCGTCGATAAAAGCTTTAGTCGTTAAATCGGTAACTAACTCCAGATGTATAGCTTTCGTTGCGAAACAGCAAAAGACAGCCAGATATGTTTTTTGAGGACGCTTCCCTCGGATTTTGAAATGGATCCACAATGGGCCAGCGAAATCCACACCAGAGTTGACGAAAGACCTTGCTGGTTGAACTCTCGACGCGGGAAGATTTCCCATAAGTTGATTTAGTAGTCTTGGTTTTGCTCTAGAACATCTTACACACTTTTGTATGACTGATCTTGCGGCTGTTTTCCCCTTGATGGGCCAGAATTTTTGCCGTGCGATAGATAACAATGCTTGCGGTCCTGCATGTAGATGTTGGTGATGGATGTCTTCCAGGATTAGCTTCGTTATGTAGTGGCCCTAAGGTAAAATCACAAGTTGTTTTGCGTCATACGGCAAGTCTGACTGCTCTTAACGGCCACCAACTCTCATTAATCCGTCATCATCTAAGAATGGATTCAAATTGAGGAGCGGGTTGGTGCTGCTTAATTGTTTTTTTGTTGCGAGCAGATGGATGGAGTCTCGATATTCGTTTTGCTGCGCTTCTTTTATTATGATGACCAGGGCCTCTTGCAGTTCTTCGGCCGTTAGTTGCACTAAGTGGTATCTTACGGTTTTAACTTTCTGAGCGTTGCTTATGAAACACAACATATATGCTACAATCCGCTGTAGTCTTCTTATGGAGTTTCTATGGTCGATACTCATAAAAAATGAAATATCTGATTGTACTGCTGTTAAAACTGCCTTCGGGCGGTTTTTTTCTATTTCGCTATTTAGCTTGTGGTAATTCTTTGGCCAATTATCTTCCAAACCATGCAGAAACATTGTTCCGTGGAACCACATTGCACAACTTTTCAGTTTTTCTGGCGCGATCCCACGTGAGACGATGTCTGCTGGATTATTTTCGGATTTAACATGTCTCCACTGAGCCGGTGTTGATAATTGCTGAATGGATGATACCCGGTTGGCCAGGAAGGTATTGAAAGACGAAGCTTCTGAATTTAACCAGCTCAGGACAATTTCGGAGTCGGTCCAATAAAAGCATGTTTGATCCGATATTCTTAAGTCCCGTTTAAGCCGATGACCTAACTCAGCTGCTAGTTTCGCAGCACACAGTTCTAGCCTGGGAAGTGTGATGGTTTTCAACGGTGCCACCTTAGATTTGGCACATAGAATGTGCACGGTACGTATGCCATCAGTATGAACGGCGCGAAGGTAAGCAACGGTGCCGTACGCTTTCTCAGAAGTATCCGCGAAAATGTGAACTTGAGTGCTTTTCGGAATTTTGCCTCCCGTAACATGGTGAGGTATGGAGATTTGGTTTAGTTCACTTAAACCTTTGCGGTACTTTAGCCACTCTCAATGTAACTCCATAGGCAGTGCTGCATCCCAATCGATTTTTAGGTACCAAAGTCTATGTAAAAACATTTTGGCCACTGCTGTCACCGGACTCATTAAACCTAATGGGTCGAACAAATGAGCATGTCAGACAATGCCGTTCTCTTGGCTATTCTTTCTTAACTATTGCACAAACTTTTGATTTTGAACTGGTCAGCCTTGGGCATCCAGATTAATCCCAAAGTTTTGATCTGTCCTTCTGAATCATGTGCCAAGTCTAGTGAAAGTGCCTGGTCTTTGTTTGATATGGATTGCAGTAACAGCTTGTGGTTCGCGCACTATTTCCGTAGCTTAAACCCAGCGGAATTTAAGAAGTGTTGTAGTTGATCACGCTTTTCTATTGCATCGGAGAGGCTGTCAGCTCCAGACATAACATCATCAATGTAGAAGTCATGATTTAATGCCGTAGCACCAGTCGGAAATTGATGAACGAACTGAGGTGCAAGCTCTTGCAGACATTTCGTCACCAGATATGGTGCAGTAGTCGTGCCGTATGTCACTGTATTCAAATTATAATATCTCAATGCCTCACCGGGATTGTCTCGCCATATTATCAATTGATATCTTCGATCTTGTTCAGGTACCACTATTTGCCGATACATTTTCTCGATATCGGCCGTGAAAACATATCTAGGCAATCTGAATCGCAAAAGAATGGTAAACAGCTCATCTTGGATAGTGGGACCAGTGCACAGGACCTCGTTCAGACTAACGCCAGTTGTAGTCTTAGCAGAGGCGTCAAATACTACCCTTAGTTTGGTGGTAGTGCTCTCCGGCTTTAAAACGCAATGGTGAGGTAAAATATAGTGCGGTGATGGAATGTCTGAGGGATTAATTTCGCTCATATGGCCGAGTGAGGCATATTCTTTCATGAATTGTCAATATTGACAGTATAAGGAGGGATCCCTTTCAAGTCTACGTTCGAGCTGATAAAAGCGACGAAGAGCGATTTCCTTGGATTTTTCAAGCCTCCTTGGATCTTCTCGGAACGGAAGTTTAACTACAAAACGTCCGTTAGGACTCCTTTTCGTGCTCTGTACAAACTCTGATTCACATTTGAGCTCCTGGGTAGTCAAATGAGGGCCTGTATTTTCTGACTTTTCTAGTTTCCAGAAGCGTTCTATTTGTTCGTTTAACTTCTCCTCATTCAGTTCGGAAATTCTACATGTAACGCTTGACGGTGTATGCGCTTCCACCTTGCCTGCTACGACCCATCCAAAGACGGTGTTTTGTAGTATTGGGCCTCCCTTTCGTACCCGAATCTGCCCAATGGAAAGCAGTTCGTATAATACTTCGGCACCTATTAGAAGGTCGATAATGCCTGGATGGTCGAAAGATGGGTCAGCTAGTCGTATGTTGTGTGGCATGGCTTGTCTAGTTTCGGGTCCTAAATAGTATGTAGGTTGGACGGAAACTATTTGAGGAAGTACTATTGCATCTAAATTTAGCGTGAAGTTTGTTATTTTTGATAGCAGCGTTAGTTTTGCTTTTTGATGAGCTTGGTGACATTTTCCCCCTACTCCTCGAATATTCAATTCTAGTTTGTCTTGAGGAAGACCGAGTTTTTTTACTGCCGCTTCTGTTATAAGGTTTATTTGCGATCCGCTGTCTAATACGGCTCTAAGATCTAATGACTCTCCCTTATAGTTACGAGCCTGAACAATGACAGTACTCAATAGTATCGTTGATCCCTTCGTTTTTTTTTTCCCTAGTGTAGATGGCAAAAAAAAATCTGCATACCAGATCCCCGGGTGACCTATCACCACGGGGTATGTGAGGTTTGACTCACTAAAAAAAAGGACCATCCACAAGCCCACGAAGTTCCGAGTCGGGACCCGCCTAAGCACTGCTTCGACCCGGTCGTGCTGATTCACCCATCGGTAACCACGGACTTCAGAAACTACCACAGTTCATGGGTCGGCAAGGCAACCCTCCTCCCGCTTTATGCGCAGCACTTTCTCAACATATGTTGAGACTGCGCGCCAGTTCTCCTCGTTTCGCAGCATTGCTACCACGATCGTTTCAGGCGTTGCCAGGCCAATCGTGGACTCAATGGTGCGGCTCAAACTTACGAAGCGACTGCACATAAAGAATGTGTGCTGAGCATCATCGAGCTCAGTCACACAATACCGGCAGTACGGTGTGACCACCTTACCCATTCTGTTCAGGTATTTCCTGAAGTAACCGTGCCCTGTCAAGAATTGACAAAGGTAAAAGTTTACCTCTCCGTGGCTCCGGTTAAGCCAAGGCTCAATGAGACCAATCAGCTTAGCCGTCCAGCGTCCTTTAGTACTTTCACTCCAACGTTGTTGCCAAAGTTGGAGGGTAAGCATACGCGCGTGCGTCAGAGCCTCAGTTCTGCCCAGCTCTGAGCGAAAGAGGTACCCTTCTTTGCGTTCTCGTGCTAGGATCGGGATTACTCCCGATACCACCATCACAGCCTCTTCTGAGACCGTGCGGTAGCTACAAGCGATACGCAGGGCGCCCCTGCGCTGGACACCGGCAATGCGCTTCCGAAACTTCTCAGTTCGTAGCGCATCTCCCCAGATTTCGGCTCCATATAGCAAGATGGAATTGGTCGTTACCGTCAGTAGCCTCCGTCGCGTCTCACTGGGTCCACCAACGTTGGCCATTAGCCTACTCAGCGAAGTGACGACTACAAGAGCCCTGTCACATGCCCTGCGGATATGATCCCAATACGTCAGCTTGGTGTCCAGGGTCACTCCCAGATACTTGACCGACTTGCTGGTCTGGACCTCAGCGGAGCCAACTGTCATGGGTATGACAGTTGGTATCCTCCGCTTCGTCAGCATGACAATCTCTGTTTTAGAGACTGCCAGCTGAAGGCCGTGTTCGGTCTTCCACCGATCCATCCTCCTCATGACTTGATTAAGTCTGAGTTGAGCGAATTCCGCAGATCTGGAAGTGATTACCGCCGCGACGTCATCAGCATAACCTACCAGAAACACATCCGCAGGCATTTCCAGGCGCAGCAGATCATCGTACATGATGTTCCAGAGGTCTGGTCCTAAGATCTACCCCTGTGCCGCACCTGAAGTGACAGGCCTCCTTTTGACTCCTTCGTCAGTGTCGTAAAGCAACCAGCGGTCCCTGAGGTAGTCCCGCATCATGGCTAGCAAGTAGCTTGCGATACGGAACGTCTGCTCAAGAGCCTGCAGGATGTCCGTCCACCTCGCCGAGTTGAAAGCGTTTTGTACGTCCAGTGTTACCAGCAGGACGACCGGTCTGGCTTGATGGCATGCCTCTTCCACTCTTGCTACAGCCCCAACAACCTCTGAGATGGCATCGATTGTTGAATGCCCTTTTTGGAAGCCGTGCTGCCTGCAAGAAAGATCACCAGCAGATCTCACTGCTGACAGCAGTCGTGGCTTGAGCAACCCTTCGAGAAGTTTCCCCACAGTGTCCAGCATGCACAGTGGGCGGTATGCTGATGGGCCACCCAGGTTACCCTTCCCCTTGTCCACAAGTACCAGTCCAGCTACTTTCCACCGCGACGGGAAGACCCCCACGACTAAACATGAATTATACAGATCGAATAATAGTCGCGGATGGACCTCCGCCACGACTTTAAGCGCCTCGACCGGCACCCCATCAGGCCCCGGAGCCTTCCGGTTCTTCATCCTGGACACTGCACTGTTCAGCTCCTCGTTCGTGAAGGGAGGCACATCCGCCTGGTTCACGATGATGGGATTATCAGTCCTTGGCGGATGCACTGGGAACAGCGAGCCAACGATGCGCTCCATGGATATCGCATCCATGAGAGTGCCAGGCCGCATGCAGCCAAGTCTGCAAGTGACCAATTTGTAGCCATCTCCCCACGGGTCTGAGTTGACCACCTCACAAAGAGCCAGCCATTTGGCACGTTTGCTCCTTGTGATGGCCTTGGTCAGCTCCCTCTTTGGCGCAATGTGGGCAGCAGATAGCTCAGCCACACCCGGCCTATTCCTGGCTCGCTGTGCCCTGCGCCTGCACGCCAAAGCGATGCGTCGCAGTTCGGCGGTTTCATCGTTCCACCAGTACGCATGTTGCCTCCCACGAAAGGGTTTCCGTTTGGGCATTGAAGCCTCACACGCCCTGCGAATCCACCCCATGGTTCTGTCAGCAGCGGCCTCTGCTGCTGCGCGAGTCACTGGGGACCCAGATGTTAGAGGCTCCCTTCCCAACTCGAAACGAGCGATGCGGTCATCGCGTCTCTGTGAAGTTTAGCAGCGTTCCAGCCTAGCCACTTGCAGGGAGAGCGGTGGTGTCTTTGTCTGCTCTCAGCGATTTGGAAAGTGATGTAATTATGATCACTCGCAGTGTAATCCTCCATCACCCTCCAATCGCTGACGTGTGCCGCAAGTCTCTCCGATGCCATGGTGACATCGGGAATAGATTCGCCAAATCCGGGCCTTCGGAATGTTGGTGTTGAACCCGTATTCAACACCAACAAACCCAATCTCGATGCCATCTCGACTATGTGCCGCCCGCGAGTATTTTCGGTAGGCATGCCCCACTCCAACGCCCCTTGCGTTGAAGTCACCCCCTACGATGACATTGCCGGTGATGCCACGGAGAGAGTCCTCCAGTGAGTAAGTTTGTCTCCGAATTCCTGCATTGAGTCATTCGGGGACAAGTAGCAGCTCACAAAGGTGATCTCCCCATATGTCACCCACACGTGACCGTTGCCTGAGCCGCGACCGCCGATGCGGGCCCTCTGCCCGTCAGCGATCCAAATCGCCGCGTACCCCGTGGCACCTGCCAGCCAAACGGACGAGTTCCTCCCCCTATAAGGCTCACTGATCAGTATGATCTGAGCCCTATGCTCGCAGACTAGCTGCGTGAGGAGGTCGTCTGCAGCTCTACAGCCCTGCAGGTTGCCTTGAAGGACTCTCATATCCTTCCCTGCTTTTTCTTGGCATCAAGTGCGTCCTTGAACACCCGACAAGCACTCGATCCCATTATATGCTTGGCGCCATTTGCGCCATGTTTCTCAGTGCATAATATACACTGAGCCTGCGCAGAGCAGTCTGCTGCCCGGTGGCCAACCTGTCCACATTTCCAGCAGCTGGCGCTCCGGTCTGGACCCTTACAACTACGTCTTGTGTGGTCGTAACCTAAGCGCCGGTAGCAGCATGTCACCTCAGCCCACCTTCGTACTCGGGCGATAATCATTCCCACGCGGACTCGACCATACTTGAGGATTTTGGATGCTGGTGCCTCATCCAGCTCCACCACAGCTCTCCTTTGTTCCCTTGTGTTAGGGGGGAAGAGCGTGGTTTTCACCTCACCGGCTCCTTCCTCTTCAGCCTCGCGCTTGATGGCGGATGTCACCTCCTCGCTGACTGTGAGGCAATCGAGGTCGAGAAGCTCGATCTTGACTCTGGGAGTTACAAGCTTCACGTCCCCTTGGCCATCTACGGCAGCCCGGATCGATTCTGCAATTTTGTGCGGTCATCGCAGCGCGCGATCTCCAAAAGAACCCCCCCCCCTTCTACTGTCTTTCTGATACGCCTTACTAGCGTACCAGTTTCATCTGGGGAAACACTTTGACGGATGGCCCCCAAAACCTCCGCGTAAGTTTTTCCCGGAGCCGGTTTTACGATGACAGCTTCTATTTTTTTTCCTCGCTGTCTTCGTCTACTCTTATTTTTCTTTTTTTTCTTCACTTCTTTCTTTTCACCCTTATCCTCTTTCTGAGCTTTTTCCGGCCCAGCGGATGCCGCAGGTGTTTTAACGACACTTCCCTTCCTCTTTTTGTGGGTAACCGTCACCCACTTCCTGAGGTCAGAAACTGGCACCTCCTTCCTCACCCGGACTTCCTGAGTATCCTCAGGGCTGGATTCAGCCACGCGCTTATTCTGCCGTGGCTGATCCACTCCTGGGACCCCTGCAGGAGTGGCCGGCTCAGCGGTCGGTGCTTTCAAGGCCCGGTGGTAGTCCATCTCTGCCTTCTGCCAGTTGGTCCGGCAGGTGAGTATGACCTCAAAGGCGCCTCCTCCAGTTCCAGCATTCCGTCCTTGACGTGCTTCGAAATATTTCGCTGAGCGTTGGCTGCTTGAAGCATTTTACGAAGGATATGTTGGCACTTCTTCAACATATCCTCCTCGGCCACTCGTTCGCGCTTGATATGTTCTTTTCTAGGGGAAACACGTGCTGGCGTTGTGTATTGGTCCGATGTTCTCGTGTCGGTGTTCTCCTGTGGATGACTCTTTGGAGTCTCTAGAGCACTACTGCTGTCGGATTCAGCAGTTTTGGCTTCTTGTGCACCCACTGCGCCCTCGGAACCGATTGCTCCCTCAGCTCGCGTTTCATTGTTCGATGGTGGAGGTGTCCTCTGGACCCTCGGCCTTCTCGCAAACGCGAAACGGTCAATGGCAGCGCCGGTTCCGCCCTGCGTCACCGTTATCGTCCTCACGTCTTGTTGTCCATCTGTCTTGTCTATTAGTTTTGTTGTTGTTTCTGTCATCTTTTTTATTGGGTCCCAACTCAGAGCCGCTATCTCCACCCGGATGTGCAGCCGCCTTAATGACCTCGTGGTAATCTATGCTAAGCAGGGAGGCCGACGCGAGGGTTGATCACCAGCCTTCATGGGGCTGGATCTCAGAGCCAGGTCAGCGCTAATCAGGAACAATGTCAACCGAACCTGCACCACTAACTCAACGGTGCGGGCTTCGAACGTACTCTGAGACCTGCCAGGTTTTAACGGGACGGAGACGGCATGACATTAGCCTGGAGCCGTTCACGCTCGGATTTCACTCCGGCGTTACCGCGCATAAAGCGACTAGGTCCAGAATGCCATAACCGCCAGCCCAAATGCGTAATTCTTAATCGTTGGTCGTGCCTTGAACCGTTTAAACTAAGCCAATTCATGCCATGTATATCGTTCCAGCCATTGCCAAAATGCCAATCATCAGTCAAATCGTAAAGCCATGGGAAAAGCCGAGTCGTACCGGTTGTTGCCTTCGTTGAGGGTTCTGTCGATAGCGTCACCAAATTTTCATCACTTGCCATCTGTACCACCGGCAGTGCGGCTGACGGCATTCTTTCTTTCTCTGGTTCCAAGTTGGTGAGATTTTTATCCATGGTAGTAGCTATGGATTTTTCTGAATTACGCTGCTCCAAATGTAGCAATGTGTTGTGTTTTTTTTTGACATCGTAGACAACATCTGGAAGTGCGTTGGGATGCTCGATGGCCATCGCGCAAACAATTCATGCATAATCCAAGCGATCTGACTTTGGCTATTCGTTCTTGTACTGGCAGTTGCTTGAACTTTTCGCAAGTTGAAATCCTATGATTCCCAATGCAATTCTTGCATCGTATAGTAGAAACATCCTTAACTGATACTAAAGTCGCAGTTTTGTCTGACGTGAGCTTGTTGTGGTTTATCGCCCGTTTGTCAGTGATACAAGTCTCCAAGCCTTGAAAGCGCCGCTCAAGAAAGTTCAGCAAGGAGTTTATGCTCTGTAATTCGCGCGGTGCGCTAAGCGACTGTTCGTAGAGGTGGTGGCTAACCTTATCTAATTTTTTAACCAACAAATGAAGAAGAAGCGGATCCCAACTAGTTATATCTAGTTGTAAACTTTTAAGCCCAAGCAAACATTCGTTTGTTACGTCGTGCATCTTCTTTATAGCAGCGGCAGACTCTTGGAGTATTGTTGGTTGTGACATCAGCCTATCCATGAACGTGGATACCATTAACCGCTTATTATTGTACCGGTTATTCAATATCTCCCATGCCGTTTTATAATTCTCCTCTGATATTGGCATATGTCGTATGAGTCGTTCAGGTTCACCTTTAAGATTCATCTTTAAATACCACATTTTCTGAGCGTCTCCTAGCTGTTGCTCGTGAACCATTTGCTTAAATAAGTCATGGAATGGTTTCCATTTGGAATAATCTCCATCAAACATGGGTATAGTCAATTGGGGTAGTTTCACCTGAGCCTGCGGGGCGGCCGCAGGAGTCGCAATTGCGTTCAATTTTTCGGCATAGGATGTTAAAAATATCAGAACATCTTGAATGCGATCTTCAATAGGTTCGTACTCTTCGTCGCGATAGCCTAAAGTGTTTGGGTTTGACCCAGATTGTCCTATCCTTTCATGATAGTGACGTATCTCCTCCCAATATCGCGTGATAACGGCGATTTTAAGATCGTAGTATTGTTTTGATTGTTCATCTTCATTGCTGTTGATCCCATCTATTATGTGCTCAACAGCGTGCATCTTTGATCGTTGCTGTCGGATCAAAGCAGCCAGATCGTTATTCCCTTCAAATGACGTTTTGAAGGATAAGGATGAGCCTTCTGAAAATAGAGGTATAAGACTTTAGAGTGGCGGTATCCGTGTAAACGCCTGTAGGTGTGTGTCTCGAGCATTCTTCTCCCCCTCGCCTTCACCTCTCAAGCTTTATGGGGTGCTGTCAAGTACCCAGGAGTCAATGTCAAATCGCACACACAAACAAACCCATCAATTTTCAAGTATGCTATTGATTTTGAGATGAAATTAGCTTGAACAAGCTGTGTTTTCAAACCAAATTTAGTGACGCGAGTGCTGAGAAGTGTAGAAAATCATTAGAAGTATAAAATGCGGTTAAAAGTGGCAGTGACACCTTCAGTTTCTATCAAAACACCGGCAACGAAATGTGAAGTGAAGTGTTGTTCAAAAAATACGGGCTCCTGCCTGCCTGGGTGAACTTTCTACAGGTAAGTACTTACCATTTACCTTATGGTAAAGTCTGTAATCCAAATTAAGTAGATTTGAGTACTTGGCGTGGCTGAAAACCAGTAATTTTAGTGCAATTGTGCGATGCCGACTCAAGTGCTCGTCTGCTGGCCCACGTATCTGACACCGGGGTACCTGACAGTTTCTCTTGGATTCCAAAATGGCGGAAATGCCAACGAAGTAGGCTTAGAAGCTCATTCACAGGGGCAACTGGTTTTAGTTTAAAGAAATAAAAAAAAAATGTCGGTCGACCTAAATAAAATTCGAACAGAAAAAAATCTACGATTATTAGTAGCGTACATTTACAAAGAAAAAATTCAAATTTTTGGAAAAATTTGTGCTGTTTACTATTATAACATATGCTAAAATATGAAACTTATTCAAATGGTATGGTTTCGACTATTATAAATTCAGGTTAATTTTAGAAGAATGAATTCATGTATATAAAAAGAGCCTAAAAAAATCTGCGTTTTGCCTTAATTCCGCCGAAGCCGGTCCCAAGCCCGGTTAAAAAGGAAGAGGGAGGTAGTAGAAAATTTGGCACCTCATTTGCATACAAAAGTTCAGATTTATCATTGTAAGCAAACGTAATGAAATGATAATAAGTTTCTCATTAACCTGAGCACAGTGGTTAAATAGTGTTAATGCAATTAATGAAAATGTTGCAAGATAATAATATATAGTTCTTCAACAATTCAACAATAAGATTCGTTACGTTCTACTTTTTAGAAGCAAATATTTTAATTTAATGACTAATTTTTACTTGAGAAGCCATAGATTTCAATTTATTGAAAAATATTAATACTGAAGAACAATGACTGGCCACAATGTAGAGTGCAGATTACCTTCAAATTTTAAATATACACATATTGTTTCATGAATTTTAATATTTTCCAATTTTTTGAAATATGCGCGCCAAGTTACTGCCCCCAAAACGAGCAACTGATCTACACCCCGAAAGATATTT
Source organism: Nemotelus nigrinus (assembly GCA_947369275.1). Taxonomy (NCBI): domain Eukaryota; kingdom Metazoa; phylum Arthropoda; class Insecta; order Diptera; family Stratiomyidae; genus Nemotelus; species Nemotelus nigrinus. The sequence continues at coordinate 90,496,151 of OX376372.1, read as the reverse complement.
CGTTGTATTGAAATAATTTGTGGATATGGGTGACCTCGAGACAGAATGCGTCTTTACCACCACTCTTAATGTCTTATACCTCTATGCTTCTGAATCCATTCGTTCCTCTACTGTGCCGCTTTTGGGGTCGTAGCGTAGTTGACGCATCGCCTCCTTTGTCTTCAAGTATTCTTTCCATAGCCTTGAAATACTTGTTAATAAAGTACGGGTGGTCTGGATGGGTACATTCAAAACCTCTCAATTCCTGGTCGGTTTTAGAGAATACATCCCATAGGTCCGTCAGGCGTTTCAATCGTGCACCAAGGTATTCAGTGGTTTTACGGCTTACTGAGTCCTTTATATAATTGGACAACACTCTTTCCAATTCCTTCCCTGTCTCATCTTGCTGCTTAGTAAGCTCTTCGAAAATCGCCATTGTATTAGTCTGTGTTGTGGCCCAGACAACGCCTTAATAGCAAAATAAACGAAGAAAAAAAAAACTACTTAGTCTGTGTTATGGCCCAGACTAACGCTCTAAAACTCTTTGAGAGAGTAAAAGGCCGAACAGTCAACTACTGCGAATGGATTGTTGATTAAGAGGATATTCTTCCTTTCAACTAATCCACATGAGACACAAAGTGAGAACACCGAACGAATTCTCCTAAAATTCTGATCTGTATGAAAAGACGTGATTCGGTATGAATCACGTAGGGGTCACCAAAAATGTTTATATCGCGAGCAGATTCTTTTATCTGCCCGCAAGTAGCCGAATACAATATCCGTCTTATTAGACTAAACCTAAAATTTCTGATTACAATTGAAATTACTGAGTTCATACAAAAAAAATTAAATTGTCAGCTACAATTGCTTATTATTCACGTCGTGTATACCTGCGTAGGTCAATGATGTGGGTCAGCATTTTTTCATTAATTCTATTATTTGCGATGGGTTATTGCCGCTTGAATCATTGACCTATGCATGCACGTTTACGGTAATATGCGCTCGTGCAGCAATTGACACTTTACAGGAAATCGTAGAATTTATTCAATTAACAAGATGTTTCTAGTGGTACTACTTAGCATATAATTTCGATGTTAAGCGTATTTTGCATATATAGATATATATATATATAGATACACACATTTTCGTATTGACATCAGTAATTACATTAAGACTGGAATTAAGTTTGGAAATTTTGATGATTTGCAAATAAAGTCGAATTGAATGAATTTAACATGTATGTATTTATGAGCTTGAATGAATGTATGTATGCATAAGCATGTATGAATTTTAAATGAACTTAAACTTAAGTATGTTTAGGAATTAGAATTATGGTTCAATTTAGATGAAATTGAACACCAACTAAAACGGTAGACATATATATTCTCCACGCCGTCTACTAATTTCTTTCACTCTATTAGTTTCAACGCGAACTATTAATGCCCATTCGGAGCGCCTTACTCCGATCTCTCACTATCATTGAATTAGTCAAACGAAGACGACAACGGCGCACGCGTGCCCTGGATGGCTTCTACTGAATCAAAGCTTTTCACCATTTACAACTGAATTCATTTGCTTTATTTGCACGATCAAGCTGTAGTCTTACTCACACTATTTCTGTTCGTCTTCATATACGTACGGACTTAACTAGCACCACCACTCAATCCGAACAATTGAATTTATAAACGAGCTAAACTTATACGCTAAACTTCGATATATTGGTAATTGAAATCATGCAGGAGAATAAAACAATCGACTTCCAATCTTCATCATGGTAAACTAACTAGATAAACTAACGCAAGAACAAAACTTTTACACTGACTTTCCAGAGCGTTGGCTCCACACCCCCAGACTCAGATCGCTTAATTCGCTTCAGATTCTTGTCTTCAACTGCACGCTCCTCATCATTGTCCGGCTCGGGCTTCGAACCCAAGACCCCCTGGCTGGCGGTCCGCTGCGCTAACCTCTGCGCTACAAAGCCTGTAACACAGCACGATACGTTTCGGATCGTAGAGCTGCTTCCACTGGCTAAGATACGTACGTCACTCTCCACCGGTGCCTCGCCTAGGCTCTCAATGCGTTGAAATGATGAACTCCGGCTCGAGCCGTCTGATTGCACTACAATACACTACACGCTCCGCTGTGATTTCGGTTAGTCAAATACCAGCGACTCGTTCACCGCCGGCGATTCGTCTATGTTGTCCGTACGTCGTAATTAGGCAATTCGATTCGGACCGACGGATGGCTCCACTGCGATTTTCCAATATCCACCAAGTCAATTCAATGCACGCTCCGCTCCCCGATTCGAAAAGACTAAGAATCGTTCTTCCACTCAATGTTGTACGCACCTGTGATTGCTAAATATTCGAAAATTCAATTCACTGCGTTTTGCAATTATTCAAAAATTTAATCGACTGCACGCTCTGCTACCAGATTTGAAAAGCAAAAGCCAAGAAAATCGTTCTTCCACGTAATGTTGTACGCACCTGGGATTGCAAAATGTTCGAAAATTCAATTCACTGCGTTTTGCAATTATTCAAAAATTTAATCGACTGCACGCTCTGCTACCAGATTTGAATAGCAAAAGCCAATAAAATTGTTCTTCCACGTAATGTTGTACGCACCTGTGATTGGCAAAATGTTCGAAAATTCAATTCACTGCGTTTTGCAATTATTCAAAAATTTAATTGACTGCACGCTCTGCTACCAGATTTGAAAAGAACTCACTAGCGGAGGTTGCGCCAGCATCAAGCCTCTGGCCACCGGTTTTTCTCCAGCTTGAGTTCAAAGAACGCTTTGCGCGTGTAACCAGATTTCGAACCTTTCCACCACATACTCTACATGTTAACCGCCGGGATTCTCGTGTAGTGGAGACTTTGTGGGGCGTTGTGGATTGTTACCCACTTTGACGTTTTGCGCGATGATTGAAGCTTGTTTGTTTACATCGCCCTGAGCAAAAGTATAGTTTGTTTTGGAGTGAGCCGATTTTCAGTTTTTCTGCCATTTTCCGGGTCAGGCCGAGGTAGGCTGGACACTCCATCGTCCAGCGGAGGGGCGCACGGCCCTGAGCTATCCCGCGGGGGAGCGGCTTTGGCTAGGTTGACCTCCCACAGTTTCGGGTCAGGTAGGTGCCCCATCTGTTGTTGATGCAAAGTTCTGGTGCTTGGTGGTTCCTTCTCTTTACTTCCAGGTGTGTGTGTAGGGCGCTTCTTCGCCGCCGGCGTGACATGTACCCTGTGATCGGGGAATCCCTGCTGACTTTCAGGTGAGTGGTTGCAGTTTAGTTGTCGGGCGTCATGGAAATAGCGCGTCGGTGTTTTCGGGTGATACCTCTTGGCGGATATAAAAGTGTTTCTCGGTCGGGTGCATATATGTCGGGTGCGGCTTGACGCTGATAGCTCAGTTCCTGCTTAGGCTAGACTTACATCTACGTCGTCAGTGACCAACCAGTAAATGACAATGGTCGGTCCCTGCGACGGCTATCAGCCCTACTTGATGGTGGTGGATACATTCGGGTACCTGATAGATTGAGTGGTGGTTTTCGAAACTAAGCAAGAGCTATATGGGAGCAGCCTTTTTCACGGGAAAAAGGTTGCTCAAATCGAGTCCTTATTCCTATTGCATCCCAGTATACGTGCTTCCTAAATCAAATGCAACAATACTCTAACTATAATTCGTGTTTCGTGCCAGTAATTCTACACCCAGATTCAAATCTGAACATAATCCAATTCTCGCGCCCCTATATCTCAATTCTAGCTCTAAGTGGAACTATTCGAATTATTATTAGCCTATTTTGAGTGCCTAACTAATTCTAACTTTAAGTCTATTCCCAATCCTAATATCAATCCTAGTTCTACTACCAATTCTGATACCAATTCCAATACCAATTATAATCTCAATTGTAATCCCAATTTCAATACCAATTCTCCTACCAATTCTAATACCCATTCTAATCCTACCTCTAATACCAATTCTAATACCAATTTTAATTCCGATTCTAATACCAATGATAATACCTATTCTGATCCTAACTCTAATACCAAATCTTATACCAATTTTAATCCCGATTCTAATACCAATTATAATACCTTTTCTCATCCTAACTCTTATACCAATTCTAATACCAATTCTAATACCCATTCTAATCCTATCTCTAATACTAATTCTAATACCAATTTTAATCCCAATTCTAATACCAATTATAATGCCTATTCTAATCCTAACTTTAATACCGATTCTAATCCCAATTCTAATACCAATTCTAATACCAATTCTAATCCCAATTCTAATACCCATTCTAATCCTATCTCTAATACTAATTCGAATACCAATTTTAATCCCAATTCTAATACCAATTATAATGCCTATTCTAATCCTAACTTTAATACCGATGCTAATCCCAATTCTAATACCAATTCTAATCCCAATTCTAATACCAATTATGATACCTATTCTAATCCTAACTCTAATACCGATGCTAATACAACTCTAATACCAATTCTAATCCCAATTCTAATACCCATTGTAATCCCAATTCCAATACCAATTCTCCTACCAATTCTAATACCCATCCTAGATCCATCACTACCCTTGACCACATGCTGAGACTAATGGAATTCCTCCAATTTATATTTTAGCTTCACTATCGAAATCGTCCGAGGAGGGAGGGCGGCAGAATAATATTCGCCCATTGGACCAGTCGAGTAGTCCTAAGCCCCATAATGCCCTACTAGCGCCCCGGAGGGGGTAGGCAGCGCCATCCAGAAAAGAAAAGTAAGAAGAACATCCGGAAGGTCCAGCCAAAACAAGAAAGGGTGCCGGAACTGGCAAACGGGTTTGTTTGGAGTGACATAATAGGTCTGTTCGTTTACTTTTGGACTAAAACTTTATTGGACTAAAACTTTATACGGAGTGGAGATAAATTTATCGAAAGTAAGAAAACGCGTTTCGGGCTAAAACTTGCTGTCACTTGACTTTTGTTTTTGTTGTGACAGCTGATAGTAATTTCTTGAGCATTTCGTTTTGCAAAATAATATCAAATTGTTCGAAATATGGAGACTAAAGACATTTTAACTGTGTTAATGTGTGAAAGTGATAACAGTTCTAGTGAAGATGAAGAAATAGATATGATCTTGCTTGACATGCAGCAAAAAAATAGTGCAATGGAGAATAAACTTTTAAGAATTGTGTGTCAGCAGAAACGTAGGAAAACCAGAAACTGCATTACTTCGTACATAGATAAAGTGATACCAAAGTATACAGAGGAAGAATTCAAGTGCCATTTTCGGATAAAAAAGGAACTCTTTATTGCCCTTTCACGCAAGTTTGGTAAATCTGGGGAGTATTTAGCGCTCAGAGAAGATAAGAGGGTATCCGCAGAAAAACATATGCTAGTGTTTTTATGGTTTGCTGGGCACGAGGCGGTGTCTTTCAGAGATATAGGAGATCGGTTTGATTTGTCCATTTCATCAGTTTCTGTTATTGTTGAACGGGTAATTATGTTTATCAGCAACCTTGCTCCCCAAACTATTAAATGGCCAGATGATGACGAAAAAAAGGAAAACAGCGAGCACTTTGAGCGTTTAGGATTCCCAAATGTAATTGGTATGTGTATCATATACGAAAATAAATAATATAACTATAACAATAATAATAAATAATATAACTATAACAAATTGTATATTTATTTCCAGGGGCAATTGACGGAACGCATATAATTATAGACCCACCATTTAGATCCAAGGATAGCTACGTTAATAGGAAAGGGCAAATCAGCATCCAAGCGCAAGCCATTGCAAACAGCAATAAAAAAATTATAAATTTTTTCGCGGGGTTTCCGGGTTCCGCCCATGACAGCCGGGTTTTCAAAAACTCAACTATCTATCCGAAACTGAGCGAAAAGTGTGGTGGTAAGTTGTATTAGAACACTATTCTGAGAAATATACTAAATATACAGTTTTTCAGATTATTTCATACTTGGCGATTCAGCGTATCCTTTGATGGAAAATCTTCTGACGCCATATCGAGACAATGGACATCTAAGCGAACGTCAGAAAAATTTCAACAGAAAATTAAGTTCATCCCGGGTTGTCATAGAACACACTTTCGGAATACTGAAGCAGCGTTTCAGACAACTGTATTACTGCAAACTCCGTGGAATTCAGAAACTGAATCATTTCATCAGAGCTTGTTGCGTCTTGCATAATTTGTGTGATGAAAATGATTTAGAGTTTGAAGATCCTCCGCCACCTGAAGACCCACCAGCGTCTGAATATGGCAGCATGTTTCTTGAACGCTCGAGTAACGCTCGAGCTAACATAAGGAGGGACGAAATAGCTGTTCTATTACATAATTAAATTAAAAATACGGTTGTAATACAGTTCAAAATCTTGTTTCATTCATCATACCGATTCCATGCACAAAACTTTTTCACTGTTTATCCATAAACAAATTTTGAGTAATGTTGATAGTGTTTTTATTTTGGGTTTTGATTTTACACGAAATAAGCTGTGACTTCACAATTATATGTTTATGCAGTTTTTTTTTACAATTCCATTTTTTACAATTACATATTACAATTACATATTACATTTCTTAACCTACTTATTAACAGAGCTTAATATCGCCTTCAAAATATCATTTTTTTCAGCTATCAGCTGCTCTTTTTTCGCAGCTCTGGCATCTCTTTGCTCCATAGCATTGATGATTTTTTCCCGGAATTTTTTGTTTTCCAGGTCTTCCTTCCGTCTGTCTTCATTGAAGATTTTCAGCTGCTCAGCTATACTATCGTTGCGACTTTTCTTTCGTGTGGCTGACGACGACGAACTGGGAGTCCTGTCGTAACCTTCAATGGTGAAAAAACAATTAAATTATGGTATATGGAAATATGTTGGTTAAGTACCCAAAAAAGAATTTTCTGAATCTTGACCACTCTCCTCTGCAGGCAGCGTCTCGACCTCTTCATCGTTTAGGAGATGCACGGGGTTGACTGCAGCGTTGTCACTCAAAATTTCTCCCAATTCTCTGAAAATTTTTGGATTGATTACATCTAGTAATTTTGTTATAAATAATACATACTTCTCAAATGGACATGTCAATCGGTTCCTTCCACTTTGACTATTGTTGGTTTTCATGTCTTTAAACCGTCTTTCCAAGGAACGGTATTTGTTTTCGATTTGTGTAGCGGAATAATTGAAGCCAGCATCATCCATTTTTTGTTTTATGTGAGCCCACATCTTCCTCTTCGTTTTGAGCCGGATGCATTTTCCTACTCTTGGTTTGAATTCCTGCACAAGACAAAGCAACAACTTCGTGGTGTTGTCCACCCACACACTTTTGTTGTCCTCTTGTGACGCAACGTGATCCTCATCTTGGTATATCTGAAACAATACGATTAAGACAATTGATAGTTTACCTGCATTTATAGCAATTATGCAAAACATACCTCTTGGTTTTCTTCGGGAGGCATATCCGCATCAGTTCCTTCGAAAGTTGTTGGATGAAATAGAACTTCTCTAACCTTTATAGTCTGCGATGCTGGGAAGAGTAGCTTCAGTTGCTCGGGATCTAATCAATAAATGAAAATTTAGCAACTTATCAAGTGAATTATTAAAAAGATTTTACCTTGTTGGATGTTTCTGAAGCTCTTGGGAGAGCATTCTACGTTTATATCTTCTACTTCCCTTGATTGGTCCTGCATTTTCCGCCACGTGTTATTTATTGTCACTCACTTCTCAAATTTATGTCTTTTAAAACTCTATCAACTGTTATTTATTGTCACTCACTTCTCAAATTTATAACTTTTCAGAATCTATCAATCTATCTTTACCAGTCCATCGACGTGCTATCACTTGACAAATGTCAACATCAATCAGCTGTTTTGGTTGTTCTGACAGTCCAAACTCTACCACACAAAATTCTGTGGACTAAAACTTTATTGAAATGTTAGGATGGGGAAGTGAAATTTCCCCAGTCCACAAAGTAAGAAAACGCGTTTTGGGCTAAAGTTTTATAAAGTTTTATACAACTTTGAGTAAACGAACAGACCTTATGTATACAGATTCGGTTTCAGGATTTTCTCTCGTACCGGGTCATCCGATGACGGCCTATTCCATGTAATGTTTTAAATCTTTCGCGTGCCATACGCCTGCTTTCTGTCCTTCTCGGTTTAGCAAGCGATAGGTCCATCCAGACAGCCGTTTGTCAACCCAGAAGGGTCCGAGATATTCTGGGGCCAGTTTTGCAGAATAGTATTTCGCCGCATCCGAAATTGCGTAGTTTCTTCGCCATACGGGGTCGCCTATCTCATACGTTGTGTCACGTTTCCGAAGGTTATAGGCACTCCGCACACGGGTCGTTAGCCATGCGATACGTGAGAGATGCGTTTGACACTTGTCAAGCTCGCGAGAAAACGAGTGTCGTCATCCTCGTATCATGTCCGCACACGGGTCGTCAAGAAAACGTCAGTATGCGTCGTAAAATCATACAATTCAGGGCATTTTCCCACCTCCCCCACGAATTGTACGTTGCCGTCATCCATCGCGCTTGCAAAAACGACTACTCATTCGACTTGAGGCCTGCAATGCACAACGCTTGAGACGCACTCAACGTGAACCGACTACGCTTCTCACTATTCACGATAGGCTAACGATCCGTTAGCGGTCACCCATTGATTTACATAGGTTGTGACGACCAAGCGTAGAAATATCGCATCTACGACGATAGCTTAACGACCCGTGTGCGGATTGCCATAATGATTTGTACTCCTCCGTGCCGCTTGCTGCATTCTCTCCCAGACTTCTTGCCGTATTCTTGTGAGTTCTGCGGCTCGGACTTTAGGTTCTAATTCCTCCTGGTTCCCCTCAGGACGCTCCTTGTCCTCATGGAACATTACCATCTCCCGACCAAAGTTGAAGAAATAAGGGGTGATTCGGGTCACTTCGTGCTTGTAGGTCCGCAAAGCGCATGAGATCTTGGCCAGACTCTTATCCCAATCCCGGTGGTTGTCGGCCACGTATGATCGCAGCATCCTCTTTATATCTTGATTTCTTCTCTCCGCCGGGTTCGCCTGCGGATGATACAGAGGGGTATATTTGATTTCAGTCCCCGTATTCCCCTGCCAATCGCTGAAGGAGGCTTCCCTTGAACTGAACTCCGTTGTCACATACAATCCACCTTGGGACTCCAAACAGCAGTAACACTTGCTCCTCGAATATACGTCACACAGCCGCTGCTGTCGCTTGCCGCAAAGGAAAGAGTAGCGTGAATTTGCTGACATAATCCAAGACAGTGAGAATAGTTGTGTACCCTTGATTAGATCTCGGTAGAGGCCCTACCAGATCGATGCATATCATTTCCCAAGGCTGACGCGGCTCTTTGCTCCGAGAGACCATAGACCCCGCTGGAGCTTTTCTTTGCATTTTGTTCGCTTGGCATATCTTGCACCTTCTGACGTAGCTGGCCACGTCCGCGGACATCTTAGGCCAGTAGTATTTGGTTGCGACCCGGTCAAGGGTCCGACTTACTCCCATGTGCCCTGCTGCTGGATGATCGTGGCACCGATGCATCAATATTTTCCGCTCCTCCTTCGGAATCACCCTTTTCCATGCTTTATTTCCCTCCAACTCCGGATAGCGTCCGGGCAGATGCTTCCACAGGGTGCCATCCGTTACCCGCCAATCTGCGTAGCGCTCGGGTGCCTTCAGCACCTTCTGCTTCATGGTCTCGTACCACCGGTAAATGAGTAGTGATATCTCAAATTAATACCTTACCTGTGCATGAAAGATTTCTTCCTTCGGAAGTTATAGCTGCAACCTCACCTGCTGGCAGCATTCGAGAAAGAGCGTCAGGCACCAAATGTTCCTTCCCCTTTTGGTGAAGAATCTCGAACGGATACTGTTGTAAACGTACGGCCCATCTTGCTAAGCGTCCGGTTGGGTCCTTCAAATTACTCAACCACACGAGAGAATAGTGATCGGTAATCACCGAGAATCTCGCTCCTTCCACATATGGTCTGGGTTTCTCTACTGCCCATCAGACCGCTAGGCACTCCTTCTCGGTGGTTGAGTATTTCCGTTCTGCTTTCGATAGTGACCGACTTAAATAACAAATTACCTTATCGCCATCTTCGTGCTTTTGCGACAGTACCGCTCCTAGCCCCAGGTCTGAGGCATCTGTTTGAATGGAGAAGGGCAGATTATAGTCCGGACAGGTGAGGATCGGAGCTGTGGATAGTTTTACTTTGGCCTGGGTGAAGGCTGCTTCACATTCCTGGGTCCACTGGAATCTCTGGTGTTTTATTAAGAGGTTCGTCAGAGGGGCCATCATCGTGGCAAAATTGGGTATGAACCTCCTGTACCAGGAGACCATCCCCAGGAACTGTCGCACTCCCTTCACGTTTGTAGGTGGTGGAATTTCCATCATGCTCTTTACCTTATCCGGATCTACTTTCAGACCCTTCTCATTCACGACATACCCCAGATACTTCAGTTGTGGACGGCAAAATTCACATTTCTCCCTTGATGCTCTTAAACCCGCCTGTCTCAATCGCTGGAAAACTTCCCGCAGGACTTCCAGATGTTTACCGAAGTCTTGTGTCACCACTATGACGTCGTCCAGGTAGGTGAAGACGTACGGTTCCATGTCCGGACCCAAAACCTGGTCGATGAGTCTCTGCCACGTCGCGGGGGCATTTTGCAGGCCGAATGGCATACGGCGGAACTGGTATAGACCCCTATGTGGCACGGTGAACGCAGTGTATTTCTTGGACGTCTCCGCCATGGGCACTTGCCAATAGGCAGATTTAACGTCCAACGAAGACAGGTATTTTGCTTCTCTCAATTTATCCAGAGTTGCTGACACGTAAGGGATGGGATACGCATCGTGTTCGGGGACGCTGTTCAGTTTGTGATAATCCACGCAGAAGCGGTAAGTCCCGTCTTTCTGCTTAACCAGAAGTCGTTTAATTCAGCATTGACGTGTTTTTGTACTGCCGGGGACACCGGATAGTAACGTTGTTTTATGGGAGCTGCGTTGGTCCGGATAACATGCTCGACGCGGTTGGTGCAGCCAATTCCTTCCCCCATAAGCCGAAACTCCTCTTCCAGTAGCTGACTCAGCGCTTCTTCCTCCTCGCGGCTTAACCGATTCCGTGACTGAAGTTGTTCACCCGTTTCCCCCTGCAGAGCACTCACGAGCTCCCATTTTTCCTCGCTCAACCGCATTACTACCCCAAATTGCCGAACAAAGTCTACCCCGAGAATCAACGTCTGCGGCAGCGACGGGACCACCAATACTCTCAACCATTGCAACTTCCCCTTTAACCTAAACGGAACGACTACCGTACCCCGAATTTGACACCCCTCATCATTCGCCAAGCGGATAACCCCCTGATTGGTCTCCAGAAGCTCCACTCCTAACTTCTCCAGCTCTATCCATCCTTCTCCACCCACTATGGTATTCGAGGCCCCAGAGTCCAGAAGGCCCAAGAACTTTCGACCTAAATATCCACTTCGAGGTGTGGTCGATTGTCCCCCTGTCTTCTGTCCAGTAGGTAATTGAGTTGTGCGGCCCTTCCTTGTTTCGATTTAGTATCCAGGCGGCCGTCTACTGAACACCGCGTTCGTTTCCCGACGACTGCGTGAGTCGCCCGTCACCTTCGGTGGTCGCGTTAGAAGGCCTCTCGCGATGGTGCCCAGTATTGGGGTTTCTCGCAGGTCGTTGCCGATTCGGCGAATTCCAGCAATTTGGACACGTCATTTTCCTGGCCCCTATTTGCCCACAGCCGAAACATCTCTGGGGTTCTCTACATTCTCTGGAGCTATGCCCGGCCCCTTTACAATTCCAGCACTGGATTGGGATTCTTGCGATTGATGCTACTGGCCCTCCTTCAGAGCACCCGACATAGGCCAGATCCGGCTCTAAGAGGCGTTGCTGTTTCCGGGTTGGAGGGGGTAGATATGCCTCCACTGACACCCTGGTTGCCTCCAATGAACGGCCTACCCATATCAGCTCTGCGATGCTTTGAACAGGAGTCAGAGCCAACTGGGTCTGGTAAAAGGGGGCTATGTTCTTTCGCAAAATGCGTAATTTTTCCTCCTCAGTACACGGGACGGCACGCCTCCTGAACAAACCCTCCATGGCTGAAACGTAAACACCCATGGACTCCTCCGGCCCCTGAGTGCGCCTCCCAATTTCTGCGAGCAAACGGTCGTCGTAATCGGGCGGTAAGAATTCGGCCCGCATCTCCGCCACCAGTTCTTGCCACGAGTGGACTCGGGAGCGGTTGGCACGATACCAAACTAATGCTTTGCCGTCGAAAATCTCGACCGCCGACCGAAACAGCTGCCCAGTTGAGACGCCTCTCGCCTCCCGAACCTCTTCAACTCGCTCGAGGAACGCACTCAGCGATCCAGAGTCTCCCTTGAATCGCAAACCCCATTTCGATACTTCCTGCCCCTTGTTGACCACTGGGATCATCCGTGGAGTTGAGAAGAAAGGGTAAGGTGGGTCGCCAGCCTCTTGTTCCGGTGCAATGGTCCGATTCTCCCTTGCTGCTTCCCCGCCGTCCCCATCTGGATCGGTATCAGCCTCTCTATCCTCAGCTTCGTGCTCCGCCTTCACAAGCAGTTCCCCCATGGCCATTATTAGACGAGTCCTCAATTTTTGGGCAACTTCACTCGTCTCATCTCCGTCTCGCTGAGCGTTGCGCAGTCGCCGCATCCCGAAATCTACTTTCGTCTTTATCTTCAAGAATTCTGACGATTGCGGGGTTCCACCCCGAGAACACCACCTCCATGGTAATGGATTGTACTTCATTTCCCTGGAATGTGACTATCAAGGCCTGGATCTCTCCGAGTTTTTCCTGTACCGCCTCCAGATCCTGTTCCATGGTATACGGATAGTCTTTTATGGAAATCAACGACGTGAGCATAGAAGCCTCTGCCCTCATGGCTATGCGAAGCGTCTTCCTCATCGCATCTACGGTGCCGGTTGGCTGTCCCCGAATTTCCAACTCATAGACTAGCTCTTCCTTGCTAAGTATATCAATCAGGGTTCCTGTATTCGGTGCCATCTTGCTCTTGTTGTATCCTATAACACTCGGCTTATTATAACTTAAAACTAAAATGAAACACACTAATTCTAAGTGGGTTTGTTTCTGTTTGTAGGTTCTTACACTTTCGTAATACAAATACAGAATATATAAATTTCATTCATTTCCGCTACTTGAGGGTCTCGCCTGCCGTCCTTTGAGCGTCCTCTCCTGCTTCTGGTGGTCTCCAATGGTACCTGAAACTAAAAGACGCAATATACTGCGTTACGGCTCCGCGGCTCCCAGGGTCCTTCAGAATCCGGATTTTGGTTCTGCGCTAAAATATTTTCAATTTCACACTGATTAAGGCCCCACGTTTGGTGCCAATTTGTTACCCATCCGACCTCTCGGAAGGGTTAGACTGTCGGACAGGTCAACTTGGGTCCCGGTTACACTCAATCGGAGATTGGGCGTGGGCGCCACTCACTCACCCAGTGAAAGGACCTCGAGCCGTGGAGTGAAGTTCGGCTCCCCAAAGTCAAAGGGGCCTCTGTTTACCCTATAAGGTCACTCGTCGCGGAGACCAATTCCCAATATCCCAAATTACCAACCAACTGCCCCAGTTCGCAATTTGGAATTGTCCTTGCAGACCAAAAATCGCTTCCCCTGCGTACTTACAAGACTCACTAAAATCCCACTAAATCATTTAGCACGGTAGACATGGATATTCTTACCGCCGCCTGTTAGTTTCCATGACTCTATTAACTTCAGTACGAAATATTAATTTGTTACTAACTAGCCGATTAAAACGGTAGATGTATATATATTATATATAATATATATATTTCCTTAACGCCGTCTACTAATTTCCTTCACTCTATTAATCTCAACGCGAACTACTAATCGGTTACCATCTACCCACTTAAAACGGTAGCCATATATATATTCTCCACAACGTCTACTGATTCCCTTCACTCTATTGATTTCAACGCGAACTACGAATTTATTACCATCTACCCAACTACAATGGTAGGCATATATATATATTCTCAACGCCGTCTACTAATGTCCTTCACTCTATTGATTTCAATGCGAACTACGAATTTATTACCATCTACCCAACTAAAACGGTAGACATATATATTCTCAACGCCGTTTACTAATTTCTTTCACTCTATTAATTTCAACGCGAACTACGAATTGGTTACCATCTACCCAATTAAAACGGTAGCCATATAGATATACTCGACCCCGTCTACTCATTTCCTTCACTCTACTGATTTCAATGCGAACTACGAATTTATTACCATCTACCCAACTAAAACGGTAGACATATATATTCTCCACGCCGTCTACTAATTTCTTTCACTCTATTAGTTTCAACGCGAACTATTAATGCCCATTAGGAGCGCCCTACTCCGATCTTCCACTATCATTGAATTAGTCAAACGAAGACGACAACGGCGCACGCGTGCCCTGGATGGCTTCTACTGAATCAAAGCTTTTCACCATTTACAACTGAATTCATTTGCTTTATTTGCACGATCAAGCTGTAGTCTTACTCACACTATTTCTATTCGTCTTCATTTACGTACGGGCTTAACTAGCACCACCACTCAATCCGAACAATTGAATTTATAAACGAGCTAAACTTATACGCTAAACTTCGATATATTGGTAATTGAAATCATGCAGGAGAATAAAACAATCGACTTCCAATCTTCATCATGGTAAACTAACTAGATAAACTAACGCAAGAATAAAAATTTTACACTGACCTTCCAAAGCGTTGGCTCCGCACCCCCAGACTCAGATCGCTTAATTCGCTTCAGATTCTTGTCTTCAACTGCACGCTCCTCATCATTGTCCGGCTCGGGCTTCGAACCCAAGACCCCCTGGCTGGCGGTCTGCTGCGTTAACCTCTGCGCTACGAAGCCTGTAACACAGCACGATACGTTTCGGATCGTAGAGCTGCTTCCACTGGCTAAGACACGTACGTCACTCTCCGCCGGCGCCTCGCCTAAGCTCTTAATGCGTTGAAATGATGAACTCCGGCTCGAGCCGTCTGATTGCACTACAATACACTACACGCTCCGCTGTGATTTCGGTTAGTCAAAGACCAGCGACTCGTTCACCACCGGCGATTCGTCTATGTTGTCCGTACTAGAGTTGGGTCGTACTCGGATTTTTACATACTAGGTATTCCGAATACGAGTACAAAAAAATACCTGTTCCAAATACCTATTCTAAAAATACTAGCTAGTATTTTTTGAAGTATGTACATATATACACACAAGTACATGCGATTTGCAGTGATGTAATGAAACGGTATGATATGCCCTCCCCCATCCACCAGAGACAAAGTTCCCAGGCTAGAATGGTGATGGTGCAGTTGACCGTGAAATGATACGAGCCATTAGTCCGTGCAGCTTGTCCGTAACTATCCAATGGTCGGTCACTTATTTGCCAAGTGTTTCTCCAATCTAGGAGCCATATAAGGAAAAACAAGCAAATTCAATCAATTTAAATTGATTTTCATTTTAATATATGCACAAAACACCTCCTGTATTCGTTCAAACTACCAGTGTCGAAAAATGTACTATGATAGGACCAACTTATCCTGTTGCCATCTATATGACTTTTCATCGATCGATGCCTGATACCAAACTTTTCCTGGCTAATCTAAAACAGTCGGTTTTCCACTTCGCCTCACTGAAGCATGAATTTGACGAACATTTTATTAAGAAATGATAAAACGTCTATTAAACATGCACCCACTAGGGGGCCTACCTTTTCGGTAAAGCTGGACATGAGTCACAACCCCGGTAGGGTTGGAGTGCAGTCACGAGGAGAGCTTCAGCACAGCCGGAGAAGCCAACTGGCTAACCAAAAAGGATCTAAACATTTTTAGTGTTACTTTCAGTTTTCCCGGCGGATTTCATTTTACCGTATCTTAGAAACTAGGCCGCTTTTTCCCATATTTGTATGGGAACAACTCAGAAAGATCCTCAAATTCATGCTAGACAAAAAATTTTTTTTTGGAAAAATGGACGTTTTTGCTAATTTCCCCTATAAAAAAATTTGTTCGCCCTTAAAATATCACTATTGAACTCCCCGATCACTTTCAATCATCGAAAGCGCTGTAAAGGCAGTTTTTGCCAAACTATGGCCAAAAAACCCCTTACTCCCCTACAAAACCGAAATTTTTGTATCACAGCAATAGGTCTTGGCTCGTTATGTCCCAAACCACACTAACCCAAAATTAGCTGATTTTGTCCGATTTCAGCTACTTTTGCCTTAAAAACTTTTTGAATAATTGAATAAAATACTTTCCCAATTTCTCCTATCAAACATTTTTTCGTCCTTAAAATATCACTAATATACTTCCCGACCACATTCAATCATCGAAAACGCTGTAAAGGCAGTTTTTGCCAAACTATGGCCAAAAAACCTTTTCTCCCTTACAAAACCTAAATGTTTGTATCACAGCAATAGGTCTTGGCCAGTTATGCCCCAAACCATTCTAACCCAAAATTGGCCGATTTTGCTCGATTTCAGCTACTTTTGACATAAAACCTTTTTGAAAAATTGAATAAAATACTTTCCCAATTTCTCCTATCAAAAAGTTTTTTGCCCTTTAAATATCACTAATATACTTCCCGACCACTTTCAATCATCGAAAGCGCTGTAAAGGCAGTTTTTGCCAAACTATGGCCAAAAAAACCCCTTACTCCCCTACAAAACGTAAATTTTTTTCACAGCAATAGGTCTTGGCCCGTTATGTCCCAAACAACTCTAACTCAAACTTGACCGATTTTGTCCGATTTCAGCTACTTTTGCCCTAAAAACCTAAACCTAAAGTCCCAAAATACTCGCAAGCACGAAAATACTCTATACAAAAATATGCGATACGAAAATACTTGCAAGTTCCAAAATACTCGATACGAGTATATACTCGTATTCGAATATTTTTGAACGATACGTTATTTTCGTATTCGAATATTTTGGAACGATACGTTATTTTCGTATTCGAATATTTTGGAACGATACGTTATTTTCGTGTTCGAATATTTTGGAACGATACGTTATTTTCGTATTTGAATATTTTGGTACGATACGTTATTTTCGTATTCGAATATTTTGGAACGATACGTTATTTTCGTATTCGAATATTTTGGAACGATGCGTTATTTTCGTATTCGAATATTTTGGCACGATACGTTATTTTCGTATTCGAATATTTTGGAACGATACGTTATTTTCGTATTCGAATATTTTGGAACGATACGAGTATATACTCGTATCGAGTATTTTCGTACTTGCAAATATTTTCGTCTCGCGTACGAGATACTCGTGAGTATGAAAGCACTTGCAAGTATTAAATACGAGTTTATATTAATATTAGGATGCTATTACGTCACTGTTTGATTGAAATGAATTAAATGGGCGAAATTTATTGTGTAAATTCTTGATTACATGTATAGTCCACAAAAATACTCGTACCTAGTATTTTTGAATTTCGTACTAGGTACTGGCTGTTCCAAAAAAATACCTGTTCCATATACCTGTTCCAGTATATACGCCTCATCTCTAGTCCGTACGTCGTAATTAGGCAATTCGATTCGGACCGACGGATGGCCCCACTGCGATTTTCCAATATCCACCAAGTCAATTCAATGCACGCTCCGCTCTCCGATTCGAAAAGACTAAGAATCGTTCTTCCACTCAATGTTGTACGCACCTGTGATTGCAAAATGTTCGAAAATTCAATTCACTGCGTTTTGCAATTATTCAAAAATTTAATCGACTGCACGCTCTGCTACCAGATTTGAAAAGCAAAAGCCAAGAAAATCGTTCTTCCACGTAATGTTGTACGCACCTGTGATTGGCAAAATGCTCGAAAATTCAATTCACTGCGTTTTACAATTATTCAAAAAACTTAATCGACTGCACGCTCTGCTACCAGATTTGAAAAGAACGCACTAGGCCTGTTTCCGTACTTCAGGAAACTGCAGCAGTAACAGAATTTGGCAGCCGGCTTCTTTTTGCTTGAAAATTTGGCTTGCATTTGGCTTGCAGCAAAAGTACGGAAACGACTTGCTGCGAATTTATTTTAATATATTATAATAGATTTAA
Organism: Nemotelus nigrinus; assembly: GCA_947369275.1. Classification (NCBI taxonomy): domain Eukaryota; kingdom Metazoa; phylum Arthropoda; class Insecta; order Diptera; family Stratiomyidae; genus Nemotelus; species Nemotelus nigrinus. Next base: position 90,478,006 of record OX376372.1, on the reverse strand, counting down.
GTACGGAAACAGACCTACTAGCGGAGGTTGCGCCAGCATCAAGCCTCTGGCCACCGGTTTTTCTCCAGCCTCCGTTGCTTGAGTTCAAAGAACCACCACATACTCTACATGTTAACCGCCGGGATTCTCGTGTAGTGGAGACTTTGTGGGGCGTTGTAGATTGTTACCCACTTTGACGTTTTGCGCGATGATTGAAGCTTGTTTGTTTACATCGCCCTGAGCAAAAGTATAGTTTGTTTTGGAGTGAGCCGATTTTCAGTTTTTCCGGCATTTTCCGGGTCAGGCCGAGGTAGGCTGGACACTCCATCGTCCAGCGGAGGGGCGCACGGCCCTGAGTTATCCCGCGGGGGAGCGGCTTTGGCTAGGTTGACCTCCCACAGTTTCGGGTCAGGTAGGTGCCCCATCTGCTGTTGATGCAAAGTTCTGGTGCTTGGTGGTTCCTTCTCTTTACTTCCAGGTGTGTGTGTAGGGCGCTTCTTCGCCGCCGGCGTGACATGTACCCTGTGATCGGGGAATCCCTGCTGACTTTCAGGTGAGTGGTTGCAGTTTAGTTGTCGGGCGTCATGGAAATAGCGCGTCGGTGTTTTCGGGTGATACCTCTTGGCGGATATAAAAGTGTTTCTCGGTCGGGTGCATATATCGGTCGATATCGTGCGGCTTGACGCTGATAACTCAGTTCCTGCTTAGGCTAGACTTACCTCTACGTCGTCAGTGACCAACCAGTACATGACAATGGTCGGTCCCTGCGAAGGCTATCAGCCCTACTTGATGGTGGTGGATAAACTAAGCAAGAGCTATATGGGAGCAGCCTTTTTCACGGGAAAAGGGTTGCTCCTGTTTTTCCCTTGTCGCGATTCGGGCTATGTTTTGTTTCGCATCTACTCTCGCGTGATCCCTGCCGGGCGTTGTTAGAGGATTGACGCGTAATTGTTTCCCTTGTGTTACTCCGTAACAATATATATATATTTTATATATATATATATATATATATATATATATATATATATATATATATATATATATATATATATATATATATATATATATATATATATATATATATATATATATATATATATATATACATATATATATATACATATATATATATATATATATATATATATATATATATATATATATATATATATATATATATCTATATATATATATATATATATATATATATATATATATATATATATATATATATATATATATATATATATATATATATATATATATATATACATATATATATATATATATATATATATATATATATATATAATATATATATATATATATATATATATATACATAAAGAAATATTAATTATCAGCGAAACGAGTTTTATACTAATTTTCGAAATATTAATTATCAGCGAAACGAGTTTTATACTAATTTTCGAAGAAACACGTCGTCGTTCTCACGTTGTCGTTGTCATAGGAAATTTCACTCGAGTGGAACCCGCCCGCCCCTTCGTGCCCGCTAACTGTGTATAACAGTGTCGCGCTGAGTGCCGCTACTAGCAATTAGAAAGTCAATCGCCATTACCGAAAGAGGAAACGCAACATAGGCGTGTGAAAAGTGTGCTTTGAAACCGGCGTTTAAAGAAGATTCGCGCGCCTCGAAAACTCTGACGCTCACAATTGTACGCACGCATTGTTCTCCACCCAGAGGAACCGTAATCACGCTTGCAGCGGCAATTTCTAGCGCTTTGTCGGCCATTTGTCTCTTCGTGTGAGTCATCGATAGTTTCATTGCTTGTATTATTTCCTACGACGAGCCCCTGACAATTCGTTATAGAAGTACCTTAGTGAGCTACAAGTGCGCGCTGTGATCCACCTAAGCAAATTGTTCCATCGAAGTTTCGAAAGTGTCTGCCATTCAACTCAGCGATAGTGCGGAAGACGTCTATAGTTATTAATTTTTCACCTGTTCTGCCTGTCATTGAACACAATTTGTCTTCAGGTGTTATATAGGTTTGAAGTTGAGCGTAACAGGGAGAAGTTCCGTAAATCGACGTCCTCAAGTGTCAGTTGGATAATTCGAGAATTAATCGCCTTTTAATGAGATTGTACGTCAGACATAATCTTAGTCGACTTCTGCATACGCACTTCTATTCAAAACCGCTGGAGATATCGTTACACTGGTCAAAGTTTTGTGGTAGGTAAACAAGTGTTTGGAGCTGATAAGCGGTGTATTTTGTTCATACTGTTAAGCCGTGTTTCCAACGCTGGCTTGGAGTGAAATGTGTTTGCGTACATTTTTGCTCTCATGCACTTTCACATATCTTCCTCCCTCTCTAATCAATCTCTAAAATCTGTTGTTGAATTTTAGAGTAGGACCTATTTCAACTCCAGCGTGAAGAATAGAATGCGTTGCTGAAAGCTCTGTTTATAATGAAGTGTAAAGTGTTGTTTTCTGCGTTAAAAAAAGATAATGTCATAGAACATACAGTTGGATGAATGATTTGTGCATTCAAATCAATAATGAAACAAATTCATAACCCATCTGTGATGAGAATGGTCATTGAACATTACATTCAAATATGTGTTACGACAGATATCGTTGTACCTTCGAAATTCAAATTTGAATGATTTGAAAAATTTGAAATTTGAAGTTGTGAGGTTGGAGTAGGCATTGCTGACAAATGGACTCCCAAAGGCGCATACGATTTCAATTTGCCTTTTTTCTCCTGGGGGTCATGAATAAAAAATTTTGTAAATTTTGCCTCATTAACATTTCGAGTGAAAGTTTTAACTATTACGTTCCATTAACGTTACCATAGTTTTTGATATTTTAAGGTCAAGCAAATATAGTCCTTGGCAAAGACAATGACACTGTTGAAAATTAAACTCACGGAATAAATGAGAATAGTTTGCCTTTACAAAACACAATCAATAAAACATCGATTGAAAAACAATTGTTATACATGATTATTCTATATTAGAATTTTATATTACTTTTATATATATCATATAGTACATCTCATATATTATTACGTGCCTTTCGAAGAAAGTCAAATTTATCTGCTACAGACCTACTCAATGTTCAGACTCAATGATAATTTGAAAATTTACTAAAGTATTCCTTGCAAGCTTCAGCACATTGCACATATCTAAATGGTAAATGATTCCGCCTTTCTTGATCGAATTGTAATAAAATCCTTGGCCATGGTGTCATGTGCAACCCAGCCAAGTAATCTGGGCGTGGTTTAATTTTAGTTCATCCTCCGTTCGCATCTTTTAAGCGCCATTGTCAGCTAGATGTTGGATTCAAAGTGACGTAGTGTGCTTTTTGCTCACCATAAATACTGGAAATTAGTAAATGGCCAAGAAAAATTTTCCTTTACATTAATACGCTCAGCTCAGTAACCTCCATCTGCACATTCAGCTCCAAACGTACTTTTACCCTCACCCAAACCTATCCAAAAATCATTGCTTGAAAATAACTAAGAATGGTAGCACCAATTACTGTCAACTCATCATTTTATTCCTACAGAAAATCCTGATACAAAATTTCGCAGGTAAAAAGGTAACTTTAATATGTGACAGCTAATGCGTACGCAGATAAATTGCACTCCAAGCCAGCATTGGAAACGCGGCCTAGTTCTGAACGTAAATTTATCGTGTTTAAACTCTAAGCGAACATTCAAATTATTAATTTATAAAACATCTAAATTTATTATTTATATAACATATGTATTGTGGGTTCACAAACTATTCACCAATGCACCAAATTGTTCTGAATGGAACCACTAGAAAATGTTCCACAACCTATGCACCAATGCACAAAAATTGTATCCGTGAATACAGGATAATGAAGTGTGTAGCGGTATGAAAATATCAATTAGTTCCTTATTCATACAAACTTTATTGCAAATAAATTCAGATTAATTCAACCAATTTTTACAACAATAACTTAATTTACAATTTCAATACAATCCACTCAATCACAAATATCAAAATGGTACGGGATTAAAATTACCGTTTGTATATTGTATGTTCTTTGAGCTCTATAGCATATCAACATACCATACGAAACGGTACTTTCTGGGTGTACCGTACATTAATATTACACAACCTTCACTACACGTGTATTTGTTAATGTCTTATTTACTACACTTCTTATGTTTTATCAAAGTTATAAGTGAGTAAGATGGAATTTGAATGTTGTGTAAAGATAGCCTTATCGGCATGTGTTTACACCTATTCGAAATTCCTAGTGAAACTGTTAGTAAGAAGAGAGAAAGAAACAATTAGCATTTTAAAGGCACAATACCTGGAAGAATGTGTTGCCTCAATGAGTCTAATCGCAAATAGAACGATTGTCGAGTTGGCTCTGCCTTTTATTGCGTTTTTCTGTCCTCCATCTTGAGTGGGGAAATTCTCCACATTTATGATAATCATTAAATTTGACGTTATTATTATTTGAACCTCTGATATTGTTATATCAGAAATTCGTGAATTTAATTTTCCTTGATTACCAACTGAATATCATAATATTTGAATAATCTTAATTGAGTTTGAATAAATTTTCATGTTCCATAATTTTATTCACACAATAAATGGCGGCCTAGTCTCCACTTTCGCTTTGCTATAAAGTTGGCGGATTCTCATGTATTTCATCTCTCATATGATTTTGAGGCGCCAATTTCAGTTTGAAAAAAGAAAACAAACAAACGATATTTAGTTTATTTTATAACACAATTTTACTTTTAATGGACTGTATGTATAGTTAATTGCAACTGTGATGACAAATTGTTTTGTGTTATGTTGAGAAGTTGCTGCAACATAGTCCCCTTTGTTGAATGTTTGCATTCAACCGATTTCGGATTTTCTGTATGCCGCGCTTGTGATAGTGGTGAAATGTTAGCGTGTCATCCGCTCTTACTTTTAGCACCGCCTGGTATCGGTCAGGTAAATTTATCGTTTTTACTAATGTTCGAAGAACATTAGTATTAAAATCGATTCGGCCAAAAATTCATATTTCCATATATATATATATATATATATATATATATATATATATATATATATATATATATATATATATATATATATATATATATATATATATATATATATATATATATATATATATATATATATATATATATATATATATATATATATATATATATATATATATATATATATATATATATATATATATATATATATATATATATATATATATATATATATATATATATATATATCATCAAAAAATTTCAGTGAGATAATCTCGGGAACGCGCCATCCGATTGAGCTGAAACTTTCAGGATACATTGGTGTATATGCAGAATAGGTCCAGGTTTCACTAAATGTCAGTTATTGTTAACCTTTTGGCGTGGGCGGCAATTTAAGTGATATTTTTAATATACCTATTATTTCGTACACAAATAATTTTCGCAAAAATAAAGTTGACGAAATAAATTTGAAACGTGTTTTACATGTGAATCGGATAATGTTTTGGAATTTTTTAACCCCATGTGTGCGCTGGGTGCCTAAAAAGAGAACGGGAAAATTTGAAATTTTTTAAATTGCGATAACTTTTGACAGAGCTGATCAATCATTATGAAATTTTCAGGACGTATTTGCATTACTTAGTTGTAGGTTTGTGTAGCTTTTAATCAGCATGCTGGCAACCCTGTAGCTAGGGCAGGCGTTGAAAGTGAAAACTTCCAAATCATCGTCTCTCTTGAAAAAATGCCGCTTCTTCAAAAAAAAGCCACTCATATGTAAAGCTTGTGCTTTGTTTATATAGGCAAAAAATAAAATTTGATATGGTATAACGGGCACGCCTGGTAACCCTTGCCCAATTTACCTATATTTTTAGCATCAAAAACTTCTGTTCACGGAAACTCACGATACGATGAGCAGAATCAATTGAAATTTGCAGGATGTATTGGTCTTAGATAGGACCAGGTCTGATAGAAAAGATTTTGAAATGCAGGTGATTCTGTGCCAGTGGTGCCATCTTGAAAAATCACTAAAAAAGATAACTGCTTTTAGCCCTATAAATTCTGATTGAATCGTTCGATTTTCACGAAATTCACACAGTAGCTGGACCTTACTTTATACCACGTTTGGTAGAAATTTGGTTGAAAAATTCGGTTGGAGCTGCCAGCTATGATAATTTTGGTGTCTTAAATTTGAAAAAAAATAAAAATTGGAAGTGAAAACATTCAAACCATCGAATATTCAAAAAAATGTCCGTTTCTTACAATAAAACCAATCTGTATACAAATCTTATGTTTTATCTACACGTTCAAAGTAAAACTTTGAAAATTTAACGTCGGACAAGAACGGTAACCCTCTCCCAGTTAACCTATATTTTTAGCATCAAAAACTTCTGTTCACGGGAACTCACGAACCAATAATCACATACAGCTGAAAATTACTGAATGCATTGGACTTAAGTAGCACCAGATCTGATAGAAGCCATTTTGAATTGTGGGCAACTCTGTGCTAGTGGTGCCATCTTGAATAATTACAAAGAAAAAAAAATCGCTTTTTGCCCTATGAAATGTGAATTCGTTACCAGATTTTCAAGAAATTGACACAGTAGCTGAACCTTACTCTAAACTCTGTTTGGTGGATATTTGGTTGAAAAGTTAGATTGGTGCTGCCAGCTATGGTAATTTTTGTGTCTTTGGTTTTGAAAATTCGCTCAGGAAAATAAAACGTTTTGCCCTATAACTTCCAGTGCAGTCATGGAATCAATACTCATTTCATACAATTAATGAAACCTATCATAAACATTATTCAGGCCAAATTTGGTTGAAAAGCCATGATAGGGCTGCCAGCTATTGTTGGTTTTGTGTTTAATTGCAATATCTTTATTAAGCGGTTTTATCGTAGAATTTTCAAATGGTAATGATATTGTAGTGACAATAAATAGCAAATATTAAGCTTTAGATTATTTGAAAAACTCGCTGCAGGTAACCTTTAAATTCTTTATGCTCCTGTTACTTCGAATGTAATATAACAACGTGAAGCAGATGTGATATATTCATGTCTTTGATACTGGCAAAAGGTTGCAAGCACGAGTCGGTTGTGCTATTTTTGTATCAATAAATGCTTACAGTTAGTATTCATACCGGAAACATTTACAATGAAAATAAATAACCAATGTTTCAATTCCCAAAGTTTTGCAAATTTTTCGGATCGCAGCCCCAAACACCAACTTCAGTTACAGTGCTGCAGGCACTGAGCATTTTCTTCATTGATGTTATATGAGATGCTGCTTTCAAAATTATGTGAAATAAGCAACTGATAACGAATTTAATTAACCCGTGTTTTGCTCTCATAAACGTTGAAATTCATGCCAGTGGTAATATCTGAAACCTTCCACCATATGAGCTATAATGCATTCTTGAGACCAAAGTAAAACGTGGCATTTGAAACAGTTTGGCCGTTATAAGCAGCACATGTGGTGGAATATGCTCTCAAAACCTGCACGATTCTTCTACTGTTCTTCGAACATTAGTGTTTCTAGCGGTTCAGGTGCGCTGGAGTTTTTTCCTTATTGCGTCGCTTTTTAATTTCTTGCAAATTGATTTTTTTTAATAGTCTGCTCGGCAAGAAGATGTCAACGCCTTCCCTGGTCACGAACCTTTGGACCAAGTTGTCCAATCGCACTTGAAATTCTTGGACGGTTGTCGTCGGTCGCAGCTTTTGTACATCCTTTATAATTTTTCCATTTATGTGGATGGTATCAGTGAACACTGGATGCGTGTGTGGAGTGATCTGCATTTGTGTTGGTTGCCCGATTTCTGCAGGTTTCCAGTTAATAGCTTCTAGCACCTGAATCCTAGAGCTGTTTGTTGGTGCATTGGACGGACCTGGCTCAGTAGCTTCTGCTGATGGAGGGTTGTTGGGCTCTATATCCGTGAGCCGCCTTGTTGAAACACTTGGGGTCAATTAGACATCTTCCCAAAGTTGTAGGAATTCTTCTGACTCGTAAGTTGACATCTGAAATATCGGAGTTGAATTTGAGTAATATTGAACTTATTACTTAGGACGACACAGGTTTTAGTACGTTAACATGCCAAATGAAATGTTAACTTCGAGAGCAACGTAATGGTTTGGTATTAAGAGTTGTTGATTGGTAATTGACAAATCTTGTTGATAGGTCTGGTGAAAGTATTTGATTCTGTTCGTATTCGTACTACACGAACAAGTCCATCTGCGCCTGGATATACTTCTTCAATTATTCCCATTGGCCAGTGTGTCGGTGACGTGTTTTCAATCCGCAGTAGAACGATTTGCCCTTTTTTAATATTGGCAAGTGGTTTCAACCATTTTGGACGATGTTGTAATTGATTCAAATAATCCTGAGACCACGATTTCCAGAATTGTTGTGTAATGTGTTGTAGATACTTCCATCTACGAGATGATGACATGTTGGTTGTAGTATGTATCGGTTCGGGTACTGCGTTGAGTGGTTGTCCAACCAGAAAATGTCCGGGTGGCAAGATGAAATTGTCATTTGGATCGTTTTTGACTTGACACAATGGTCTTGAGTTCAAACATGCCTCTATTTGAGCGAGAATAGTAGCATATTCTTCGAATGTGAGTGTTGAATTGCCAACGGTTCGGCGTAAGTGATATTTTATAGATTTTACTCCAGCCTCCCAGAGTCCGCCAAAATGGGGTGCTGCAGGAGGATTCATATGCCAGTTTATGAATTTGGTTGTTAGGTATTTCGCTGCTAATGGTTGGGCTTCTTTGATGGCTTGCTGTAGGTCCTTTTCTAGTAGTGCTTTTCCTCCAATGAAGTTAGTGCCGCAGTCTGAGTAGATGTCTGTGCACAATCTTCTTCTGGCGGTAAAGCGTTTGAGTGCCGCTACAAAAGCTTCTGCTGAAAGACTAGACACCAATTCGATGTGTACAGCTTTTGCTGCCATGCACACAAAAATGCAGAAATATGCCTTTTGAATCTTGGCATTGTGAATAGTTGATGATTTTATCATCACTGGTCCAGCATAATCTATTCCGACCTTTGTAAATGGTTTTGTTATATTAACCCTGGCTGACGGTAAGTTCCCCATTAATTGATTGGAGACTGCTTGCCTGTGTCGAGTGCACCTGATACATTGATGCAATCTTGTAGTTATAGTCCGTCTGCCATCTAATATCCAGAATGAATTTCTGATAGTATTCAAAACCAGCGACGTACCTCCATGCATTGTTTCTATGTGGGTTTTGTCAATTAGAAGCAACGTCACATGATGGTTTTTAGGCAAGATTATTGGATGCCTTCTATCATAAGGTAATAGAGGATGTTTTAATCTTCCCCCTACTCGGATTACTCCATTTTTATCAGCTATTGGATTTAGCCTTTGTTAACTCCGTAAATCTATAAGCTCATCATGTTTGCTTCCGATTACTAAGTCATCATGTTAACTTCATAAATCTATATGTTCATTACTAAATCATCATGTTTGCACTTTTGTAATACATATTATTTGCACGAATTCTAAATTCAATTATGCTAGCCACTGCTATTTCGACAGCATTGATCTTTGATCGAAACTTGTAATTGCACACGCGACGAAAGAATTGCACTTCGGAAATATGCCATCGATGCGCGTGTGCAACATAAGCACAAATTATAAATGTTAAACCATATAAAAGACCAATAACGAAATCAATAAATCATCACTTACTATTCCACGGTGAATAAGTGTTTTTATTCTAAACCCAGCTGTGAGATCGCACTGGGCACCGTAAAAGTTATTAAGTTGATCAAAACATTGGTGACCCCGATTCAACAAGAATCGCAACATAAAAGTTAAAGTTTTGTCTATACACAGTACTACTATTGATTATTACAGTCCGATTCAGTAAGAATCGCAACATAAAGTTAAAGTTTGAAATAATATATACAACTGAACATCGTCGTCAGGTGGTGAACCAAGCCTTTTTGTGGACCCCAGTGTGAGGCTGCATTGGGCCCCATCTTAAACACTGTTCATACAAGCGCTGATACAGTTTCAGTACATATTTATCAGTTGATCAAATTTAACCACAAATTTTTATTTCTCCCAGCCAAAATAGATTTTGGATATGGAGAAGCTGACCAAGGACCAATCCACTATCGGAAAGGCTATTGAGCGTCGAGTGGAAAATTACTATAAAACATCAAAGACCAGGAAAAATCTCCGGTATTTTCGAACCCAGTTAGAGCTACTGGATGGAGAGTGGTCGACATTCCTGAAAAATCATTCAGACTTGCAAAGGCTTGAGTCGACCAACTCTTCACATTTATATTTTACGGAGGACTTCTTTGGTCAAGTGAAATGTGCATATGACGATTTCAAAGCAGAAATTGAATATAATATTACCTCACTAGCTAAGGAAGAGGAGCAAGTTTTACTTGGTGCAAGTGAAGGAGAAGCCTTAACGCTTAAACAAATGAGAACACAAAAGGCCTTGATAAAATCTCTAGAAAGACTATTGCGAGATTTAGAAATCGACATTGAGCCAGTGAAATCACGAGCATTCTGTGAACAAAATTTAACAGATATCTCTCATTTGTGGAAGTCAATTTCAGAAATACACCATTGTATAATGGCTGAAATAGAGACACCCGAGTACGACGAAGAAGCGTATATTCAACTCGAAAAACGCTACAAATCCATGAGCATAAGATTGCTGGAACATTTAGAGAATCATTCTCAACAAGCTGATAGTGCGATATCAGCTAACCGACAATCGTTCGTACGATTACCAAAAATATCTATTCCAACATTTTCGGGAGAGTATTCAAAATGGAAGCAATTTCATGATTTATTTTATAACTTGGTTGAGTGCCAACCAATGGCAAACTCTCAAAAAATGTTTTACCTAAAGTCAAATTTAGCTGGAGAAGCGGAACGCATTATACAGCATCTAGAAATATCTGATGCCAATTATAATACTGCTTGGAAGCTACTTGAAAGCCGATACGACAACAAACGGTTGATAGTTTCTTCATTTCTTAAGAGCATTTTTCTAATACCGATCTCAAGTTTTGATACGACACAATCACTCAAGAGGTTACATGACATTGTACAAGAGGCATTGCTTGGAATCAAAAACCAAGGCTTAGACACTTCAAACTGGGATGCAATGCTACTACATTTGTTGTTACAAAAGGTTGACAAAGAGACGCATCGACTCTTCGAGCAGGGTCTAGAACATCCTCGTGAGATTCCTAGCCTGAATATATTCCTTAAATTCATCGAAGCCAGATTTCAATTACTGGAAACTCTAGGAGAAAGCAAAGAGGAATCACAATCAAAGCAAAAAAAAGGCTCGAAATATTCATTATTAACAACTAATTCTGTGTGTGAACTATGCAAAAAATACCATATCGGTATTCATCAGTGCGCTCAATTTCTTAAACTTACGCCAGCAAAACGATTTGAGATGGCGAAAAAATTGCAGTATTGCATAAATTGTTTAAAGAAGGGACATTCAAGGAGAGAATGTAAGTCACAAGCGTGTCATAAATGTAACAAACGGCACAATACCCTATTGCATTTTGAAGCAGAAACAAAAAAAACAGTTCCGAAGTTAAATGAAGTAAATGCGACCACAGAGCCGCCGACTGTTCATACTGCAATTACATCGACAACCGACGTGTTGACTCCGAATTATGTGTTCCTTGGCACAGCCATTATTATTGTAAAAGCCAAATATGGACAATCAATCAAATGCCGTGCCATTTTAGACTCTGGATCGCAATTAAATTTCGTCACTGAACGGCTTGTTCAAAAGTTAGGTCTAAAAGGAAAGCAGCAAAAAATTCAGATAAGCGGAATTGGAACCTCGCGATTCAATTCTCAAGGAGTTCTTCATTTAAACATCAATTCTGGAGATGCGAAGTTCTCTGCAAATATTGAAGCGGTAATTATACCTGAAATAACGAGCTTACAACCATCCCAAACGTTCAACATAGAGTCCTGGCCATTACCCCAGAACATTAAGTTAGCCGATCCTGAATTTTACCAGTCTAAAACTGTTGATCTTTTACTCGGCGCGGACATATACTCCGATCTTATGTCTAATGGTCAGATCAAAATGTCAGCCAATTTACCAACACTGCAAAACTCGGTGTTTGGATGGGTTGTGTTAGGAAGAGTTGGAAAAACAGCACTTGAACAGTCTTATTTCTGTGGAATCAGTACTAGCTCACTGGACGATCATCTTCAGAGGTTCTGGAATCTGGAAGAATGTCACACGTCAAGTCGCCCTATGACAACGCTAGAAAGGGAGTGTGATCATTATTACAATCAGAACACACGTCGTGAAATCACAGGCCGTGTTGTGGTAAAACTACCCTTAAAAAAGGAACCGGATTGTCTTGGAAACTCAAGAGAGATAGCGATGCGTAGATTTACACAATTAGAAAAAAGATTGGATAGAGATCAAAAGCTCAAACGAGAATATAAGCACTTCATGGATGAACTAATTCAATTACAACATATGACGCCAATTTCTTTCAACGAAATACCAAAAAATCATTATTTTATGCCTCACCATTGCGTCATCAAGCCTGAAAGTACCACAACAAAACTAAGAGTTGTCTTCGATGCATCATGCAAGACATCTAGCAACATATCACTCAATGACATTTTGCAAGTCGGTCCAACGATACAAAATGATCTATTTACGATCCTGGTTCGATTTCGGATGCACAAATACGCCTTTACGGCAGATATTACTAAGATGTATAGACAAATTCAGGTAACAGACGATGACCAGTATTTTCAACTCATCTTGTGGAGAGAAAACCACATAGATCCAATCCAGTGTTACAAACTTCGGACCGTAACGTATGGCACTGCATGCGCACCGTACTTAGCGACAAAAACACTGCAATACTTGTCTGAGCAATATGAATCACAGTATCCTTTAGGGGCTAAAATAGTTAAACAAGATTTCTACGTTGACGACTTGATCACGGGAGCAAATAATTTATCTGAGGCGATACAAATACAAACCGAAGTAAGGTCCCTACTTCAGGAGGCCGGGATGCCTCTAAGGAAATGGTGCGCAAATCATCGCGAGCTACTGAAGTCAGTTCCAAGCGAAGACCTAGAAACATTAACCAGTTTTCAAAATGATGGTGAATCATATACCAAATCATTGGGACTCATTTGGTACCCACATTCAGATTCGTTTGCCATTAAAGTAAAATTAACCGCAACAAAACAGGTTTCAAAACGAACCATTCTGGCTGACATCGCTCACATTTATGATCCTCTTGGGCTTATAAATCCAGTCATTTCTAAGGCGAAGATATTTATTCAAGAGCTGTGGCAAATGAAGCTAGACTGGGATGACCAAATACCAGAGGATTTGGCCCAGAAGTGGCAAAGGTTTCGAGAAGAACTCAAATCATTATCTGCCATAATACTCCCGCGCCATCTATTTTCGAGAAACATAACCAAATCAACTCAGCTCCACGCATTTTCAGATGCGAGTGAAAGGGCCTACGGAGTGGTGGTTTTCATTCGATCTATTGATTCACGAGGAACCATTACAGTTCGTTTGGTATGTGCAAAATCTAGAGTAGCTCCAATCAAGGTCACAACGCTACCCCGCCTGGAGTTATGCGCGGCGCATCTGATGGTGGAACTAGTGAACAAACTAAAGGATATACTCAGGACAGATGAAATATTCTTTTGGACAGATTCATCAATAACACTGTCATGGATAAAATCTTCCTCGACGTCATTCAAAACATTCGTCGCAAATAGAGTCTCATACATTCAAGAGAAAACCGTAGCAAGCCAATGGAGACATGTCCCTACGAAGCAGAACCCTGCCGATCTCTTATCAAGGGGAACAGCACCAAAGGCACTGTTAGAATCAGAGATCTGGTTCCACGGACCACCATTCTTATTAAAATCAGCCGAACACTGGCCAAATACGAACTGTCCAAACATCGAAGTAGAGGAAGAGAAACGTCCTGCAAAATCATCACTCATTGCATCAGCAAGCGCATCCTCTGTCATCGACTCAATTAATCATCGTAATTCGTTCAAACATCTACAACACGTAGTAGCATATATTAAACGATTCGCACATAACTCAAGGCAAATGAAAGAAGACCGAATAATGAGTATCACACTGAGCCCCAGAGAACTCCAAGACGCAATGTATTTTTTGTTAAGGGAAGTCCAGAAAAATGCATTTGCTGACGAAATAAGGCAAATAAAGAAATCGCAGTCCGTATCCACAAATAATCAACTCACGGCATTAACACCCTTCATATGTGACAATGGTTTAATCCGTGTGGGCGGAAGATTGCATCAGTCAACCTTACCGTACGATGCAAAACATCAAATATTATTACCACACTCAAACGAAATTGTTACTCTTCTAGCAAGGCAGTTACATGAGAAAAACCTTCACGCCGGCCCACAAGCACTTTTAGCAATAATGAGGCAGCGATTTTGGCCACTACGAGGCAAATCCCTGGCACAATCAATTGTCAAGTCATGCATCCGATGCTGCAAAGCTAAACCAAAATTGCTGAAACAAATTATGGGTACTCTTCCGAAAGAAAGAATCCAGCCGGCTCGGACCTTTACAAACGTCGGCATTGACTTTTGCGGCCCAATTTACGTACATTATAGAATACGTGGGAAAATTCCCACCAAGACATACATTGCTGTTTTTGTATGCTTCGGTACAAAGGCCGTTCATTTGGAATTGGTCTCCGATCTGACGAAGGATGCATTCATTGGAGCGCTAAGAAGATTTGTAGCTCGAAGAGGTCGGCCATCAAAAATCTTCTGTGACAACGCCACCAACTTCACCGGCGCAAGTAACGACCTTAAAGAGCTAAAAACACTACTTATCGATTCCGAGACACAAGACCATATAATCAAGCATTGCTCAGAGGAATTTATAGAATGGCAATTCATTCCCCCAAGATCCCCTCACTTCGGAGGGCTGTGGGAAGCTGCCGTAAAGTCCGCTAAACACCATTTGAAGCGAGTCATCGACAGCACGTCACTTACCTATGAAGAGCTTCATACAATTATAACTGAAGTTGAAGCCATACTAAATTCAAGACCTTTGACTCCTCTCTCACACGACCCAAATGACTTACAAGCGTTAACACCTGGTCACTTTATCATTGGCGAAGCATTAAATACGATACCAAACCCTGAAGCAAACGATCCAAATCACAAGCCGAGACGAAGATTGGAAATCATGCAAGCATGTAGAGCAGAATTTTGGAAGCGTTGGTCGAAAGAGTATCTCCAACAGCTTCAAATCAGAACCAAATGGAAGTCAACTTCTCCACCGCTGCCGATCAACACGTTAGTTTTAATAAAGGAGGACAATGTGCCGCCGCTAAAATGGCCGATCGGCAGAATAATGGAACAACACAAAGGTCCTGACGGACGAATACGTGTAGTAGACATTAAAACAGAGAGAGGTACCATCAGAAGAGCCATTCACAACTTGTGCCCTCTACCTATTGAAGATCATTCAAAGGTGAGTTCAAATAAAGAATCTTCCAGATCGGATGGACCAAATACATCACATACATCTCTCGTTGCTCTGGGAAACACGTCTCGCAAGGTCAAACGAAAAATCTACCCGATTAACAGTAATTGGCTGACAAGTCCAGCTCTGTACCATAGCAGCAACCAAAAATGTGGACCTTCCGAATCACAAGATTCTTCATCCGAAAGGAAAAGGCTCAAAAGTTCAGCCCCACTAACCGGCTCAAAGCTTACACAAATTGCAATGGCACTACTCGTGTTATTTATACCTCCACTCCAAACAGCTCCACTAGAACAATCTACGAACAAGGTCATTGAGCTAGTCCCAATTGAAAGGAACACCCCACTCTATTTCGAACATATAAATCAAATGTCTATGGCAGTCGATAATTGGAATATCATCGTTTACTACAATCTGAAGAATTACTGGAAGGAATCATTTACCCTCAAAGCACAATTAAAAAATTTGAAAGAAATGTGCCACCAACAATTTAACGGCAGGTATACGAATTATTGTTTAGCCACGGCAGCCCAACTTCAGCAACAGCTGAACACGATCGAAAACAATAACACAATACTAAAGGATCAGAATAAAAATCCAGCTCGACTAAAAAGATCTCCCTTTGACATCATTGGCACAATTGGAAACAAATTGTTTGGCATCTTAGACCAAGAGTACGCTGATCACGTAGCTGAAACAATTGACATTGTTAAACAGAACGAAAATCATCTATTGAATCTTATAAAAAATCAAACGTCAATTATTGATTCTACAGAAAATCTGATAAAAAAAGATGAAGAAACAAACAACAGCCACTTTTCGGAAATTATTGGTATTTTGAACGAACTCCACTCCGAGTTAAACACTACGAACCAAGTATTAAGTTCTCAGCAAACAACACAAATATTAAACATTAGAGTCACAAATTTAGCTCTAATTATGTCTTCCTATCAGCAAACACAAGCAGCACTCATCAACATTATAACTGATAGCCAGAAGGGGCGCATCAATCCTCTCATTCTAACTCCAACACAACTAACCAAGGAACTCCGAATTATCAAGGACAACATTCCAGCCGCAGTGACAATTCCTGGATATGGTGACCACAACACGCTCCTTCAAGTCTACAATCTTATGAGCGTTCAATCCAGGATTACAGAAGAGGCAATAATTTTCAAACTCAATCTACCATTACTGACCTCAAACATTTACCAAATTTTCAAGGTAGTACCGATTCCCTTCGAAATCAACGCCACCATCGTTCATATCAAAGGCAGTTCGGAATTTATTGCAATTCCATTACAAAGAGACAAGTACTACCTTCTATCAACCGACGAAATAACAAGCTGCATTTCAATGCTCGACGAAACACTTATATGCACCAAAAAACATGCCTACTTTAAGAAAAATACTGGTCCAGCAAAATGTGAAATCTCACTATTTAATCAAGAGACCATTCTTCCGAAGACTTGTGAATTAGAACGTCTCACCAACATCAACACATGGATTCAATTATACAACCCCAATAACTGGATCTACTCAATTAAGAAGGCGAACTTACTTGTACTTTGTGGGAAACGAACCTTCAATCTCATTTTGGAAGGCCAAGGACTATTAAAATTCCAGGACAGGTGCACTATTCAACAAGATGATCTAACAATTTCATCACATTATGAGCACAAGAGCAAAGTAAACCAATCTTACCATCAATCAATCACAATAAATATCACCTCAATTGATGATCACCTTTGGCATCAAGAAATTCATAAGGCACACAACATCGTCATTAAAAACAATTCAGCAACAATCCATGGTCTAAAAGCAGCATTGAAGATAGTGGAACAGCAGCAACATTTGGCAGACACATCGAAAAATGAAATCCACCACTTTACCATCAGCTATTTAGCTTTAATAGCAGCAATAACTTCTATCCTGATCTACATCGGAAGGAAATACTGTACGACCCATCCAAATGACAAAGGCAGAGAAATTCCTGAACCAAAACCAAGACGACTTCATTTCCAGTTGAATTCCCGGCGACGAGAAGTATTTGAAATTCAGCAGAATTCCAACGAGCGGGAGAATGTTAACTCCGTAAATCTATAAGCTCATCATGTTTGCTTCCGATTACTAAGTCATCATGTTAACTTCATAAATCTATATGTTCATTACTAAATCATCATGTTTGCACTTTTGTAATACATATTATTTGCACGAATTCTAAATTCAATTATGCTAGCCACTGCTATTTCGACAGCATTGATCTTTGATCGAAACTTGTAATTGCACACGCGACGAAAGAATTGCACTTCGGAAATATGCCATCGATGCGCGTGTGCAACATAAGCACAAATTATAAATGTTAAACCATATAAAAGACCAATAACGAAATCAATAAATCATCACTTACTATTCCACGGTGAATAAGTGTTTTTATTCTAAACCCAGCTGTGAGATCGCACTGGGCACCGTAAAAGTTATTAAGTTGATCAAAACAGCCTTAATAGTTTACTTTTGTTTGATATGGGCTGATTTTGTAGTAACTTGTGGTATTCTTCTGGAAATGATGCCATCTGTACCAACTTGACTATAGTGGTTTGGGCTTGCTTATATTCTCTTGTTGCTATTGCTTGAGATCTTTTAGTGTGTATTTTTGCAATTGTATACAAAGCGTTGAATTAACGCAACAACTAGAACCAAGCGCGAAAACGATGAATACCGAAGTAAAATGTTGTTTTCTATGTTGGTTACCAAAGTAATTAATGATGGCTCTCTTTCTTCTAATGTCGTGCTACCAATGTCTTGGGTTTTTTCTGGCCAGTTTAATTTCGGTTTGGTGAGCCATTGAGGTCCATACCACCATAAGTTGTTTTGGAGGAGTTTGCTTGTTGAGATACCTCGTGAAGCCAAATCTGCTGGGTTGTCCTTTGATGACACATGGCGCCACTTGTTAAATCTTATGTTGTCCTGAATTTCGATTACTCTATTGGCCACATAAGTTTTCCATCTTGATGGATGCTGCTTTATCCAATGCAGTACGATCGTCGAGTCAGTCCAGGCATAGATTGGGGTGTCTTGAAGTTGCATCCCTTGGACTACTGTTTTCATTAATCGTACCAATAGTAATGCGCCATTTAATTCCAGTCTTGGAATTGTTGTCGGCTTGATTGAATATGATACCCATCTTGGAATTGACAGATTTTCTAACAGTTTCAGACTGTCTATGAAATTTTCCCAGTGTGTTTGTACTGATTTGGATACTTTATTATCCCAGTCTGTTCCAGTAATCCATAACATTTGCATGAGAAGTTTTGCTTCAATAATGATAGGTGCCAACCACCTTAAAGGATCGTTATAATAAAGCAATTCCTGACAAGATACTTCTTTTTGTCGTGACTTGGACTTGCGGCAATGGTTTGAATGAAAACGCAAAGTTATCGTTCTTAGGATACCATTTGTTTCCTAACGTTTTAATGGCTTCTGCATCTGCGAAGGTCAAGACGTTTTGAAGTTCTACATGTTCTGGTGGTAAGTGATGCAGCAATTGGTTATCGTTACTTGCCCATTTTCGCAAGTTGAACCCCGCTGATTTCATCATTTGAATTAGTTGCTGTTGCAACTCCATAGCTTGTGCTAGTGTGTCAGCGCCAGTCAAAACATCGTCGACATAAAAGTTTTCAAAAACTGCTTTTGATGCTAAAGGCCATTTGGTTTTTTCATCTTCAGCCAATTGTTGCATCGTTCGTACAGCCAGATACGGTGCTGATGTCGTGCCAAATGTTAGAGTTTTTAATTGATAGTCTTGAACTCTTCCAGTCTTGGGATGTCGCCATACTATGCGCTGAAACGTGTGATGTTCAGGGTGTATCTCAATCATCCGATACATCTTTTCAATGTCCGCATTTAAAGCATATTTATACTTTCTCCAATTCAGCAGTGTGATATATAATGTTGGCTGTATAGTTGGACCCTTTAACAACATTTGGTTTAATGATTTGCCATTTGTTGTTCTTGCTGATGCGTCGAATACTACGCGTAGTTTAGTAGTAGTGCTGTCCTTGAAAACTGCATGGTGAGGAATGTAGTAATGCAGTTCACTATCATCTGGGGGATTTACTTCTTCCATATGATTTAAATGTATGTATTCATCCAGGCATTTGCCATATTCATTTGCGAATACTGAGTTTTTCATGAATTGTTTTTGAAGTGTTCCAAATCTTCTAATGGCTTGCTGCCTTGATTGCCCTAATGTTGGTAGCGTATCATGTTGAAACGGTAATTTGATTTGATACCTGCCGGATGGTAGCCTTTTGTGCGTGTTCTGAAATATTTCTTCACATAGAGCTTCTTCTGGTGCTAGAACTGGCTTAGCTTGAACGTCTTCAATTTCCCAGAATTTTTTAATTTGTTTGTCCAACGTTTCTGTTGTGATCATAAATGAATTTGTGGTATGTTTAGAAATATTTTCAGCCTTTCCGAGCAAAATCCAACCGAATATAGTTTTTATTGCTGTCGGTACAGCATCTGAGCCTGGAATAATACCTTCTTGTATTATTCTAGCATACACCTTAGCCCCTAGTAAGGCGTCAATTCTATCTGGTTTCCAAAATGTTGGATCTGCTAGCTCCAATTTGTTGAGATGTTGGCAACCTTTTGTGTTGATGATTCTACTTGGTGGATCACCAGTGATTTTTCGTATAACGAAGAAATTTTCTTCGATAGTAGATTGATTTTTTCCACATGAGCGTAGGGCTAATTTGACTTGTTTGTTGGATTGACCCGTGTTGCTCATGTTTAGTCCTAAGACTTTTACTGAAGCTGGTTTGCACACTGCTTGCAGTTTTTTACACGCTGCTTGTGTTATGAATGATGCTTCTGACCCTGTGTCAATGAAACATCGTAAGGTAACTTGTTTCCCGTGCTCTGTTTGAGCGATGACTAATGCTGTGGATAGTAACGCATGAGAAGTTTCCCATGTGAAATGATTGTGAGTGACTTGTGTTTCACTTTCACTGGGCCCAGAATTTGAATTGCTTGAAGTATGGTTACTATCCCTTGACATTGAGTGCTGTTTTGAACTTGGTTTGACTCGACCTTCCTTCTTAGAGTGTAAAGAATGATTGTCTTTTGAGTTGTCATGTAACGTTGTGTGATGCCTTTGCTTGCATTTGACACAAGTGAACTTGCTTGGACAATCCTTGACTGTATGTTTGTTTGACAAACAGTTAAAACATCGTCCTGATGATATAACTAGGCTTCGTCTTTTAGTTATATCCATCCCTTGGTACTTTCTACACATTTGTAGGTTATGTACCTGATCACAAGCCGAACAATTTGTGGCTTGGATTGTGTAATGTGACTTCGTTGTCTGCTTATGAGAATCCCGCGTTTGACTTGTATTGGGGACTATTGTATCTGCTATTGCTTCTAGGACTCTTAGCCTTGTATCCAGGAATGTCCTGAATTGAAGGTAGCTTGGTAGCTCCTTGGATGCGCCTAATTGTTCTTCCCATAGTTTGAGTGTTGTGAATGGTAATTTTTGTGTTAGCATGTGTATTAACATGATATCCCACGTGGACGTATCCACTTGCAAACTTAGTAATTGCTGCAAACACTCTTCGGTTGTGTTGATGATAGATTTCAAACCATTAGCCGTTTCTGATGCTAATTTGGGTTGAGTGGTTAATATTTTAAGTTGATGATTGGTTAACATTCTCTTGTTCTCGAATCCTTCTGTCAGTTTTTCCCATGCAGATAGGTAATCTTCGTTAGTAAGTGGAACATGACGTAGCCATCTTTCTGCTTCGCCCGTCAGTGATGCTTTTAAGTAGTACAATTTTTGTACTAACTTTAACTTCGGGTTTGTATGTACCATTGCTACGAATACATCACGAAACGATTTCCATTGATCATAATTACCATCGGATTTAGGTAGTGGCATTTTTGGTAACACATTTTCTTCATGCTCAATCATTGTATGGTGTGGAAACAGGTGTGTTGATTCAGTAAGTGCAGCATGTGGTCGTAATTCGTCCAATATTGTTCCCAAGTATAGACAATATTTTGTTTCTAGCTTGGTGTAGTTATCATCTGAACTGTAGGTGTGAGATGTGTTTGACGTGTATTGACTCAAAACCTCGTGGATTTCTTCATCTAACAGTTTATATTCTGCCCATAGTTTCTTGATTTCCTCTGATTTCGCTTCGTAGAAGCCCTGTGTGCACTGCTCCCGTGGTGTGTTGTTTCCACTTTCAATCACCCTTTCCAACCATGCTCTCAAAGTTTGTTCTTTGAGCAACAATGACTTTAATTCTACCATATTGAACAATTGAATGATCAAATTGTATGAACTTTGAATCTATTTGCAATGTCAGCCTGAATAAGCTAAGCGAATTCCTCGATGGAACCACCAAAAAATGTGGGTTCACAAACTATGCACCAGTGCACTAAATTGTCCTGGATGGAACCACCAAAAAATGTTCCTGGATGAAACCACCAAAAAATGTGGGGTCACAAACTATGCACCAATGCACCAAATTGTTCTGAATGGAACCACTAGAAAATGTTCCACAACCTATGCACCAATGCACAAAAATTGTATCCGTGAATACAGGATAATGAAGTGTGTAGCGGTATGAAAATATCACTTAGTTCCTTGTTCATACAAACTTTATTGCAAATAAATTCAGATTAATTCAACCAATTTTTACAACAATAACTTAATTTACAATTTCAATACAATCCACTCAATCACAAATATCAAAATGGTACGGGATTAAAATTACCGTTTGTATATTGTATGTTCTTTGAGCTCTATAGCATATCAACATACCATACGAAACGGTACTTTCTGGGTGTACCGTACATTAATATTACACAACCTTCACTACACGTGTATTTGTTAATGTCTTATTTACTACACTTCTTATGTTTTATCAAAGTTATAAGTGAGTAAGATGGAATTTGAATGTTGTGTAAAGATAGCCTTATCGGCATGTGTTTACACCTATTCGAAATTCCTAGTGAAACTGTTAGTAAGAAGAGAGAAAGAAACAATCTAGCATTTTAAAGGCACAATACCTGGAAGAATGTGTTGCCTCAATGAGTCTAATCGCAAATAGAACGATTGTCGAGTTGGCTCTGCCTTTTATTGCGTTTTTCTGTCCTCCATCTTGAGTGGGGAAATTCTCCACATTTATGATAATCATTAAATTTGACGTTATTATTATTTGAACCTCTGATATTGTTATATGAGAAATTCGTGAATTTAATTTTCCTTGATTACCAACTGAATATCATAATATTTGAATAATCTTAATTGAGTTTGAATAAAATATCATGTTCCATAATTTTATTCACACAATAAATGACGGTCTAGTCTCCACTTTCGCTTTGCTATAAAGTTGGCGGATTCTCATGTATTTCATCTCTCATATGATTTTGAGGCGCCAATTTCAGTTTGAAAAAAGAAAACAAAAAAACGATATTTAGTTTATTTTATAACACAATTTTACTTTTAATGGACTGTATGTATAGTTAATTGCAACTGTGATGACAAATTGTTTTGTGTTATGTTGAGAAGTTGCTGCAACATGTATTATAAATTATTATATATATTATTCAAATTACTGTTTAATTTGATCGATTTAATCGTTTGTTTTCAGGAAATCTAGAAAAAAATCCGATTATTTTAGTTTTTCATAAAATGCTCCCAAACTAGCAATGAGTGCTATAGCTTTGAGTTTTCAAAGCACAAAATGTCATCACCATTTTCGAATTTCGAAAATCCATCATTTTGGAACAGGCCAGCTCTACTCTGAGATTCGGCGAAAGCTCATTCCAGCATTGGAAACGCGGCCTTAAGCAAGTTACTTTTAAATCCGAATTCTTTAAATAGTTCAACATATATCATCGACGCTGAACTAGTAAATGTCTTGTCAATTTGTACGATCTTCCTGAATCAATGGTGTCGTTAAAAAAATGAGTGCATCTGGTGTCTACCATGAACGTCAGTTGCGCGAATTATGTGCTCTTCATGCACTCAACAATCTATTTCAAGCCAAGGACACTTATACGAAGGCACAACTGGATGAAAACTGTGCTCGGTTGAGCCCAGATGATTGGATCCATCCGCATAAATCAGTACTGGGAATCGGTAACTATGATGTGAATGTTATTATGACGGCATTACAGATGAAAAATTGCGAGGCGGTTTAGTTCGATAAACGAAATGATTTTGAATGCGTTGGCATTGATTAGATGTTCTAGGTATTTGCGCCATCGCTGCGATTTACGTATTTTAGTCTTATTCATTGTAAATTCACCCGATGAATATAAAGGATTCGAGTCACTTCAATTAATCCACCGTAAAGTAGCTCTATTAACCGAGATTGAAAGTATTTGTATAAAAACCTTTTTTTATAACTCTCAAGTGCTTACAACCCGTACATACTCTGACTCATCATGACGTAATCTTGTCAGAATCGTTATAGCAAATATCTAATTGAAAATCATTTCAAACATGTTTAAATAGATAGCAAAGCAAACTACTGTACTATTTTCTCAATTTAAACATATGGAGATATGTATGTTTGTATTTGAAATCAAATATTTTTACGAAAAACAAAATAAAAACAAAAGGAAGAAATAAAAAGTATTAAAACACATCTTAAAACACCATTTGGTAGGCAGAATATATTATTTGTTTTGGAAAATTGTGTTATATTGCTTTTGAAACGAGGGATGTAAATATAATATTTTCACAAATATATCATTGTGGAAAATTAGGTTTTTCAAGAATAAAATAAAAATTAACCTATTTCCTAAAAAGAAAAATAAAAGAAAGAAGAAGGGAAGGAATGGTCGCAGATAGGCATCGCGATCAAAGCGAATAAGAATAACCGTTCATCGTTCTTTACGTGGGTTTTTTTTTTGTTCCTTCCTTTTTTTCTTTTCTCACCGTTGACTGTAAGAATTCTGTTATTGTATCCTTATAATGGAAAGAAAATAGCAATGAAATGCAACTGTTTAGGATCACCATTTTGAATTTAAGATTTAAAATAAACTATTAAATTGGTAGAGAAAGTTGAAAATATCATCGAATTCACCATTTTTTTTTTATATTTTCAATTGTATACTATGTAGTAGATGTAGGTTTGTACGTATATTCATTCACTAATGATTCATATATATGAGTTTTTTTTTGTTAATATAATGAATTGTTAAGTCAGAATATTCTGACCTTCTTATTGGGTGAAGGCCTATGAAGTTATTTCTTCTTTTTTCAGGGTCCGCGTCAGACCTGGCTGACCGATGAAATGGTAGTTTTCTTTTGAATTTTCAGCAGTTCTTGTTAGAAGGGAGGGACATTGGCCATTTGATTTGTTTCAGTTTTTGCTTTGTATGATTGACCAATGTCAGTAAGTGGAGGACCCCAGACCATCGGGGTTAGCCATTCCACTTTTGCTTGACCTTAGCCATCTTGGTTCTGGACTTCGGTCTGGTTCTGAGTTGTGCTAAAGGCCGGCACTCTCAATCATATTTTCGATCCAATTTCATCCGTCATACATGGAAGCCGCAAACTGGCATATAAATATACCCAAGGGAATAGGGGGCTTGCTTCCGTTCAGGAGACCAGCCATGGCTCTGCTGTATGGGCTGGCAAGCCAGACCCAGCGCTGATGACGACACACGGAGCCAACACGAAAATTCTGAAGAGGAAAAAGGAAGAAACACTGCCAGTCTTTTCGTAGGAGCCCAGGTGAGGCAGACAGCCCCGAGCCCCCGATGGTGGCGGAGCCCTGACTCCCGATGGCCTGGGGTCCTCCACCCACTGATATTGGTCTGAATATAACAAAATGCAAATATAGAAGAAAATTGTGCCAATGTCCCTCCCATTAAAGTACAGCTTAAATTCAAGGAACAGCTAATCAGCCAGGCCATCGCGAACCTGAAAAGAGAAGTCTTCCTGGGCTTTCGCCCAATAAGAAGTCCGATTGGTTAAGATTAATTCGAAAAAGCTAATTTTAACAATTTTATTTAGCCTGTGTTTTGTTTCAAATAGAGTACAAGCAGATACTTTAGCGTAAATAAAAGTTAATGATTTCCCATTGCAAGTAGTCACGTCAGTCAAGTATGCACTGTGTGCTGGTGTCTGATGAGAATCAGTACATACTTTCGAAACCACTTTGTAAAATAAAAATTTTCAATGTAAATAATTTTTTTTTCAATTTTAATCATCCCGCAAAAAACAATTCCAATTTGATTCGGCTTCGGAGGCTTATTCCGCAACACGAGCGAATTTCCCGTATCAATGTTCTCTGCTTTGATAAGCTTTAGAGACGATATACGTTGTATATGCTGATTTATAGACAAGAAGGCAACCATGATCATAATTAAAAATTACCTTTACATGTAAATTATATCGATGGATTTAAGTTGGAGATGTTAAAATTTGTCACAACTAGCGTAAATAAAAGTTAATGACTTCCAACTGCAAGTGGTCACATCAGTCAAGTATGCACTGTGTGCTGGTGTCTGATGAGAATCAGTGCATATTTTCGAAACCACTTTGTCAAACAACAATTTCCAATGTAAATAAAGTTTTTTTCAATTTTAATCATCCCGCAAAAAACAATTCAAATTTGATTCAGCTTCGGAGGCTTATTCCGCAAAACGATCTAGTTTCGCGTATCAATATTCTCTGCGTTGATAAGCTTTACAGACGATATACGTCGTCTAGACAAGAAGGGAACCATGATAACAATTCAAAATGACCTTTCAATTACTTTGTTAAATTCAGAAAACTGAATGATTAAATGAAACTAGGAGTAATATATTTTTCTGCCTAATAAAAAATTTCGTGGGCAAGTAAAATCAATAAAGCTCTGAAATTGATCATCATGATGTTCAATATTACTGTTGAGCGCATACAGTATCTTCTAATCAAATAAAAGCCCCACTATCACTTTCCTGCTGAATTGAATACTCGTCTAAATTCATCCTTACACATATGAATTTCCATCAGACTAATATGGATATTCGTGTATTGTTTCGTTCTAAACTCGTAGCAATTGATCATCAGTCTGTGTTAGCATGAAATAAGTTCAATTTTACTGTATCTTTGCTCTGTTGATTACAAATGACCTACTAACTAATGACATACTAACTTACATGCATTATGTAGGTAGCCTATGATAACTTAACAAGCGATCTAATTTCATACCTGTTCGTGGGATACATAAATGCTTACCATGCATTTCCCACGTTTGCATTAAATTCTTGCGATGCACGTTGCAGACAGACAACGCATCAGCGAAATTAGATATTAAGAATTCGTAGCTTTAATTGAAATATGTAATCATAGTTTAGTTCTAATTCAAGAGTCGTCCAGTGTGGACGCAAAATAAATATTTTTTTCGTGAATCCCGCGGTTGTTTAATTAACTGGCGCCCAACGTGGGGCTGCATTCGGTCGTGTGCTGTTAATTATTTACTGGATAAATAAAATAATAAGCCTAATTGTCTAGACCTTTACTGAGGCTGACAAGTGGTCCAATTTCTTCTTCCTCTTATTTCCAAAGCTTACAGGTTTACATCGTAAAGGTGCCGAGAATCAACAACGAAAACCAAGTTGTGGATGACCTGAAGCTGCGATATCAACAACGAAAACCAAGTCGTCGATATCTTGAAATTTAGAAGAGGCTAATCTCGAAGATCCTGCGACGTTGAAACGCCGAAACAACAGGAAATCGAAGCACGCACGTTGATCAAGCGGAGACCCAAGTAGACCGAGCTGAAACGGCGAGGAAGAAAAGGAGAAACATCCGCAATCAGAACCGAGCAAGCAGCCCAAAGAATTAGGACTCACCAAGGGATTCAAATCAAAATGAAAAGGATAATTTTTATGTAAGTTAAAATCCTTTATACTTACTTATTTAAGTATCCAAAAAGAAAGAATACGGTGCAACAACGTAATTTTAAAAGCAAACGAAAAACAGTGATCATCTAAAAAGTGAAACATAAATATCTGTGCATACGAAAGTGAAAAAAGCTGATCGAAACCATTTAGTAAATTAAAAGTATTTTTGTGAAACAATTTTTTTAGGCATGCACGCAGGAAAAAAGAAAATTTAAATCATATTAATTAAACGAAATCAATCTATTACAATCTTTTATCTACATATAATTTGCATTTTACCAATACATATATATATACATAAAATTGATTTATTATTGAATTTTATTCGTGATTGAAAAAGTGATTTTATTCGTGATTGAAAACCTGTTATTGAAAAATTATATTATATTGTCAGCGTTGGTTATTTTTGGTCCTCTCAACCGCCGGTTTTATACCGAAGTTTATTCTGAAGTTTTTTCTGGTATTTGCGATTCGAAGTTTTGTTGGTATTTGTGATTCGAAGTTTTATTGGTATTTGCGATTCTGAATCCAATTCTTAAGTGAATAAAGTTCCAAAAAGTGTGTTTAATTTCCGGTTTAAGTTAACGGTTCTAATATATTTTATTACCAGAAGTTGTGGTCGCTCGATTTACACAATGTCAAACCCAAATAATTTGATAAGACCATCCATTTTGTCTGGTCCAAGCGGGACCCCGCCACCAGCTCCTGGCATTCCTCCAAATAATCTCCTTCCCAATAATCCAATTAATAACGATAGTGCGGAGATGGTACAAATTATCTCGCGTATCGTATCTGAAACCTTGCAAACTCAAGGAAGGCAAATATTTAATACATTCATGAACCCTGCTTCCGACATTAACAACGATTGTGATGTGCCAATTAATATCGGTAATGAGGCAAATTTGGCAGACATGGATAAAATACCCGATGTGGTAAAAAGCCTTAGGGTATTTTCCGGAGAAGCCGGAGAATTCAGCTCTTGGAAGAAGAGCGTAGATCGTATTCTTAAAATTTACGAACGTCTTCGAGGGACTCCCAAGTATTATGGGATCCTTTCTGTCATACGGAATAAAATAGTAGGCCACGCAGATATCGCGTTGGAAAGTTATAACACTCCACTTAACTGGGAGAAAATGTCGAAATGCCTCACGCTTCATTATGCCGACAAAAGGGACCTTGGTACACTTGAGTACCAACTTACAACACTGGTACAAGGATCGAAAACTATACCAGAATTTTATCAAGCTGTGTATCAACATTTATCTTTGATATTGAACAAACTTTCCTCTATGGAGTTGAGTCAGGAGTCCTCAAATATAATGACACAAGCTTATCGCGATAAAGCTTTGGATACATTTGTGCGAGGATTGCATGGTGATCTGCCCAGGCTGTTAAGCATTCGCGAGCCAGCAGATCTTCCTCAAGCACTACATCTTTGCCTGAAACTTCAAAATATTGATTTTAGGATGCATCATGCAAACAGTTCTCAGGGAAACATTCGAAGGACTTATCAACAAGGTCCACCTCCTGTTCCACCAAGAAGAACTAATTTGATTTCTACAAGGCCAGCACCTGTTCCGGCTCCACGGCGAGAATTCTTTCCAGAATTGGCACATTTGCCTCGACCTTCACAAGTTCCACAGTTTCAGAATCAGACAAGGTCCCCACAGTATCAACAGCTCCCTCCAAAGCCTCAGCCGAGACCTGAGCCTATGGACGTTGACCAATCTCTAAGAACAAATGCTGTGAACTACCAAAATAGACCGCGACCTCCTCCAATTCCCATTAAAAGAAACAAAAATCAATATCCCCACGTACCTAATAAATTACAACGCGTTTTCTACACCGAACCTGATCAAGCAGACGGGGTAACGCTCGAAGAATACGAGCAGCAAATAGATCAAGAAGAACAACAACATGATCAAACTCTATCAGAGTATACAGATTCTAGCGAGAACCAATGTCTGGAAAATCCAAGTCTTGGAAACCCCGAAGAAATAGACAATGTCTATTTTTTAGACTAAGGATCTCTTCACTCCCATACTTTGAGCATATTGCAAGGAGTGGAGAGACACTGAAGTTCCTAATCGATACAGGGTCGAACAAAAATTACATCCAGCCCCGACATATACGTAACCCAATTCCGAACGAACGAAATTATTACGCTAATTCTGTTGGTGGTAATATTCTTATAACTCACCATGCTTATGTTAACTTATTTGGTCCCGAGAAGGAAAAATTAAAGTTTTTCTTACTTCCTGCTCTCACTTCTTTTAATGGTATTATTGGAAACGATTCTTTAAAAAAATTAGGAGCCGTAATTCATACGAAGAACAATTATATGACAATTTATCCTAATCTGCGCATTCCCTTGAAGCAATACATTTCTGAATTCGTTAATAATATTTCAATCAGAACTGATCACCTTAGCAAAGAACAAAATTTGAAACTTAAAAACATAATCAAAAAACATGCTAATTTGCTCTGCGAACCTAATGAAAAATTAACATACACAACGAATGTTAAGGGAGAAATTCGGACCACAACGAAAGAACCTGTTTATTCGCGATCTTATCCCTATCCCATGGCTCTGAAGGCGGAGGTCGAAAAGCAGATCAATAAATTGCTTGAGGACGAAATTATTCGACCCTCAAAGTCCCCATACAACTCTCCTGTATGGATTGTCCCCAAAAAATTAGACGCATCAGGGGAGAAAAAATATCGGATGGTTGTTGACTACAGGAAACTGAATTCTGTAACCATCCCTGATCGGTATCCCATCCCAGAGATTAATGAGGTTCTGGCGAATCTGGGAGAAAATAATTGGTTCTCAGTGATAGACTTAAAGAGCGGCTTCCACCAGATTCCCTTAAAAGAATCTGATATCGAAAAATCAGCGTTTTCCGTTAACAACGGAAAATTCGAATTTACACGTTTGCCATTCGGACTCAAAAACGCTCCCTCGATATTTCAAAGAGCCCTTGACGACATTCTCAGAGAACACATCGGAAAACGATGTTACGTATATATAGATGACATTGTAATTTTCGGTAAAACTGAGGACGAACACCTTCAGAATGTCGCACGTATTTTCGAAACATTGGAAAAAGCAAACATGAAGATCCAGTTGGACAAGTGTGAATTTTTGAAGGACGAAATCGAATTCTTGGGCTTCATTATTGGAAGAAACGGCATCAAAACAAACCCTAAAAAAGTACAAGCAATAGTAGATTTTCCTCCCCCAAAAACTTTAAAAGACTTGCGTTCTTTTTTAGGTATGTCGGGGTACTACCGTCGCTTTATCAAGGACTACGCAAAACTCGCGAAACCCCTGACATCCCTTCTTCGAGGGGAAGATGGACGCATTTCAAAAAATATTTCAAAAAACAAACTCATTATTTTAAACAAAGAAGCCGTTGAAGCATTTAATAAACTTAAAAACTCCTTAATTTCCAAAGACGTAATTCTATCGCACCCCAGATTTGAAAAAGAGTTCGAATTAACAACTGATGCGTCCGAATATGCTATTGGCGCAGTGCTTTCACAAGACCAAAAACCAATAACTTTTCTGTCAAGAACCCTATCAAAAACTGAGGAGCACTACGCCACAAATGAGAAAGAAATGTTGGCGATTATATGGGCACTTAATTCCCTCCGAAATTTCCTATACGGATCCCGAAAGGTCAAAATTTTTACTGACCATCAGCCACTTACATACGCGCTCAGCAGTAAAAATACAAACAGTAAAATGAAGAGATGGAAAGCCATTCTAGAAGAGTACAATTATGAGCTACAATACAAACCTGGCAAAGCCAATGTGGTAGCAGACTCCCTTTCAAGACCTCCTCAACCAACTCAAATTAATTCAATGACCCCCACAGTACACAGCGCTGAAAGTTCTTCTCACGACCTCATTCCAACAGTAGAAACACCGGTAAATGTATTTAGGAATCAGCTTCTTTTAAAAACAGGAAATGAAGACAGTTACCAGATTCAAAATCCCTTTCAAAATTATACGAGGCACATTGTTATTAAACCACAATATTCAGAACAAGATTTCATAAACATCTTCAAAAGATATCTTAATCCTCACATGGTAAATGGTCTCCATACTACTGAGGAAAACATGGCTAAAATTCAGGAAATCTATCCAATACATTTCAGGGATTACCGCATTAGGTTCACCCAGAAGATAGTGGAGGACCTTCCAAATGAAGTCGAGCAAGAGGAAAAAATTGTACAAGTACACAGAAGAGCCCATCGTAACGCAGAAGAGAATAGATTACAGTTGCTCGAAAATTTCTATTTTCCGAAAATGTCTTCTAAAATAAAACAATTGGTAAAACGTTGTATAATCTGCAGAGAGAATAAGTACGATAGACATCCCGACAAACCACATATAAATCCAACGCCAATTCCTCCTTACTCTGGTCACACAATACATATCGATCTGTTCTTTACAGAAGGACATCGCGTTTTAACAGCAATAGACAAATTCACGAAATTCGCTCAAGCAAAAGTGATCCCTTCAAGATCGATCGAAGATATTAAACAGCCGCTACTAGATATTCTCTTTTTTTTCTGTGTGCCAGAAAACGTTGTCATAGACAACGAAGGTGCACTTAGATCAGCCTCCTTAGCCTCCTTAATGGAGGATGAGCTTAAAATTAAAGTCTTTAGAACCCCACCTTATAAAAGCGAGGTCAACGGTCAAATTGAACGTTGGCACTCAACTATTATCGAAATTATGAGGTGCCTCAAAAAGGAAGGTCCATCGCGCCCGTTTGAAGAATTGCTACAACGTGCTGTTAATGAGTACAACCATTCCATTCATTCAACAACTGGTAGGAAACCCGTCGAACTTTACTTTGGTCGCATCCCTAATACAAGTCCAGAGGATATGGAAAACATAAGAATCTCAAATATTGAGAAACTAAAACAAAAACAGGAATCAGATATAAAATATCATAACAAAAAAAGATGTCCCTTTAAAACTTATGATATCGGAGAAGTAATTTATGTAAAATTGAACAAAAGGTCAGGCTCTAAACTTACACCCCGTTATAAACAAGAAATTGTGAAAGAAAATCGAAATTCAACCATCTTAACCGAATCAAATAAAATAGTTCACAAAAGTAACATTAAAACCTAACCCTCCCTTTCAGGCTCGTCATTGACCTCGTTTTGGCCAATATCCAAATCCTAGATTATACGAATTCACAAATTGTCGCTTTCCACATGGGACAGGCTAAAATCCAAAATGGAAACTACAAACTAATCCACATAATAGATCTCGATAAATACGAAGAAGTCGTAAACCAAATAGAACCGATCTTCAACATCCCTACAACACAACACAGTTCACTCACCCCGTTTCTTTTGCAGGAGCTACAACAAATTAAAAATTTAATTCAAAATTTAAGACCACGTAAAATCAAGCGATCATTGAACTTCATAGGTAGCGCATGGAAATGGATTGCGGGTAGTCCTGACCATGAAGATCTAGTGACAATAACAGAAAAAACAAATAACGTTCTCCGTAACAATAATAAACAAGTAATATTAAACCAACTGTATAACGATAGGATAAATAATATAACAAGGATAACCAACGAAATTCAACACCTGATCAAAGAAAATAATCAGATTAACATTGATAGAATTCTCGATGTACAAGCTAGACTAAGAATGTTAAAGGAAGAACTTGAAAACATTAACCATGCAATACATTGGGCAAAAGTAGGAGTAGTAAGTTCCTTAATATTATCCAAATCAGAAATAAAATTTGCCACAAAAATACTAGATTCCGAAATGTTACCATACAGTACAATTGAAGAAGCTTTAGACTTTGCTACCATAAAAATTATAACCAATAGTGCATCAATTCTCTATATTATAAATATTCCTTTAACATCAAACAAAATTTACGATATATTGTTATTAAAACCAGTAAAACAAAACAATGTAATAAATGAAATCCTTTTTAATAAAATATTAAGATCTAATGAAGAAATGTATGGAATAAAAAATACTTGTAATACAATCAACTTCCTGTCAATATGTAAAGTAACAGATTTATTAGATATAAGAAATACAACATGTATCCCTAATTTGTTAAAAAGTCTGTATGCAACCTGCGTTAAAATCAATAACGAAAATATACCAGAAATAGAGGAAATTTCAAACGGCAAAGTACTTCTTAACCAATTCCAAGGCTCGCTTGTGGAAGGAAACATTTCACACATCCTTAACGGAACATACTTAATCAAGTTTGAAAACTCTTCCATTTCCTTAAATGGAAAAACCTTCACATCGCAAGAATCCTCTTCAATTCAACCACTCCCTGCGATTTTGCAACCATCTCCCAAGCAAAAAGAATTGGATAAAATACTATCCCTAGAGTCACTAAAAGACCTGAACATAAACAACACTCGTCAAATCCAACTTTTAGAATCCGAAAGAAATATTCATAGAATTACCAATTATAGCCTTTTCTCAATTTTGCCAATACTCCTTATAATAATTTGTTACAAGTTCTTCATCAATAAGAAAAACGGGAATAAGGTTATCGTTCAGGCGCAACAGATTCCACAGGAAATCAAACTACCCGCAATAAAACCTCTCGTTCGAAATGAGTCCTGCTATTCACTAAAGTTCAATGACATCCCCTATTTTTAGCGATCGAGGACTCTCGCATTTGAAGGGGGAAGACTTAACAAGCGATCTAATTTCATACCTGTTCGTGGGATACATAAATGCTTACCATGCATTTCCCACGTTTGCATTAAATTCTTGCGATGCACGTTGCAGACAGACAACGCATCAGCGAAATTAGATATTAAGAATTCGTAGCTTTAATTGAAATATGTAATCATAGTTTAGTTCTAATTCAAGAGTCGTCCAGTGTGGACGCAAAATAAATATTTTTTTCGTGAATCCCGCGGTTGTTTAATTAACTGATACTCTTTATGATATTCTACTAGTAGATTGTTCGGTTTGAAAACATCACAGATATGAGAGAACATGGATACAAAATGGTTATCCGTGTACCCATACGTGAGTGTGCCTTTTTTTATAACACGCACATCATTGCTCTCTCACAAAAATTCCGCTCAGTGCGCCCCTTTCTACCGCATTCACAACCGAAAAGCCTTGATGCTGTGAGCACCAAATCGGTGTAAAGCGTGCAACGGGCAACACGGAAAGAAACGTCAATGTCAGTTTGATTTTTGTCAGTGTGGCGAATAAATTAGCGGTCAAAAATTATGAAATAGGGCAATAACGAAATGCCGGGTTCCAGGCTGCAAAAGTAGCTACCGAAGTGCTTCGCAGGGATATCATATTTTGGGTAAGTAAAATTAATATTTGGCATCAAATTCGTTTTGTTTTTGTGTGAAATCGTAATTAATTTAATTCACAAAAAGCATTTTAATCTCCACTCGTCGGTTCGGGGAAAGAAATGTCAGACGACGTTCAAAATAGCGGTATCTCGTAGTTTTGACCGTATGAACTGTGTAGGGCACCCAACAGTACCTCATTCTCACACCAGTAAGCAAAAAGTCGAAAGTTGGCACCACAGATATAAGAGAGAATGGATTAGAAATCGCGGCTGAGAAATGATCCAATTTTCGACCTACTGTCTATTGGTGTGAGAATGAGATACGAATGTGTGAGACAAGCCAAACCGGCGATAGGGGAGCATGGCAGCATGGGAAAACATTAAACAATTGTACGAACTTCTTGCACCTTGCTTTCATTTAATGTATGTGCATGTACATGAATGTTTAATGCAAGAGCATTTCTATCACAAATTAATAATTTCCTAATGCTTAAACTCGCTTATGCAATTGTTGTTCTCAGATAACTGCAAACAATTACATAACAATTTGGTTAAAATTGGAATAATCAAACCGCTGTGAGGTTTATATGTACATAAATACTTGATACAACATATAAACGCAATATTAACATGCATTGAATGCTTTTTGTGTGTGCATACAAAATATATAAAACAAACGCCTTGTATCCGATCTTACCCTACAATCAGAAAAAACACGTGTGAATTTTGACAAGACTTAGTTCACCGCGTGGAAATTGACTTTTCTTTTTAACATGCGGCGCTTGCGTTCGTACTCTGGTAGCATTTCTCGTAAAAAAGGGGGAGAATTAGGGCTTTTCGGTGCTGAGTGCGGTAGAACGGGGCGCACTGAGCGGAATTTTTGTGAGAGAGCAATGTTGTGCGTGTATTAAAAAAGGCACATTCACGTATGGGTACACGGATAGCCATTTCGTATCCATATTCTTTCATATCTATGGTTGGCACATTTTTCTCGGTCGATTTCTAGTCCATTTTCTTTTACATCTGTGGAAAACATATGCACCGCACGCTATGTTCATCTCAGTGAGGTAGTAGAAATGGAGTGGACATGTCCATAAGATTTACATTGAAGGGGATGGTAGTAATTTTTTGTCCGCTGAACGTCAAATCTGGTCGAATCCAAGTAGTTCACCTCCAATTTGACAATCAGCGATATGGCGGAAAGGCAGTTTTAACATGAAATGTGCGTGAGAAGATCGAAGGGACTAATGGTGGAAGGTTATACCGTCCGTGTCCACTCCGTTTCTATCATCTCACTGGTTCATCTGTGTTGGCCAAAGATATAGAAGAAGTGGACTGGAACTGTGGGTTTCCGTGCGGCACCAGTTTTTTTAGTGCGCGACATTCTCCAACATCAACATACATTACAAAGGACGTGGATAATATAAAATTTGTAATAAATTAGGCAATAGGTGCGGAATTTTGAATGTCGTTTTTATGATGAATACATTTGAAACATAATGTTGGTGGAAACAAGCAATGCAGTAAATTTAATTTGGTTCATTGGGTAATGTAGGTTAGTTAAATAAAAATAATCTTATTTTACTTGAAAGAAAATCTTCGGAATGGTCTTTAGCAGTTCATAATGAAAGTCCAAGAAAGATATAGTAGGAATTTATAATGTAATATACACTCGGCAGAAAAAGTCTGCGTACACACTCAACACATCAAACATATCTATAAAAAAACATCGTTTCTAACATATTATTCCGAAAATATTTTTTTTCCCTATTTTTCATTACTTCATTATCAACATAAAACAAAACAAAAATGAGAATTACTGCACTCTCAAACAACGATAAAATTCGGAAGCCAAAAACAGTCTGAAATTTCAGGAATAAAAAGTCTGCATACAAAGCTTATAAAGAGAAGTCAAAGTCACTGAGTTGCAGTTAAATCAATAATAACAATAAAGTTTGTGTAGAAAAGTTGATTTAGTGTTTTTATCTGAGGTTTGCGTTAAAAATAATTTCTAAAAAACTTAAAGTAAGATATGTCTAATAAAGGAAAGGAAATTTACTTTGGGGAAAGGGAAATTAATGTGGATTTGTGGAAAAAAGGTACGTCATATCGTGAAATAGGTGCAATAGTCAGCAGAAGTCATTCAACTGTCCAACGAGTCGTAAAAAACTTCAAAAACACAGGAGTTTTGGTTTCAAAACCCAGATCTGGCCGTCCTCCAAAGTTGTGCCCTCATGAAACTCGAAGTTTGCTCCGAACGATAAAGGCTAATCCTAGATTAACTGCAGCTGATATGGCAAAGGACATCAAAGCAAAGTACCGCAAGTCTATTTCTGATGATAGTGTTCGTACAATTCTTAGGAAATATGGGTATCACGGACGCGTTGCCCGTAGAAAGCCATTTATAACAACAGTCAATAGACTCAAGCGGCTGGTGTTTGCTAAGGAACACATAAATAAGCCCAAAGAATTTTGGAAACAAGTAATTTTCTCAAATGAAAATAAATGTTGTATTTTCGGAATCAAAGGTCGGAAGATTGTATGGAGAAAAACTGGCGCGGCTTTCGACGTCAAAAATCTTTGTCCAACAGTAAAGCACGGTGGTGGCGGTGTTATGATATGGGGGTGTATGGCTAGTGGAGGAGTAGGAAAAATGGAGTTTATTGAAAGTATTATGAATAAAATAGACTACCTGAATATTCTCAAGCGCATTTTGAAGAAAAGTGCAGAGCATTTGGGCTTAAGCGACAACTTTTACTTCCAACACGACAACGACCCTAAGCACACTGCGGAGGTAGTAAGACTCTGGTTGCTGTATAATACCCAAAATCAGCTTCGTACACCGCCCCAATCTCCTGACCTTAATCCAATAGAGCATTTGTGGCATCACTTGGAACAAACGATTCGAGCACACACAATAACGTCGAAGGTAATGCTCAAGGAAGTCCTGATCCAGGAGTGGAATTCAATAACCCCAGAGTTCACTAAGAAGCTGGTAGATTCCATGCAAAAACGGTTGTGGGAAGTAATTTATTTATTTATTTATTTATTGTCTATATCCACAGAATAAATCCAATTATTGATTAGACAAGAAGAAAAAATAAAAATAAATACAAGTATATAAAATATGTAAGAAAAAGAAAATAATATGAAAACAAAGAAAATTAATATGAAAATATCATGAAACCAAGAAAATTAATAAATTCAGAATGAAGTAATAATACAAAAAAGAATAATAAGCAAATCGATCGGAAAAGAAACAAACAAAATGAGTAAAATTAGGACATATTACGATTATAAGAGATAACGTTATTTTTTAAATTATTTTTAAACACAGATAACGTTTGTGGCAGAGGACCAAGGTTAAGGCTATTGTGTTGACGAGGCAAACGCAAGAGGGGGGAAAAGAAATAGGTGTCGGTCCGGGCAAATGCAACATTAAAGGCAAATAATGTTCTATTAAGACGGCCCGGTTCCCTAACTGAAAGTTGAATGCTGGGGTCAACAAATATACTGCCTTTAAAAAGTTTAAAAAGGAGGCACTCGTCGAGGAACACTCTGCGTGACTCAAGGGAAGGAATTTGAAGGATGGAGAGGCGCATACTGTAATCACAATACGGAATACTGTACATATAGAACAAGGAGCGGGTGAATCGGCGTTGCACAGATTCAACGGCATCGATCAAGTATCTATAATGTGGACACCAAATTTGGCAACAGTATTCAAGAACACTACGGACAAAGGAAAAAAAACAGATAAAGAGAAGTGGAAAGATTAACAAAACGTTTAGAGGATCTGATGATGAAGCCGGAAAAACGAGAAGCCTTGGCAGTGATGTGAAGAATATGCAAGTCGAACTTTAATTTGGAGTCAAAAATCACGCCAAGGTCTTTGATATTAGAAACAGCATTGAGAGGAGAGCCAAGGACATAATAGGAGAAGAGCAAAGGAGATATTTTGTGGGTGAAAGACATTTGATGACACTTCGCAACATTCAAAGTGAGGGAATTAGCAGCGCACCAGTTAGCCAAAGTATCCAAATCGCACTGCAATATGGCACAGTCACTAGCGGATTCTATCACTCTGAAAATTTTAAGATCATCAGCGTACAAAAGGCAGGGTGAATTAAAGAGGGAAGGAAGGTCATTAATAAACAAAAGGAACAATAAAGGGCCAAGAATGGATCCTTGCGGAACTCCTGAGGTAGGAAAAAAAGGTGTAGAAGAATAAGAGTTCACAGTAACGACACAAGAGCGATCACAAACATAGGAAGAGAACCAACAAAAAAGGGCACCAGAGATACCAAACCCAGCTAGCTTTGATAGAAGAACAGCATGGTTCACCGAATCGAAGGCCTTGGCAAAGTCGGTGTAGATGACATCTACCTGCTTTTGCTGGTCGATTGCGGAAGCAACGGTGTTTGACAAAGTAAATAAGTTTGTAACCGTTGACTTACCTTTGATGAATCCATGCTGTTCCCTGGCCAGCAAGGGCTGGACGAAAGGGTACACTCTATTGTAAACGACTCTTTCGAGAAGCTTACTAAAACAAGGTAAAAGGGATATGGGACGGTAATTAGAGATGGAAGAAATATCACCAGCTTTAAGGATGGGAAATATGTTGGTGGATTTCCAAAGGGAAGGGAAGGTTCCGGTTGAAATGCTGAGGTTGAAAATTATTGACAGAGGAACACACAAGGAAGATGAAAGGGATTTGGTGAAGAAATTTGGAATGCCGTCAGCACCGAAGCTGGTGCTTGCATCAAGAGATAACATTAACAATTCTACTTCTAATGAATTAGTAAGAAAAGCAGAAAGGGTACAATCAGGAACTGGAAAAAAGGTTGAAGGCGAAGAGCTGCTATGACGGGAGGTGAAGGAAGAGAAAAATTGAGCAAAAAGCTCACAAGAATCTTGAGGTGAGGACGCAGACTTATCATGAAGATACAAAGCAGAAGGAATGCCAGAGGAAGTTTTAAGGGATTTAATATAGGACCAAAAAGGTTTAGGATTATCAGAAGTAATAGAAGTTTTGACATGCTCTAAATAAGAACGCATAGCATCGTTGGCTGCCCTTTTAGCAGCAGCCCGTAATCTTTTAAAATTCAAAAGGTCATCAAGTGAGCCAGACCTTTTGTATTTGCTACGCGCTGCATCTTTGGCTCTAAGAGCAATCGCGACATCAACGGTGAACCACGGAGGGTCGGAACTTCTTTTACAGCGAAAGGAAGGAGTGTAACAGGAAATTAAGTTGGACATGAAGGAATAAAATTTGGAGATAGCATCATCCACACTTAGCCCTCTGAAAAAATTATACCAGTTAGTACAATTTATTTCATTGGACAAAGCAGAATAGTTAGCTTTTTTAAAATTGAAACGTAGTCTAGAGGCATGCTTGTCTTTAGACGAACGGTTTATAGTTAATTCTATACAAAGAGGAGGGTGATGAGGATCAGGGCGCACATACGGAGACAGAGAAGGACTCAGGCAGAGTGAAGAAGGGTGAAGGTTAGTCAGAACAAGATCGAGAATCCTGTTGTTAGTATTGGGTAAGTTGTTGAATTGTGAAAGTGAACAAAGGGACAAGAAGGAAGAAGTAGCGATAGAAATATTGTTTGAAGACAAAATACAAGAAAAAGTATTATCCCATTCAAGCGACGGCATATTAAAATCACCTAATAACAGTAAGGAAGCAGAAGGGAAGCGGCGATTAAGGTAGGACGAGAGTTCCGCAAAGAAACGTTCATATACCAGGACAGGGCTACTACAAGGGATGTAGATTGAGGAAACAAGCAACACTGAGGCTGGTGAAGGAGAAATACGAACAATCACACATTCAACCGGGGCGGAAGGGATGAAGTCACTGCAGAGAACCATTTCGTATCCATATTCTTTCATATCTATGGTTGGCACATTTTTCTCGGTCGATTTCTAGTCCATTTTCTCTTATATCTGTGGAAAACATATGCACCGTACCTTTGAGTATAAAGATATTAAGAGTCGCAATAACGCAAGCAGACTGTCTTCATTTTACCAAGATTTCACCCATACTATGAAAATTTACGAACATTCGGACAAATTGTTCGGGGCGTAGATGAATGGCTCGTTTCGGGTGTAGGGGCTTGGCGCGGAAATTTGAAAATATATAAATGTTGTGCGTATGAATATTCAAGCTTCAATATTCCTTATACTAAATAAATAAAGAATTAACTAATATATGTGGATATATATATATATATATATATATATATATATATATATATATATATATATATAGATATATATATATATATATATATATATATATATATATATATATATATGAATATATATATATATATATGTATAATTGTATATATATATAATTATATATACATATATACATATAGATATATATATATATATATATATATATATATATATATATATATATATATATATATATATATATAGATATATATATGAATATATATATATGTATAATTGTGTATATATATATAATTATATATACATATATACATATAAATAAATATATGTATATATATATATATATATATATATATATATATATATATATATATATATATATATATACATATATATATATATATATATATATATACATATATATATATATATATATATATATATATATATATATATATATATATATATATATATATATATATATATATATATACATATATATGTGTGTGTGTGTGTTTGTTGTATAGTATTAATTTGACAGCAGTCCGATTTTTGTTATCGGGCTATTCGGAGTTTTTTTATCAGGCTGCTCTTTATGAATTGCTTTCGAAGCGCGTATTTGAATTTTTTTGCAATATTTTTTGTGCAGTTAAAACATGTCCAAATAATACCTGCACATAAAATAATTGTTTATATTATTATAATTCTTTACATTGCTAACTAGTGTTCTACCCATATCTAAATTGCCTCTCGAAATTTTCAAACAAATTTAATTTACAAATCAGATGCCCGTATGCATCATCTTCTTACTTACGCCACTGACCTTCGAAAGTCCTCGCGCCATCTTGAAAAAGTAAAATCCGGCTGCTGTCAAAGTGTCGCGTTCAAAGATGCTAACTCGCGGAGTCAATCGGGATATCGGCAATAATTTATATTCAGCGTATTATTTATAATTGGAAGTTGTCGGATTTCGTTCAGAACCTTACAGCAAGTGCTATAGTGGAAAGTTTCTTTTGAATTAACATTTCAAAAGTGAGATAGTGCTATTTGTTTGAGCGATGTCTCGCTGCTCAGTTGTCTTTGCCTTGTTTTAATAACTTTAGCCCATGTCGCTTCTATTTCCAATACTCTGGTGCTTTTGCATACTTTTACCAGTCACGTATCATAGCTCGTTTTGTAAAAAGCCTCTTTTCATTAGTTGTTTCACATCGATTTCTATTGCGTGTCGGTAGATTGTTTACATTTGCTTTACGTGGCTAGCAAAATTTGTCAGTAGCCGGATTTTGTGCTCCCATGTAGTGATAGAGTGAAAGGCAAGGGGGAAGGCACAAACTCGCGACACACACCTACAGGCGTTTACAGTGTTTCTGCTACTCTTAATATCTTTATACTCTAAGCACCGTACGCTATGTTCATCTCAGTGAGGTAGTAGAAATGGAGTGGACATGTCCATAAGATTTACATTGAAGGGGATGGTAGTAATTTTTTGTCCGCTGAACGTCAAATCTGGTCGAATCCAAGTAGTTCACCTCCAATTTGACAATCAGTAAGTAATAACGAGACGAGGATATCCCACAAGCTATTAACGAGGAAAAACAATTGCCTTATTTTCAAAAGAAATATTTGTACGCAGACTTTTTGTTGCTACAATTCAGGATTTGTCTTCATTTTTTAATTTTAATAATTTTATGGAGTACAATAATCATCATTTTTGTTTTGTTTTATGTTTGTTATAAAGCCATAAAAATAAAGAAAAAAACTATTATGAAATAAATTACTTAAAACGATGTTTTTTTTATAGATATGTTGGATGTGTTGAGTGTGTACGCAGACTTTTTGTGCCAAGTGTATGTAATGTATACTGGCAAGTGTAGATACGAAGGGATGGGAACAATGAAACCATACTCTGAAAAAATTTATTGCTGTATATCATTTAAATTTTATCTCATTCTATCGTTAAAATTAATTCCAACACTTATTACCTTATTTAAAATTCTTGCTTTATTTTAGCATTGAGGATCAACTCGAGCGTATTATTATTAAGACGAATCCACTTAATGAAAATTATTGTATATAAGGGAGGTGACTAGTTCGTGCGCAGATACATTAAATGTTCTGATGGACGCGCATTTTTCGGGCAATTATTGCCCTCTAGAAGCGAACTCAACAACGCCGTTCAGAATATCAAATTCTCAACTAAGGTGGGCTATAAACTGCTTTGAGCCGTTTAAATCTCCAGGGCCTGATGGCGTCCTTGCGGCTGACATTCAGCAGTCCATGGAAGTATCCCTACCATGGCTCAGAGTGATCTACAAAGCTTGCCTCTGCTTCTCGTATGTTACCTCCAGCTGGCGGGAAACTAGAGTTGTGTTTATACCTAAAGCAGGAAAAGTTTCGCATGTTAAGTCGAAGGACTATCGTCCAATAAATCTTAACTCTGTATTGCTTAAAATATTGGAAAGGATCATTGATTACCATATTAAAAAATCAATAGATCCTGTGCTGATCTTGCAGTCTCAGCACGCCTATACCAGAGGCAAATCGGTTGAGACTGCTCTTCACGTCCTCATTGAGCAAGTTGAGAAATCTCTTGCTCTAAAGGAATATACGCTTGCTGCCTTTTTGGACATTGAGGGAGCCTTCAACAACGTACAGTGTAACGCAATTGTTGAGGCACTCTCGGTGCTACACGTCGATGAGCAGCTGATCGCTTTTATTGTGCAGCTTCTTAAAAGTAGAGTGGTAATCTCTTCCCTGGGGAATGTCAGCGTAAGACGAGGAGTCAGTACGGGCGCACCTCAGAGTGGGGTCCCCTCTCCCCTGCTGTGGAACATCACGGTGAATACTCTCTTAATGAAACTGGACCGTGCCGGCTGCAAAGTGATTGCTTATGCGGACGACATAGCTGTGGCAGTGTCGGGAAAGTATTTATCTACTCTATCGGAGAGGTTAAATCACTCTCTTGACATTCTTTCACGTTGGAGTCGTAAGTGCGGCTTGAATGTGAATCCTAGTAAAACGGAGCTAGTACTGTTTACAAGAAAGTACAAAATTCCCTTATTTGAGTTTCCCAAACTAAATGGGGTCTCCATTGGATTGAGCCAGAAGGTCAAGTACTTAGGGCTTATCCTTGACTCGAAGTTGCTGTGGACCTACAATATAGCAGAAAGAGCGCGGAAGGCTCTACTGCTGTAACAGAGCCATAGGAGCGAATTAGGAATTACAACCTTGTACTGTTGCTTGGCTTTATACTACTGTGGTTGAGCCAATTCTTTTGTTTGGGGTAGCGTTCTGGTGGCAGGATGCTCCTAAGGAAACCTGCAAACGGCAGCTTGAAAAAGTGCGGAGGATGGCTGCACTGCTGGTAAGTGGAGCGCTCTGATCCACTCCTACTAAGGCACTATTTGTTCTGCTTCATTGGCTACCAACCAATTTACTCATCTTACAGCAAGCCAATCTTGCTGCTGTGAGACTTAATTGCATCTCGGCATGGAATGGAACAGAAGTCGGCCATGCGAGAATTTTGGCCGAGGGAGTTCCCGCTCCAGCGGGTGTTGACTACATCGCACCGCAATGCCTACTAGATCTGGGGTTCACAACTCGCATTCCTGGTAGGGATGAATGGCGTGATGGTGTCACCCTCGAAAGTGGGCTTGTCCATGTGTACACCAACGGCTCTAAGCTTAACAACAGAGTCGGGTGTGGTGTATACTCGGACGAGCTGAATCTTAAGCTGTCCCTCCGTCTGCCAGACCACTGTAGTGTCTTTCAGGCAGAGGTTGCAGCTATTTTTCAGGCTATCGACTGGCTTCTGTGAAATCGAATATTCGGGGTCAATATTGGTATTTTCACAGATAGCCAAGCGGCTATTAGGTCCCTTGCTGGTCCTTGTACAGTGTCCATCATTGTTGCTGAATGCCGTGCATCTCTTAGGAAGATATCGAGACATTCGGTTGTTCAATTGATTTGGGTACCTGGACATAGGGGGTTTCAGGGCGAC
Source organism: Nemotelus nigrinus (assembly GCA_947369275.1). Lineage (NCBI taxonomy): Eukaryota > Metazoa > Arthropoda > Insecta > Diptera > Stratiomyidae > Nemotelus > Nemotelus nigrinus. Next base: position 90,433,014 of record OX376372.1, on the reverse strand, counting down.
TGTGAGGCCGATGAGCTAGCAAGGCTTGGAACCTTGTTACCGGAGGTCTCTTGCTCCACAATAGGAATACCGATGGCATCGGTGAAATTGGCCAGCAGGCAAAAATATCTTGAGGACGCTAGGAAGTCCTGGGCAGAGGAATCATCCTGTGCGATAGCAACGAAGTCCTGGTTATCTATGGATGCGCATCGCACCAGGCAGCTTTTAGGCTTAAATCGAAGCGCTCTTCGTTGCACTGTCGGTGTGTTAACTGGCCACTGCCTCATAGGGCGGCACACGCAACGACTGGGCGTAGAGTTTAACGATTTTTGTCGGAGTTGTGGCTCTGAGGATGAGGAGGAATCCATCCTCCATCTCATGTGCCAGTGCCCGGCTTTGGCAAGGAGAAGGTTGGCGGCACTAGGTGAACCCTTTCTCTCAAATCTGACGGAACTGTCCCCGGTCAATTTAAAGGCGATAGTCCGTTTTATCAAAGGAAGCAGATGGTTTCCTGATTTTAGTGAGTAGGAGAGAGTCACTAATTTAGTATGGTATCAGAACGGGCCTCTCTTGTGCCAATGTGTGCCGGTCGTCAGGTCTCTGGGGATCGGCAGCCATTTCAACCTTACCTTACCTAAGGAAGGTGATAAACATCCATCTGTGAATATAATTCTGTGTTTAAATATCATAACAGAACGATTTGCAATAGTATTTTCGTCCCACACCCCCTCTTTTCCTTCAAACTCGGGCTTGTGATTGGCTTTGGAGGAAATAAAAGCTCTAACTCGAGGTCATAGAGACGCAAATAAATACAAGCATAGACGTTATGATTGTTTTCACATAATACACCTCCTTCCTTCATAATTATTATCTCGTAATATGTTATCATTTGCAGCTGCAAACATTATTTCATCTTAGTTTTGGAAAAAAATCATTTAAAAATATTTTTGACTCCCAACCGCCAAATTAATTGATGCTCCTTTGACGCTCTCCACTCATAAAAATCAAAGAAAACTCATATTGTCAAACTAGGTTGTCAACGATTGCGCGAGTTACATCTACAATGTTCACGTGACCCAATCATAGCTTATTCTAATAACCTATAGTTCATTCTAATTACCTTGCATATTTTCGGCCTTATGAAAACGATCTAGTTTCATTCACCTAAATTTATTAAATTGAAATATCGACCGCAGCATTTCCGGTCGAATATCAATTTGCATTTTTCTCTCGTTTGCACATGCAACTGAGTAAGCATTATTGTAAATTTATAAAAGTTGCTTCTCAGATCTGCCAGACAGTTACGTTTGTATCGAAAGCTATAATACACTTATTTCAAATTGAAACCAAGTATTTTTTTATCATACGGGAAGGTACATAACATGACTGGCGCAGTCGACGGCCCGGTTTTCAGTGTTTTTCGCAAAATTCGACAGTTAATCGAGTATTTACGCGAAATAAGAAGTTAAGTTTTCGAAGGATTATCGGAAAATTAAGTGAAAACCGTGTTACAACCCACATACCAGAATCCCGGAAAGTGGTAAAACAGAGTAAGAGCAAGAAAAGGAGAAAACAATAGTGGCAGAAAGCATAAGTTGGAGATGAAGCTATTAACATTTGGCCTCCAACCTATACTATATCACATGTAAAGCATAGTACTGAGTTCGATTTCACGTGAAATTTTGACAGGTCTCCATTATCTGGTCATTCTTTCGAGCGAAAATTTTGGCAATGGAGAAAAGCAGAGACAATGCTCATTTCAGACGGATAAAATGTCAAGAATTTCACTTTTCGATCGATTTTCTTATTGGAAAGACATTTGCACTGCTCCATTTTCAAATTGAAACACCAAATGTCACTTTTTCGCTCGAAAGAATGTACTGCACAAACTTAATTGGTGTGAAATGATTGCAGACATGTTTCAGTGCCATCTACGCTTTCAACGCGAAAACAACTTCAAAGCAACTTTTCATGCTAAGAACTTAGTACAACTCTAGCTTATTTTCAAGCTAAATTTTCGCCAAAACAGATTTCACGTGAAATTTTGTACGAAAATTTCACGTGAAATCGAACTCAGTACTATGCTTAAGGCAACGTAGCACCTCCAAATTTTTAAAAATCGATTTTTGTTTTTTGATTGAATATGTTAGAATGAAGGTTTTAAAACATGATTTTAATAATATAAAATTGAAATTCTAAAACAAAAAAATTTTATGAGTATATATAGCGAAGCGCCCCAAGATCATTTTTTCTATGATTTTCGTTCACTTCGCTATATCGCTACATCGACTTAAGCCAAAGTGTAGAGCTTAAGCCAATGAGTCATCTCCTTTAAAAGAAGCAAAAAATAAGCTAGCCTTGGCAAAAAAAATAAAAAAATAGCTGTAAAAGATGTTTCTAAAAAAAGTGTAGAATCTCCAAAAAAGGGTCCGAAAAAAGTTCACCTGACACTAAAATTAATGAAAAATTTAGCCACGCATTATGGCTTAACAATACGACGAAATCCTGATTCAGTTGATAATATGCGCAAGGAAATTTGGGCAGCATATTACCACACAATTTCAACTTATGAGAACCCTCAACACTGTTATTGTCCTGTTGGAGAAACGACTTGGTGTAACTGGCGCAAGGCGGAGGCAGCGGGTGATAATGCATTAAACAATTTCAAGCATCCTCCACCTTTAGATGATGAGGTACAAGAAATTTTAAAGCCTATTTATGATGACTTATCATCAGAAGATTTATTAAAGCGTTGCTTGGGCAATTTTGCGCAGAATAATAACGAAAGCTATAATTCTTGTGTTTGGAATTTGGCCCCCAAACGTACTTTTTGTGGGAAAAACGAACTAAATATGGCTGCAAATATTTCTGTATGTACATTTAGTGAAGGATTTATGGCTATCTTGAAAAAAATGCAAGTCATGGGAATTACAATTGGCCAATGTGCGCTGGAACATGCAGAGCATAGAGATGCTGCAAGAATTAACCAGGCGGAAAAACACTCGACTGAGGCATCTAAAGAGGCCAGAACTGCTCGAAGGGAGCAAAAATCTTTAGAAGAGGAGGAGTATGAGCAAGAAGAAGGTGTATTGTATGGTCCAAGCATCAAAGATTAATTTTCGATAAGATTTATTGCAAAAAATATTGAATTTTAACTTGAAATGCGATTTTCTCGAAACAACGTTTTTCAAGTTGGCGTGCATGATTAAGAAGAACAATATTATCCAATCGTTTTGAAATTTTAACACGTTAATTTGCACATGTTAATGCTCAGAATGAACCTCGGATGAAAAAATCGGCATTAAACTTTTTTAGTTATAGCCGATTTTTGGGGGGAAAAAAACTCGATTTTCGAAAAAACGCCGCCATTTTGTTATTTTTCAACCAAATTTTTTTTTTTTAGTTCATTCCAAGGCCGCTTTGATGCTGGTCAAAACCCCGTTTTTTTTTTCAGACTTTCCTGAGGGCAGTTATCATGCACGCCAGGTTTTTTTGGTGTATTTTCCAAAAAATTGTAACAGGCGACAGGGGGCCACAAAACATTTTTAACAATTTTGTTTATGTAGTCTAAGACACATAAAGTATGTGTAAAAAGTTTCATTAAGATATGTCTTTTTATTCAATTAAAAACAAGCCTTTGAAAATAAAATTTTTTTTTCAATTTGAAGGTGCTATGTCGCCTTAAGTTGGATATTGTTTCCTTTCTTCCTTATAATTCCTAAACTATTTCCCTTGTTTTTGCCATTTTTGCTTGTTATTGCCATTTCTTTCGCTTTCATTTGCTTTAATATAAATAGTTATAAGATTCAAGATAATATACAAAAGGAATTGATAGTGTTGTGGTAAAATCTGTTCTTTTATTGATAAAAAGTGGTGGTGTGTATCCTTGAACATTGTAGTTTATTGCAAATCCGGAGTGTGCGACATTTTGAAAAGTTAATGTACTTGTTGTAATAAAAGTTAATTTTATCTTTGAATATGACTACAAACGGTAGCACCAGCGAGGCGATAATAACCCAGACCGATATCGTGAATGCTCTGCGTGTGCCGGACGCAATCAAAGATTTACCTAAATTCGATGGTAATCCCAAACTGTTATTCGAATTTCTGAGCAACGTTGAGGAAATTCGTTCGCTAATTTCGTGTACAGAAGGTACACCATACGGTAATCTCCTACTTCGTCGATGGACCGGCAAACGAAGTCCTCAACACGTACGGGACTCCTCTTGACTGGTCTCAAATCCGGCAAAACTTAATTCTGCATTAGGCAGATAAGCGAAACGAAACCTCGCTTATAAGAGACCTTCACGGTTTAAGACAGGGAAACAAATCCATCAATCGGTTTCATAGTGAGATAATTGAAATATCGGAATAATGTTAAATTACGTACAAATTCACGAAAAAGATTAAAGTAAAGGCGAAACGCGATCTATATAATGAAATGTGTTTGAATGTATTTTTATCTGGTTTGAGAGAGCCTCTTGGCGCAATAATTAGAGCAATGAGGCCGGATAACTTAGCGACGGCATTTGCTTATTGCATCAAAGAGCAGAACATATCTTACACAAGGTACGACAACTCTATATCAAATTTGCCAAACTATAAAGTCAATAATACCCCATTAGCTAGAACAAATAACCTTAATAGTTACGCATCTCACAACCAATGCATACATTCGATACACGGACAGCCCATTAGTACATTCGGTAATAATAGGCAAAATTCTTCGCATTCCCATGCAGTTCCCAACGTGACGAAACCTTCTCCTTATAATAGCGTTACCCAAACACCTTCGAGTGTGCAAGTGAATCGACCACCGCACAAAAGCTTAAATGCTGCCCACACTGGAGCACCCAATTGGCAACTACCCGAACCGGAGCCTATGGATTTGGGATCTTCCAGGACAAGACAAAGTATAACTACTTTCGACCAACGGGACCTCCAAACTTCACTTCCAAAGAGCTATTCAACGTGTATTCCTCTGAAAACCCAGAGCAAAATACGACCCGAACTTCCAAAATTTAGATAACTACTACATATATGAACACGAAGAGACCCAAGAAGAATGCTTTGACCAGCAATCGGAACAGAACGAAATCGTTGACTTACATTTTCCACAAACAGCCTCGACGACCCCATCGGTTACGTAGACATCAATAAGCACGGATCTACTCTTCCTTACAATAATATATCATCTCCTTTCGGACGCTCACTAAAATTTTTGATTGACACAGGAGCTTCCGCTTCTTTCCTCAACCCAGACTATGTCCACTTGGAAGACTTGGAAGACTTAGATCCAGTCACTATTACAACGATCCTCAGTCAAAATTCAGTCATACCCCTCCACTTCAAGCACAACTTTGTATCAGCTAGATATGTGGTTCCACCAAATTCGAAATTTCTTGCAAAACTGCCAGTGGATGTTGAAAATTGAGAAATATATTTGCCTAGAACAGAAATATCCCAAAATCTGACGACATCCGAAGGTATTTACCTTGCCCGAAACTGGTTCAGTATCATTGAAGTAATCAATAAATCAGATCACGACGAAATTTTGTACGTGGACCAAATCTTTAAAGCTCAACAATTCGATAAACAAAGTCTCTGTGAGATTAATAACTTCAATATTTCTACGAATTTCCCAAACCCTGTAAACTCTTGCCACATTACTACCCAGCATACCATGTAGCGAAGGTATTGCCAAAAACGAATGCTGGTGACCCTTTTTTCTTCACTAATAGTGAACATAGTGCGGATTTAAAGCATTTCTCGCTTATATTCGCTTAAAGCGAATCTGAAATGAGGACTTGGGAATATAGGAACATGCTCTTATGTTCGCCTGTCGTCACTTCAGATTCACTTAAAGCGAATTCACCAACATTCGCTTCTGGCGACTCGTTTTTCCTCACTATTAGCGAAAATAGTGCAGTTTCAAAACATTGCTCGCCTATATTCACTTTAAGCGAATATGAAGTGAAGGTTCTTGTACCTTCTCTTATGTTCGTTTGTCCTCACTTCAGATAAACTTAAAGTGAATTCGCCAGCATTGGTATTTGGCGATACTTGCGCTACATGTCGTACTGGACATTTTGTTCTCATTGAACTAAAGTAAAAAGTGATTCTTGGAACCTTTGTCATTCCCTTTTTGAGGACTGAATTGATTCTGTGTGGTATTTTCCGGGAGTGATCACAACGTGTTAGACCAAATTTGAAGTGTTAAACAGTGAAGAATGTGAAACGTGCCATAATAATTAGTAAAGGTAAGGATTTCAGTGTATGTCGAAAGACATTTTGTCCGCAATTAATTAAATTTGAATACATGAATATAGTTAAAGTACTATTATTCAGATGAGTCGTTTCTCCATTCAAAAAGAAGCCCAGCAAATTTACAGCCATTTGGGTAGTATTCCTTCAACGGAAATTGCTGGCAGTGAAGTGACACGCAGTCAAAGTTTTCTGCAATATTCCTCATCGCCTCCATCTGAATGTCAGTTTATTGATGAAGATATATCCATTGAAATCGGGAGTAGCAGTGTAAACGAAAATAATATTTTCTTTAATAATTTAAGCAACAATAGCTCTTCTATAATTTCTAAGCTAAGTGAATGGAGCATTAAATATAACATATCATTGTCTGCTCTTAATAGTTTACTAGACGTATTAAAAACCGTCATTCCAGAGCTTCCAAAAGATGGTAGAACTTTAAAGAAAACGCCTCGGGAAAACTTAGTACAGGTCATGGGAAATGGTCAATACATCCATTACGGATTGAAAGATGCTTTAACTGATTTTTTCACATCCAAAGAAGGAAAAATATCAAGCAATGAAATTGAATTGGATTTCAGCATAGACGGTCTTCCTATTGCGAAAATTTCTAAAAGTCAAGTTTGGCCAATTTTAGCTAGCGTCGTAAACTATAGCGTTATGCTTATGATAGGCATTTATGGTGGATATTCAAAACCTCCAAACTCAAGCGATTTCTTAAAGAAATTTGTGGAAGAACTGTCTCAATTATTGTCGGAGGGGATGATTTATAGAAGCATTAAGTATAAAATTAAGTGCAGAGCGTTTATTTGTGATGCACCCGCAAGAAGTTTTGTTCTAAATGTAAAAACTCATACTGGTTACTATTCTTGCACTAAATGCATACAAAAAGGAGAGCGGTTGGATCATAGAATTATTTTCCCACATGGCGCTCATGAATTGAGATCAAATGAATCATTTAGACAAAGAAAGCAGCCTGAGCATCATTTGAGTTTAAGCCAGATAGCTATTGAAAATCTTCCGATTGATTGCATCGATAACTTTCCATTAGATTATATGCATACTGTGTGTCTCGGTGCTATGAAGTCTTTACTTACTCATTGGATAAAACATCAAAATCAAATATATTCATTGACTCCCGATAAGATCAGAAAATTGAACAAAGCACTGCTGTCTTTAAAAAAACATATAACTTATGAATTTGGTAGGTCTCCCCGTGATTTAGATGAACTAGACAGATGGAAAGCAACTGAACTAAGACAATTTTTATTATATACTGAACCTTTTGTATTGTCAAATATTTTAGATAGCGAAAGATATCACCATTTTTTAAAGTTAAGCCTTGGCATTCGCATTCTTTTAGAACCAAAAAATGCTAGTTTGAACCATCAGTGCGCAAGCGAGCTTCTTAATTCGTTTGTAGAATGTATTTCACAGCTTTATTCACCAAAACTTCTTACATACAACTTTCATTCTTTGATTCATTTGGCAGCTGACGCAAAGGTATATGGATCATTAGAATATGTTTCTGCTTTCAAATTCGAAAACGAGCTCCAACGAATTAAAAAAGCTGTGAAAAAGGGTAATGACATTGTTACACAAATTTACAATCGTTGTGTAGAACGAAGTCAATTCGTAATTAGTAATGGCAATAAACATTTTCCGTTATTTGGCACATTGCAAGGGGATACATACAAATTTGTTAAAGTTGAATCTTTTAAACTCTCAATAAATCCTCCAGATAATTTTTATCTCGTTAGAAACAATTTATTTAAATTAACAAAAATATTTCACCAAAATAATGAAATTCTTTTAAAAGGCTTTCCTGTCATTAGTTTGCAAGATTTTTTCGAAACACCCATAAAATCAAGCTGCTTTAGTATTCAGTTCACAAAACAATTGGAAATTGGTTCAGATCTTAGTAGCCATTTATTAAATGAAGTGCAGTCGAAGGTTATGATGCTAGAATCTAGTGAACGCGATGTATTATTTATTCCGCTTGTCCACTTCAAAGAAAAATAAGTAAAGAGTAGAGAGTAGGTAGAAATTAAAACAGTAGACAGAGATTATAAAAGTAGGAAGAGATACAATTTTAATACTAAGCAATACATTTTACAAAATTAGATGGTGATTACAGTTTAGAGTTTGCATTTGTTTGTTTCCCTGAAAGAATTTCGTCATAAATCACTGACAATGATTACCGATACGGACACAGAAAACTTGGACTGTCACAAATTCCTGATGATCAATGGTAAGTTTAAAAATTTCGTGTCGATAATCCAATAATTTTACTAACTGTTGACAGGTTCCCAGTTTCCACCAACATCCACCGAAAAAGATTTTAACAGCTATTATCGAGAAAGTGAACCACAACGCGTCGCAGAAGGTTAAAAGATTAATTTTTTTGAATGATTTATGTACTTTAATAGACGTATCGCTTTCATAGATGTGCGGAAGTCTCCATCAATATTTGATGCTGGAAGCCGATATGTTAATCTCGAAAGTGTCCGGGAAAAAGGTAGCTATCAACACGGATTACTTAGCAGATTCTTATGCTTTATATAATTTGCCATAAACGAACATAGCTTAAATCCTTTTCTTTTGGTTTACAATTATTTCAGACCCCGAACCGTCTTCCAAAAAACCCAAATGCAACTGCGGAAGAGAAGATATTGTGGCGCTAAAGGATGAATTTCAGAAGCATACAGCCCAAATGACGAAAATAATAACGAGGCTGACTGAGGAAGTGATTTCATTGCGGAAGGAGATACGGGATAAAAACGGGATACATATAGAAAGCATGTGTATTATACCGTTTACACCATTTACATTGAAAGAGGATTTCATAGAATTCGAACAAACAATTCAGTCGGATGAAGATAAATTCAATACTTTAGTAAGATATATGCATTTATCTTAGTTTTATAAAATATATTAATGATCATTTTTAGATGGCTGAATTTAACAAATCGCAGCATCAGAGCCGAAAAATTATGTAAGGTGCATTTGGCGGAAATTGATTTCTGATGCAGTGGCTACCTCTTTCGCGTGGAGAGGAACGGAAACAAAGCCTGCTGTGAGGGCATACAGTGTTACAGCAGCACTGAAAAGTAAAAAAAAAATATACATATATATATATATATATATATATATATATATATATATATATATATATATATATATATATATATATATATATATATATATATATATATATATATATATATATATATATATATATCTATATATATATATCATATCAAGAATAAAATTATAAATATTATTTTGACATTACTTATTGACTTGCAGATGCCTTCCACCAGAAGTTCAATATCAGCGAAGAAGTGTTTGACTTAACGTCAATGAGGTTTTTTCAATACGCTTCAGACAGGCAGCGAAAACGGGCTGCATATAAGGCCAAATCAAATTAATCAGACTCTAATTTTTTTTTTCGTTGCAATAATATGAATTATAATACTTAAGGGGGGAGATACATGTAACTGCTAAAACAAAAACGATTTTTTTTTATTGCATCAAAGTGTTCGAAATACTCTTAAAATATACAAAAAGAAGTTTTGAAGCGATATTCGTATTAGTTCTCCAGTTATAGCCAGTTATAGACAGCGCGGCGTTCCCCAGGTCGGTGGAGCTTTAGAATTTTAAACGCGTTTTTCTCAAGGTAGTACTTTTTCAATTTCCGTACAAGATATCTCAAAAAATATTGAATCGATCCGGCTCAAATTTATACCACATCTACAAAAGAGTATTATCTCATCGTTGAACCTACATTTTCTTGTAATTTCGGAAAAATAATTAGTTTACCAATGTTTAAAACGTGATCTTTTTGAAAAAAAATCGATTTTTTTTTTTAATCTAATATTAATGTAAAAATTTGATTTTTTTTTCTAAATTTTATTGGTTCACCTATGAATTATAGATCTCATTAGCATATTTTTTTTTCTCTGAACGCTGCAAGTTTCTCGGAAAAGGCGTTAAGTTGTACGAGGCTGTTTTTGATGTGTTTTTTTCATTTGCTCGCATTGCCTCCATTTTGTATTAAAAAGTTATTAAAAAAATATTTTCATTTACTATAAGATATGTACTTTGAGGATTTAATATTAAAAATTTTCTGAATAAACAATATATATATTTTAAGTCAAACTGAAATTAGCAATTTCTTTTCCATTTTACATGTATTTCCCCCCTTAAGTTCTTTATTTGTACTGTTAATCATCGCAAAATATAATATTCTTTATGTCTATGTAAACTTCTTTTCTTTGTAGAGAAACTTACTTTAGAACAAATACCTTTCTTTATCATCTAAGTATATATAACTATGAACTTCTAACTATTAACTTCTTAAACTATGTGAAGATATACATACCTATATACCATTTTATTTATCGAAATATTGCAATTCTTCATCGAATCCCAAAAAACAGCTCTCAGTTTTATTAAAATGTGGATTGTATTTTGATCTAAGCAGTCTCGAAGGTTGTAAACAGATCCTTTCTACCATAGACATATAAAGAATGGACACGCAATCACAATGCATGAGCCCGTACGTGAGTGAAGCAATTTTACTACACATGCAATCTTACTCTCTGTAAAACAGCTTTCCCCTCAATGCCGCACGCACCACCCCTCAGCGCTGTAGACTCTCTATGTAAACATTCATTTCAATCCATCCAATCTACGGGGTGGTTGGGATAACGGGGAAACTAATACATGGACACAAATTTCCAAATACATCAACTTTCCTGCATGAAATTTGTTGTTGTTTTATACAAACACATTGAGACCAGAGGTCGAAAATTGCTTCATTTCTCTCGGCCCATTTCGTATCCATTCTTCTTATATCTATGCTTTCTACTCATTATAACGACTCGCAACGAGTCGCCTACCACATATCACTAACGAGTGACAAATATTCACCAAAAGCGAATGTATATAACCCTCAATATATTCGTTTTTGGCGTAGCTTATCGACTCGCAACGAATCGTATACCACATGTCACCAGCGAGTCACTAATATTCACCATAGGCGAATGTATATAACCCTCAGTATATTCGTTTTTGGCGAAGCTTATCCACTCGTCAGAGCTTCGAAAAAGATGATTCGTCACGAATGAAAATTTGGGCGGCCTACTTACTCGTTAGCGAACTGTAGGTGAATTCGTTCTCGAACAAAACGTTCGTTAAAGTGACTCGCTAATGACTCGTTAGCGAATCGCTTGGTATGCTGGGTAGTCTCATTAGCACCGCACACCTAAATGACGAAGAGAAAAGCGAAATTCTCCGATTGTGTAAAGAATATGAAGACATCTTTTTTAAGACAGGAGATAATCTCACATTTACAAATAACATCAAACACAGTATTCGGACAACGGACGGCATACCTATCTATACGAGACCATTCAGATATCCCTTTGTTCACAAGAAAGAAGTTCAATCACAGATTTTTCACCTTGGAGCTCTGCGATTTGGATAGTCCCCAAAAAGAGAGACGATAGTGGTAAGCAAAAGTGGTGTCTGGTAATAGATTACCGGAAGCTTAACGAGAAAACCATTAGCGACAGATACCCCATTCCCAACATTAACGAAATTCTGGACAAACTAGGTAGATGCTTGTATTTTTCAACTATCGATTTGGCAAGCGGGTTCCACCAAATCGAAGTGGATCCTCAAGACGTGGGTAAAACCGCGTTTACTGTGCAAAACGGGCACTAAAAATTCGTTCCTATGCCCTTTGGGCTAAAAAATGCCCCAGCCACATTTCAAAGAGTTATGGATAATGTATTGAAGGATATACAAGGGAAAATATGCCTCGTGTATCAAGACGACATTATCATCTTCTCAATTTTCACTTCAGGAAGATATGGAAAACTTAAGGAAGGTCTTTGAAAAATTAAGGTCAGCAAATTTTAAAGTTCAATTAGATAAGTCCGACTTTCTTAGGAAAGAAGTCAGTTTTCTTGGGCATATTGTTACCAGTAATGGTGTGAAGCCGAACCCAGAGAAAATTAGAGCTATCACAGAATACACTATCCCTAAAACCAGGACAGAAATCAAGGCGTTCTTAGGACTCCTTGGTTACTATCGAAAATTTATCAAGGATTTTGCTCGGTTAACGAAATCACCGACGGAGTGCTTAAAGAAAGGTAGGAATATCGACTTGGAATTCACCAGGACATTCGAGCTTTGCAAACAGCTACTCGTAAACGAGCCTATACTCCAATATCCTGACTTCTCGAAGCCATTTGTCCTGAGCACTGACGCTAGTAGCTTTGCTATTGGTGCAGTATTATCTCAAGGTCCAATTGGTTCTGACAAGCCAATCTGGTGTCCGAAGAGATATGGGCGGAAATATTTTGTTGCCCAGACTACTGCGAGTAGTTCCTTTTCGGCTGTGGAGTAATTAATTTCAGTATTTGTGAGGACCCTCACAAATACTGAAATTAATTACTCCACAACCGAAAAGGAACTACTCGCAGTAGTCTGGGCAACAAAATATTTCCGCCCATATCTCTTCGGACACCAATTTCAAATAGTTACCGATCACCAGCCCCTCCCGTGGCTAATGAGTTTGAAAGATCCAAATTCTAAACTTATTCGTTGGAAACTTAGATTGGAAGAATTTGACTATAAAGTTGTCCATAAGAAAGGCAAACTAAATTCTAATGCTGATGCACTTAGTCGAATCGAAATTCCCTGTCCCACAGAAATAGAAACCAATGTTCACAGTGGAAGCAATCAAGACGTGAGTTCTACATGTGCAACAATCCACTCAGCAACTGAAAACTGAGACGACCACATATATATCTCCGAACGACCTCTGAACGAGTTTAACCTTCAACTCGTCCTTGAAGTTTACAATGGATCTCCCTCTACTTCTGCACTGAGAAAACACATGGCGCCAGACGCCATAATTTATAGACTTCTGGCGCCATGTACATAGTCGATTTAGGGATTGTGATAAAATATAGCGCCACACGCCATAATACATGGCGAAAAGTACATAGGCCTACACGCCATGTACATGGCGTGGCGGACTATATTACATGGCGTGGAGGACTATAGCACATGGCGTGGAGAACTATAGTGCATGGCGTGGAGAGCTATAACACATGGCGTGGAGGACTATACTGCATGGCGTGGAGGACTATAGTACATGGCGTCGAGAACTATAGTACATGGCGTGGAGAACTATAGTACATGGCGTGGAGAACTATAGTACATGGCGTGGAGGACTATAGTACATGGCGAGGAGGACTATATTACATGGCATGGAGGACTATAGTACTTGGTGTGGAGGACTATAGTACATGGTGTGGAGGACTATAGTACATGGTGTGGAGGACTATAGTACATGGCGTGGAGGACTATAGTACATGGCGTGGAGGACTATAGTACATTGAAGAAGCAAATCAGTCAAAACAGTGCTACTTACCATATATGAGCACACGGAGAAGTCACTTGCTTGCAACAAACAGACGCTGGCTGCTTTTAGAGTCACCGAAGGAGCCATTCGATAATATGCGCCCTTAGCCGATTGAGAATGTTCTCGATCTATCGACGATACTCAAGTATCACTTGAGTATCACCCTCACACAGTATGGCTGCGAGTTATAATTAGAGTGCCATGAGCCATATTACATGGCTCATGGCACTATGTAATATGGCGTGTGGGGCCATAATTTCTGCGCCATGTAATTATGGCGCTGGGAACTATACTGCATGCCTCAGGGTACAATGTACATAGCGTGTGGCACCATAAATGCTGCGCCATGTAACATGGGACCACGTGCTATGTAGATTGTGACATTATGGAGCTGGGAGCAATAATGCATGGCTCAGAGTACTATGTACATGGCGTATGGGGCCATAAATAATGCGCTATATTACATGGCTCTGGGCGCTATGTGGAGTTTTTTCAGTGTGTCGAAGTTCCTTTTAAGAATAAACAACGTCGCACCATAAAAATGAACAGTTTCAATGAGGAAAACGTAACAGAATTATTCAAAAGGTACTTAGCCCCAAACAAAACAACAGCTATCTTTACAGACGACGAGACGTTTAAAATTGCTCAAACCGTTTATTCAAAATTCTTTTCAAGAAGCAACATTTTCAAACTTATTCGGTGTACACACATACTTACCGATATAAAGGAAAGCGATGTGCAAGACAAAATAATTAATGACTATCATATTAAAAACAACCACAGAGGAATAAACGAAACGACTAATCACCTTAAGAGAGTTTACTATTTTCCATTCATGAAAAACAAAATTATCAAAACAAGAAACAATTGCCTTGAGTGTCAGACTCTAAAATACGATAGAAATCCTCCTCGCTACGAATTCGAAAAACCCCCATCACTATGCAAACCGCTAGATATTGTACATGTTGACATTTACTCAATAAATCACAAAAATATACTGACTATAATCGACAAGTTCTCTAAATTCCTTGCAACGTATACGGTAGTTGCTCAGAACAGTTTAACGATAATCAAATCATTAAAACATTTCATCAGTCTCTACGGTGCTCCAAAAACATTAATTACGGACCAGGGTGTAGAGTTCACTTCAAACATTTTCAAAGATTTTTGCTCCCAATATGATATTCAACTTCACACAACCTCGTTCTCATAAGGTACTAGTAACTCACCTGTGGAAAGAGCACACTCGACACTAACAGAAATTTATCGCATTATCTACAACAAAATCAAAGACAAAGACCATGACGAAATTCTAAACGAGACAGTGATAACATATAATAACGCAATACAATCTGTAACTAACCATACTCCTTACGAACTTTTCACCGGGCGCACTCATGAGTTCCACAAGGAAGTAAAATTTGATAATGAACACGAGTTCTTAAAGAAACTCAACGCATTCAAAGAACAAATTTATCCGACCATCAAGTACAAATCGCAACAAGCAGTGGAGAAAAACATCAATAGTTTAAACAAAATAGGGAACCTCCAATACCATTTGAGGAATATGAAAAAGTATTCCGCAAAGTGTAGCATCCAGTAATTTTTTTATTTTTATTTATTCAAAAATTACTGGACCCATCCGCTACACGCTACAACAATTTCAAATTGAAGAACGAATTTCAATTTGAACAATAATAAGGTACCGTACGTCCCCGGCGACCTTATTATTGCATTCGCTCAGCAACGAAATTCCTAACGGGATTTTGTTTTGCCGTGCAATCGCGCATTGCGAGATGCAGCGCTTGAATTTGGACAGTCAGTTGGATGTCGGCGAGGCGATAAGTTGTGTTGGCGTGGCGGCGAGGAGAGTTTTGGTGGAGTGAAGAGACCACCGGCAGAGTTGGTGATAGCCGCGTTCTGTGATGTCTCTAAAGGAGTTTATGAAAATTTCGATACGAAAACTCTTCATTGTAGTTTTATAGTGCCTCAAAGTGCCCCCTGAAAATTCAGTCGTGTGAAGAATTCCTGACGGCACGAATTGATTGAAGAGTGCGAGATCCGCACTCTGCGGCTAGAAATGGTGCAGTTCTTTCGGTTGTCGAAATGACATGTGAAATGAAGTGCTTTGTGATACGGCGACGAGTGCATCCCCTTGCTCTTTCCAAATAAGTTGAAAGACGGCATATTCGAAAAAAAAATTGGAAGACTTTTTGAAATATTGAGTCCGTCATGGACAGAACGCCGTACCGTTGTCGCGAGTTCAAATGACCAAAGTGTCGGTAATTCGTTCGCCTGTGTTTTGAGAAAAGAAAAAACCGTAAACTCTTATTGAACAAGTGGGTTTCGCTTTTCGGAGCGTTTACTATCAAAATATCAATACCGACGTCGCGTAGTGCATCTTTTTGCCCCAAAAATGAATATAGAAATACAGTAGTATCTTTCCGTGACGGATCGGTTATGAATGACTCGCTCAGAGTACAGCAGCATGACTCATTGCGGACCTCACAACATCCTTAAGTCTATTATGGCGGGAAACCGTGAGTATGTAAATTTTACCTGGCGGAGGCGACTATAGCAAGCATTTCACCCGGAAAGTAAATAAGTTCGACGCTCTGCATAGCCATAGTGAAGTAAGTTAATTTCAACGCAAATTACAAGCATCCGCACTGTGAGCTCATTTGAATTGGCGCGGCGGATCGATTGTTCACTATCAAATTATCGCTGACACAGTGCTGCGTTTTGTCATCACCCGATGCATGTGTAATACAGGATGGTCAGGATATCGGATGTCCACGGTACCTCGAGAGGTCACTACTGATTGCTACTGTTGCTGTGGTGGCACCAATTAATTACTGTATGTCACACCAAGGCCCGGCCACTCAGATAAAATCTATATTCCGAAAATTTTTGATGAATTACAATAGTACAGGTACTCAAGTACAGCACGTTTACTCGTTTGAAATGTACCTATTGGATCAACGTGAAATATAACTGCATATAATAAGTCTAACCTATCTAATTTTAAGCAACTATTCAAATTTTTCTTATTGGAAGATATCGCTCAGGCAATTAATTTTTATCTAAATCGATCAGTTCGGAAAGAAAATTTTAACATCTCGTTAAATTTATCACGTTATTACTGCTTATAGGAATGAATTATTGTTGTGATAACACCACCTATCATGCCAGCTTGTTTCATTGATTCCCTTTAGGCATGTATTGAAAATAAACTGCACGTATCTCGTAATCCATTCTGTTTCGTCGTCGTTTTTGATGCGGCGTATACGAAGACAAAACTAGCTGCAGTGATTAAAGTTTTGTAGCAACCCCAAATATAAACTTATTCGTTGCGGGAAAACGTAGATTATCAAGAAGTTTCTTGTTCTCTGTTGCAGTCAGTGCATTTTCTTCCAGATAACCTAAAAGTAAATCATACAACCGATATCTTCTTAGTTTTTTTCTTGTGAAAACATGCTGATGAAATATGCTAAATAATTACTTACGTAACAGGTTCTTTGTCGATTCTAATTTCTAGTAGGAAAATCTAGAATTTATCTCAACTATACCTTACTGTCATTGTTAAGTAATTTCATAAGTTTTTTTTTTCGAATATCGGAAAAATATTTTCAGATATAAATACCGATAGGTTAAATTTTTGAATCTAAGCTCTATTGCGGCTGCATCTATATTATAAATGATAGCCAGTCTTTGATGAAATACAACCTATAAGTGTAATATTAAAGAGACCCGATGTTGTCGTTAGGAACGTGCACTTCAGACTGACTCTTTACAGTTCAATATTTAATAATTAAGGCTATATTTACATTTACAGCTACATGATATTTGCTTACTTACTACATCTCCTCCTTTTACCACAATTTATACAATTTTGAATAATCCTTCATATAGTCGTTACATTTACATGATATTTGTTTACTCACTATATCACCCCTTTTACCACAATTTATAAAATTTTCAATAATCCTTCATATCATCTTCTCTCTTTACTATGTGCGTTACAGCTCTGTAGCGTAAACTTCCAAATGTGTTACCAATTCAATTTTTATTTTTACTAATGTTCGAAGAACATTAGTATTAAAATCGATTCGGCCAAAAATTCATATTTCCATATATATATATATATATCATCAAAAAATTTCAGTGAGATAATCTCGGGAACGCGCCATCCGATTGAGCTGAAACTTTCAGGATACATTGGTATATATGCAGAATAGGTCCAGGTCTCTTTAAATGTCAGTTATTGTTAACCTTTTGGCGCCGGTGGCCATTTAAGTGATATTTTTAATATACCTATTATTTCGTGAACAAATAATTTTCGCAAAAATAAAGTTAACGAAATAAATTTCGAACGTGTTTTACATATGAATCGGATAATGCTTTGGAATTTTTTAACCCTATGTGTGCGCTGGGTGCCTAAAAAGAGGACGGGAAAATTTGAAAATTTTTAAATTTCGATAACTTTTGACAGAGCTATTCAATCATTACGAAATTTTCAGGACATATTGATATTATTTAGTTGTAGATTTGTGTAGCTTTAAATGAGCGTGCTGGCAACCCTGTAGCTAGGGCAGGTACTGAAAGTGAAAACCTCCAAATCATCGTCAATCTTGAAAAAATGCCGTTTCTTCAAAAAAAAGCCACTCATATGTAAATCTTGTGCTTCGTTTACATAACCAAAAAAAAAAAAAGATATGGTATAACGGGCACGCCTGGTAACCCTTGCCCAATTTACCTATATTTTAAGCATCAAAAACTTCTGTTCACGGAAACTCACGATCCGATGAGCAGAATTAATTGAAATTTGCAGAATGTATTGGTCTTAAATAGGACCAGGTCTGATAAAAGTGATTTTGAAATGCGGGCGATTCTGTGCCAGTGGTGCCATCTTGAAAAACCACTAAAAAAGATAACTGTTTTAAGCCCTATAAATTCTGATTGAATCGTTCGATTTTGACGAAACTCACACAATTGCTGGACCTTACGTTAAGCCACGTTTGGTAGAAATTTGGTTGAAAAAATCGATTGGAGTTGCCAGCTATGATAATTTTGGTGTCTTCATTTTGAAAAAAAAAATTTGGAAGTGAAAACATTCAAACCATCGAATATTCAAAAAAAATGTCCGTTTCTTACATAAAACCAATCTGTATATAAATCTTATGTTTTATCTACACGTTCAAAATAAAACTTTGGAAATTTCATGTCGGACAAGAACGGTAACCCTCTCCCAGTTAACCTGTATTTTTAGCATCAAAAATTTCTGTTCACGGAAACTCACGAACCAATAATCAGATACAGCTAAAATTTACAGAATGCATTGGACTTAAGTAAGACCAGATTTGATAGAAGCGATTTTGAATTGTGGGCAAGTCTGTGCCAGTGGTGCCATCTTGAAAAATTACAAAGAAAAATACTGCTTTTTGCCCTATGAAATGTGAATTAATTACCAGATTTTCATGAAATTGGCACAGTAGCTAAACCTAATTCTAATCTCTGTTTGGTGGAAATTTGGTTGAAAAATTTGATTGGTGCTACCAGCTATGGTAATTTTTGTGTCTTTGGTTTTAAAAATTCGCTCAGGAAAATAAAACTTTTTGCACTATAACTTCCAGTGCAGTCATGAAATCAATACGAATTTCATACAATTAATGAAACCTGTCATAAACATTATTCAGGCCAAATTTGGTTGAAAAGCCACGATAGGGTTGCCAGCTATTGTTGGTTTTGTGATTTATTGCAATATCTTTATTAAGCGGTTTTAGCGTAGAATTTTCAAATGGTAATGATATTGTAGTGACAATAAACAGCAAATATTAAGCTTTCGATTATTTGAAAAAACTCGCTGCAGGTAACTCTAAATTTCTTTAGACTCCTTTAACTTCGAATGTAATATAACAACGTGAAGCAGATGTGATATATTCTTGGCTTTGATACTGGCAGAAGCTTGCCAGCACGAGTCGGTTGTGCTACTTTTGTATCAATAAACGCTTACAGTTAGTAATCATACCGGAAACATTTACAATGAAAATAAATAGCCGATGTTGCAATCGCAAAGTTCTGCAAATTTTTCGGATCGCATCCCCAAACACCAACTTCAGTTACAGTGCTGCAGGCACTGAGCATTTTCTTCATTGATGTTATATGAGATGCTGCTTTCAAAATTATGTGAAATAAGCAACTGATAACGAATATAATTAACCCGTGTTTTGCTCTCATAAACGTTGAAATTCATGCCAGTGGTAATATCTGAAACCTTCCACCATATGAGTTATAATGCATTCTTGAGACCAAAGTAAAACTTGGCATTTGAAACAGTTTGGTCGTAATAAGCAGCACATGTGGTGGAATATGCACTCAAAACCTGCACGATTCTTCTACTGTTCTTCGAACATTAGTATCTCTAGCGGTTCAGGTGCGCTAGAGTTTTTATATATACTTTACAGATGGTCTTAGCTTAGATACAGAGTTAGTATGCTTTTTGCTTTAGTACATTAGTATGATTTAAGCATATTTGAATTTAAGTATATTTATATTTAGTACATTAGTATGATTTAAGCATATTTATATTTATATTTATATTTATATTTAAGCACTTATTATTACAAGTTTTATAAGTTGTATAGCATATTAGCATTCAACAAAATCATTCAATGAAAAGTATCCCGATACTTTAAAATATTAAATAGTTCATATGTAACGAAAAATAGCTTTTGCCTTGAAAGTTGGTGGTGTCACACAAAATACTGCGTCGAAATAAAGAAAAGAAAATTATAACTAAGGTAGATAAGAAAATTCAGCCATCGAGTAATTTTTTTGTGAGAAAATGCCGTTAGAAGAAAATATTCGGTATTATCGATGCATATTGGTTTAGTCTGATGTGTTCCATGCATTATTATTGCTACTTTTTTCTAATTTTTCAGTTTTTTTTCGTTCTTCGCTCAGTTTAAATTGATTTGACTTGCTTTGTTCATGATCCTGTTGATTTATGTGCAATCTGAATTGAATGTACGTTGTACAGTAAGTTAATTTCGAAATTTTTATGACCGAACTTAAACTGTTCTTTGCTCCGAAATATGGATGTACGGCCCTCGAAAGATTATTCGTTGGCGTCGTAATTGCTGCTGGTTAGCTTTACATGATTTAAAGTCAATTTTTCATAAGTGGTTTAGAAGAAGCTTAAGTTTATGCTCCTAGTTCATCATTTTGCATTGATTAACGTAATTAACCCGCTTAAGTATTAAAGAAACCGAAAAACAAAAGAAATGGAAAATTTTTTGTAAATAACACCTTTGTATAAAAGGAAAAAAAAAACAAACAAAAGGCATAGAATGTCTATTATCGGTATTAAAAATCGTACGATCTTTAAAGAAAACACCGATAAGGAAGATTAGAGTACCCACTGTATTTCGTTTGAGGCATTTCTTTATTTTATATACCCATCATAATGAATTATATATACAAATCATTAACATTCATACCAAGCTCTCAAAAATAGTATTTATATGAACGTATAGATATACAGGTATTGATTGACGGTAGAAATAGATCTGGTTGAACACCAAATGAAGCAATTGTACGTAATTAACATAATGAAATTATATTCAAGCACCGAAATTTACTTTGGAATTAGTCGGTTCAATTATATTAAATGTACTTGTAACCTAGAATACTAGAAGTGACTGTGAGTTTAAAATAGAGTTGAGTTGTTTCCTTAACGTGAAGAAATAATAATGTATTCTTCTTACAACTAAACCCTCGGCCTTCTTATTGGGCGAAAGCCCAAGAAGTTCTTCTTCTTTTTCAGGGTCTGCGCGTGACCTGGCTGGCCTACAAATGATTAATTAGTGATTTTTCGGCATTCTTCCAGCATTCCTTTAAAGGGAGGGATACTGGCCAAACAGTTTAGTTTCAGTTTGTTTTGGTTTTTTGATTAGATTTTTGATTGAATTTTGACATTTAATGGCCAGTATCGGAGGGTGGAGGACCCCAGGCCATCGGGGTCAGGGCTCCACTACCATCGGGGGCCCGGGGCTGTCTGCCTCACCCGGGTTCCTCTGAAAAGAGAGGTAGCGCGAGTTAAATCTTAAACTTAGAGCTTTTTGAAAAAAAAACGATATTTTAATTCTTTAATCAAACGTTTATTATGGACTTCGATTATAAAACTGACTCAGGTTGATTCGCTACATCTATTTATTATCATTTGAACTGCTGACTTGCAGCAGGTGTTGTTCTAGATTCAATGAATTTGGAATTTGCATTTTGTTTACGTTGCGGCATGTGCCGGGAAATGTTGTAGACGAAAGGTGTAATAGCCGGATGTGCATTTGAGGTCACGTTGCTTGGTGGATTCGTTGCTTATGGTGGTGTCACCGTAACTCCTCCCCCCTTAGTGTGGAGTGGCGGGCAAATGAACATGATTTCAGGTTCTTTGACTGGAGCGATATTACGAGGTGGTGTTGATTGTTGATGACAAACATTGTGCGTAAGATGATGAAATTGCTTGCATCTTCTATAATAGATGATGGTGGTTGTTGCGAGGAAGATGATGGCGAGTATGGTAAGTGTCACTGGAATCTCTTTGTGATCGGCTAGGTCCTCTTGCAAGAGCGGTGCATGTGATTCTTTCGAGAATTCGTATTTCTTGAGGTTTTGAAGGTGGATGGTGCTGTTCGCTGGTACAGGAAGAATTCCATTAAAGATCGTCGGGTAAATTTCGATTTCGTCCCAGTGAAGTGTGGCTTTTGATGAATATGCGATGTTTTTGACTATAAGTTCACAGTTCTGGAATCGGATGAACATGGTTCCTCGAACTTTGAGCGTATTGGGTCTGCAAGATGAATTGACTACCATTTCTGGAACATTTATAAGGATTAGTATATTTGGTTCCGGCTGGTATATTTCAATTATATCGGTTGTTTGCTGGGCTATGTCGCATTGTGCTGGTTGGTTGTTCAGCAATTTCATCATGCACTTGGATTCGTGTGCACTTTCCCTGTGGCTCGATTCATGGCATATATATGTCCCTTCGGTTTTAGGGCATACTTTGTCGAAATATTGGATCGTTTCGGAATTTAGGGTAATGTAAGGTTTTGTAACTATCAACTTAGTCTGGTTGATGGGTAGTGGTATCATATGGAAAAAGGAGTAGGTTTCCTGGGAAAAAACTGGGATCTGTATGTTAAATATTATATTGGAACCGTTGAAGTAAGCTTGTAGCCCAAGAAGTTCATATATATTCTCGTTTGATGTTATTTTTATAAGTTGTTTTTCGAGGGTCGATTGAATTTCCGT
This sequence comes from Nemotelus nigrinus, assembly GCA_947369275.1. NCBI lineage: Eukaryota > Metazoa > Arthropoda > Insecta > Diptera > Stratiomyidae > Nemotelus > Nemotelus nigrinus. The sequence goes on along the minus strand of OX376372.1, from coordinate 90,410,018 downwards.
AAGTTCATTATCGTTAAGTATTTGTTTAGAAATAATATTTAATTTTGCAAGAACTATAGCTTCAGCAATATTGGTGAGGTGATTATTGAGTATGTCAATGTTGAAATTGATTTCGTTTAAATATTGCAGGTAGCGTAAATTGACACTTTCAGATCTGATTTGATTTCGGATAGAATTTTGTGAGTATTTTAAGTAATTAGTTATTGTTTTCTGTTGCTCGTTGATATGATTAGTTATGTTTTCGAAACGTTGGATCATTTGTTCATTAAGTTTAGTTTGCCCGTTAACTTCATTTCTCAATGTGTTTTCTCGGCTTAGAATTTCACTTATTTGGTTATTGATTTTAATTGCGTCATTTGCATCTAAGTTCCCGGTGATTTCTTTTATTATAGTCCCTAGTCCGTTGATCAGTCCTCTTTTTGTTCTTATTTTAGGGGTCAGGGTTTGTAGCTTATGATTAGTTTCTTTAAGTTTTAATTTCGTTATTGTCAGGGTACTATTAATTTCGTCCATATTTTCAAAGTTACTTAGTGATTCAGTAATTTGTTTGATATTTTCCTCGTAACGGTCTAGTCTGATTATATGTAAGAGGTTGTTGTATGTTTGTATTATACGTGCGGTTCCCAGTCGTAGTGGCAATAGTCCATTATTGTTATTGAGGTTCTGCACTTCCAGTCTCTGTCCGTTGATTGTTGCTGTCAACCTGTAATTTGGGTTTAGTTTTAATTCTGGCCTTATGAAATTTCTTATTTTTATCTGTTACTATTGTAATATAATTATTTGGTTTGACTTTATGTTTCTTATATCTAGGGGTTAGTTTGTTCCGGCGGCATTCTTTCCTAAATATAGTGGAGTTTTCGTTAAATGTTACGGGGTCTTCCCTATTTTCGTTAAGTTTCGTAAGATTTCTTTCTGTTTTCTCTTTTAACTGGATTGAGACGCATGGAAAGAGTTCTTCTTGATGGGATTTTAATTTTTCTAAATAATCATGGGGATAGCTATGTTGTAAATTCCTTTCGAATTTATATGTTCTACCATAAAATAACTCGTAAGGTGTATAGTTGGTTGCCGAATGGATGGAGTCATTGTAGTTGATTATTGCCTCATTCAGAATATCGTCATGATCTTTATTGCTTGCCTTGCTATAAATTATCCTATATTTCTCTGTTAATGTAGAATGAAACCTTTCAACTGGTCCGTTACTAGATGTTTGCTGGAAGGATGTTAGGTGGTGGTCTATATTGTATTGTTTACAAAAGTCGCCGAATATTGTTGAGGCGTATTCACTTCCTTGGTCAGATATTAGTTTTTTAGGAATCCCGTGAAGGCTTATGAAATGTTTCAGACATTTTATGATTGACTAGCTATTTCTAGAAGCGATGGTGTAAGCAGCTGCAAATTTAGAGAATTTATCTTCGATGGTGAGTATTGGTCTATTGTTAATCGTATATATGTCTGTATGAACAATATCTAAAGGTTTTTTGGGTATCTCGGGAATCTGGTATTTTAATTTCGGTGGAGATCTATCGTATTTTTGGATTTTACATGTTTTGCAACTATTGATAATTTGTGTGATTTTACTTTTCATGTGTGGGAAATAATATGTTCTCTTTAGGTGAGCTAAGGTTTCATTTATGCCACGGTGGTTGTGATTGCAGTGATAATCTCGAATTAGTTTATCTTGTGCATCTTCTTCTGTGATATCTTAAAGGAATTCTGTACAACGTATTATCTTGAAAATTTTGCTTCTGGAGAAATATTTTGTATAAATTGTTTGAACTAATTTGAAGGTGTCGTCATCTGTAAAGATGGCATTCAGTTTACTGGGTGCAAGGTATTCCTTTAAGATCTCGGTTATATTTACTTCCGTGAATTCCGAAAGATAAAATATTTTACGCTGTTTGTTACGGAATACGATTTGGGATGATGTGGGCGGTCTTTTGTTGGATTTTTCTAATATCACTTGTAGGTTAAAAACATTTAACGGTTGTTCAGAAATTGGAATGCCATCCTGGTTGTCTTCCTCTGCAGAATGGATTGTTGTTCCTAGCGTACCTTCTACTGAAGTATGATTAGTCTCGTTAATATTAACTTCAATTTTCTTTGATAGATCTGAGTTTGGTTTGATTCTACTTAATGCATCGGCGTTTGAGTTCAGTGAACCCTTTTTATAAATAACCTCATAATCATACTCTTCTAGTTTTAGTCGCCAACGAATAAGTTTCGAATTAGGATCTTTCGAGCTCATCATCCATGTGAGTGGCTTATGGTCGGTAACAATTTTAAATTTTCGACCAAACAAATAAGGCCTGAAGTATTTTGCAGCCCAGACAATGGCATAAAGTTCCTTCTCGATCGTGGAGTAGTTAGTTTCAGATGATGTAAGTGTTCGGCTAGCGTAGCAGATTGGTTTGTCACTTCCGATGGGTCCTTGGGAGATAACGGCACCAATTGCGTAATTACTAGCATCAGTAGTCAGCACGAATGGTTTGAAAAAATCCGGGTATTGAAGGATTGGATCGTTAGTTAAAAGATCCTTGCAAAGATTGAAGGTGCGTACGTATTCATCATCCAGTATAACTTTGTTCCCTTTTTTGAGACAATTCGTCAGAGGCTTGGTAAGTTTGGCGAAGTCTTAAATGAACTTTCTGTAACATCCCAATAGTCCCAAAAATGATTTTATCTCCTTCTGTGTCTGAGGAATGGGGAATTCCTTTACCGCTTGAATTTTGTCCGGATTCGGTTTCACGCCTTCGGTTGTTACTAAATGTCCCAGGAAGGATACTTCCTTATGCAAAAATTCGGATTTATCAAGCTGAACTTTTAAATTGGCATCCCGTAATTTAGAAAAAACTTTTTTTAAGTTTTCAGGGTGCTCTTGGAGAGAAGTAGAGTAGACAATTATATCATCTAGGTAAACTAGACAAATTTTACTTTGCTCGTCTTTGAGAACGTTGTCCATTACACGTTGAAAAGTGGACGGGGCATTTTTCAGCCCAAAAGGCATGCGGACGTATTCAAAGTGGCCACCATCTACAGTGAAAGCTGTTTCGGAACATCTTGTGGGTCCATCTCTATCTGATGGAATCCACTTGCCAGGTCCAGTGTGGAAAAGTACATGCATTTTCCCAATTTGTCTAAAATTTCGTTTATATTTGGAAGAGGGTATCGGTCGCTTATTGTCTTTTCATTAAGCTTCCGGCAATCAATTACAAGGCGCCACTTTTTCTTTTTGCTAGCGTCTTGTTTTTGAGGGACAACCCAGACAGGAGAGCACCAAGGGGAATAACTTGGACGTATAATGCCCTGTTTGAGCATGTCGTCGACTTGTCGTCGGACCTCGTCCTTGTGGACATATGGATATCTATATGACTTTGTATAGATAGGTATGTCATCGAATGTATTTATTTTATGTTTTATTTCATTAGTGAACGTGAGTTTTTGGCCTTCTTTGAAGAATATATCTGCGAATTGTGTACAGAGATCAAATAAAGTTTTACGCTCTTCAGTGTTTAAATGGGACACTCTTAGCAATTCGGTAATGTTTTTACCGCTAAGGTCATCAGGAACGTCATTTGAATATCCGATATTAAAGTTATTAATCTCTGTGAATGAGGAAGGCGAATACACAAAAACTTTCAATGGTTGCTCTAATAAGAGTGTTTCTTCCTTTTCTGATTTGTTAAGGACTTCAACTAAACTGTACCATTCCCTAGCTTGGTAAATACCTTCCTGCACAATCAGGTTTGGTTTAATTACTATTTGTTGGATGTAAATATCACCATCACGAATGTCTACAGGTAATTTCACAATTAATTTTGATTTAGGTGGTACAATATACTTTTGTGACATGAAATTTGGTTTAAATCGTAAAGGTATGGTAGAATTGTTTGTTATCAAGGTTCGATTGGCGAGGTCAACTTTCGCTCCCAATGTGGTTAGTGCATCTAATTCTATCAGACCATCGAAGTAGCCATGAAATCGAAATACCAAAAACCGAATATTTCCATCCTGGTTAAATTCTGCGAAATTTGGAAGAGTGACTTCTTTGTCTATACTGTGTGTTGTGAGAACTGTAGTTATGTTAGTTGGCTTGATTTGTTTGACATCCATTGAGTGAGTGAATTCGGGGTTAATGAATGACGATGAAGAACCTGTATCAATCAAAAATTTCAATGGACGCCCAAATGGTGAGGAGATATGGATATAGGGCAAAACAAATCCATGTTTATTGGTGTCTATGTAGCCGATTGGGGTTTGGAGGCATTTGATTGAAAATCCGAATCATCCACAACGGGTTCTGTTGAAGCATATTGATCCTTTTGATTTTCTTGAGGCAACTGATTAGATTCATAATCATTAGGATAGTATTCGATTGGCTCATTAATAAAAGGGAAACCGAGGTAGTCTTCTTCGTAACTATAATAGATTGGGTAGTATTGGTCAAATGTATAGGGGTTGTATGCTGGGTTTTCTGTTGGGCCTGAGTTATGTCCTGACTCATCTATGTTTAAAAGAGCTCTATTCCCGAAATTATTATTAAATTGATTAACCTGCGGTTTGAATTGTTTTGTGTTGCCTGAACTGGTGTCCATAGGTTCTGGTTTAGGGAATTGATTGCCTGGACGTGAAAAATGTTGCTGTTGTTGTTGAGGGTGAATAAAATGAAATGAAGGTCTATTTTGGCCAAAAGGGTTTATAGTGAATCTTTGTTGGGGGTGTGGGTTGAATTGTGGTCGTTGTTGAAAAGGTGAGTTAAAATGGAACCTCGGTTGCGGAACAGGATTGAACCGTGGTGGCATGGGTGATTGACCAAATGAATTCAGGAACCGTTGAGGTGAATTATTTTTAAAGTTTAATTGCGGTGGCAATAGCCCAGGAAATTGTATTTGAGGCTTCGATAAGGGTGGAATGGGTTTTGGGCCAAAGACTTGTTTCTGTCCATCCGATCTTGCATAGGAAATATTTTGTTCCTTAATGCAATATGAAAATGCAACAGCTAGCGATTCAGGTCTCATTGCTCTTATTGTGAAACCTAATGGTTCCCGTAAACCCGAAAGAAACGCATTAAGGCACATTTCGCTAAAAAGTTCCTTTTTAGATGTAATTACACTTGAGTTTTTTTTCATGTATAGTGAAATGATTCGTCATGCTCGCTAAGATCCCGACAACTTTCGAATAGAATTTTTCTACGGAGTTGGTGCCTTGTCTCACATTATGCAGATCTCTAATGAGATACGTCTCATTCCTCTTGTCTGCATAGTGTAGCACTAAATTTGATTTAATTGCACTCCATTCTAATGGGGTCGCGTACATATTAAGAACCTCATTTGCGGGTCCAACTATTTTATTCCTAATAGCCCGCAGAAGTATCTGGCCATATGGCGTACCGTTAGTATAAGATATTAAGGACAGAATTTCTTCGGCATTATGCAAAAAGTCATATAAAAGGTTTGTATTACCGTCAAATCGGGGAAGGTCTTTAATAGCGTCTGGTACCCTTAAGTTATTAAAAATGTCGTTTGGGGTTAAGTGGATAACATTTTGCTCCGGAACAGAAGCACTGGGTAGGTTACTTGCGTGAATTTGGTAATCGTTTCCCGTAGCCATATTTGGGTTTTATTATCTATTTGTTGTTCACTAACGTTATTCTTATATTTATCGGAAAAACTGGTTAGTTCACTATTATTGGTTAAATTTCCACGATTGTTATTAATTGAGCTAGAAAACAAATTAGATATTTTCTTTAAGCTTTTCGAAAATGTTCCTCTAACTGCAAGATCTAAACGATTATGCGAATAGTTTGAACTTCCGGAAATTTCACCATCACTCGAATCACCACTTTGTTCACTAATATTTTCTAGTTTTCTATTGCTAAACTTACTTCTACGAGGTAGATTAGTTGGATAGGGTGAAGTAGAACGTTTTCTTTTATTAGGAGAGGACATATAAGGAAATCCAATTTCGACTTACCCGATGATGAGTAGAACTTTGATCATTTTAAAGATCTCGACGAGGATTCCTATATCCTTTGTCCTACTTGTGGTGTTTCTTGCCAACTGGTCACTTTCTTACGGTGTTCCCCCGTAAGTGCTTGCACACGACACAGTTATTTTTCACAGTTATTTTGCACTGCCGATCACGTTTTCGCGTTTGGCCGATATTCCTTCGACCCGCCGATACTAATTTAATTAATCAATAAACCGTCGATTATTTTAATCGATAAACCGTCGATTATTTTATTTCACTTGATCGATTTGAAACGCCACAACACCCGATCTTACCCACTGCGCCATTTAAATCTTAAACTTAGAGCTTTTTGAAAAAAAACGATATTTTAATTCTTTAATCAAACGTTTATTATGGACTTCGATTATAAAACTGACTCAGGTTGATTCGCTACATCTATTTATTATCATTTGAACTGCTGACTTGCAGCAGGTGTTGTTCTAGATTCAATGAATTTGGAATTTGCATTTTGTTTACGTTGCGGCATGTGCCGGGAAATGTTGTAGACGAAAGGTGTAATAGCCGGATGTGCATTTGAGGTCACGTTGCTTGGTGGATTCGTTGCTTATGGTGGTGTTACCGTAACTCGCGCTTTTCTTCTCCCGTTTTAGATTTTCAATTTTCTGGCTCCGTGCGTTGTCACGAGCACTGGGTCTGCGTAGTCAGCCCATGTTGCAGAGCCTCGGTGGTTTCCTTTACGGAACTATGCTCCCTTTTGTCCCTGGGTAATTTATATACCAGTTTGCGGCTACGAATTCATGACAGATGAATATCACGTAGCATTCCACTTCAGACCTTAGCACTCTTGGTTCTGGACTTCGGTCTGGTTCTAAGTTGTGCTAAGGCCAATTTTCAACTTCATTTTTGCTACAAAAGAAAACAGGAGAAACAAACTAACCCCACGATCTAGTAAACAAAACGTGAAAAGAAATAATAGATTGACCATAATTACCTTTAAAGATAAGAAAATACACAAATCAAAACTGAAGAAAAAAAGGAAATTTCAGGTTCACCAGGATACAGGGACAGAGACTGGAATTACACGACCTACGCAACAACCAGGGACTTCTACCACTACAACTAGGGACAGCTAGACTCATCGAAGGACACAAAGACTTTATACATATTATACGCTTGGAAATGTACAGCACTAGCCTCGATAAAATACAAACCTCACTCCTGCGACTAAGCAATGTACATGAACTTAACGATGCATTACATACTACAAAAATTAAACTACTTGAACTACAAACTAAACTAGGAACACCACTACCAAAATTCCGAAATAAACGAGGACTGATAAACGGACTGGGTACAGCCATAAAATTTCTCACAGGTAACTTGGATTCAAATGACGCCGTTCGCTTAAACAAGAAAATTGATAAATGAATTTCAAACCAATATACTTTACAAAATGTCGCCAATGATCAATCTTTCCTTAACCATTAAATGATTCAAAGGTTCAAGAATATCACTGACCATATAAACACACAGCGAAAAATCGTATCAAATTACTTTAGACTAAACCAAGAACTGATGAACAACGGAATAAGAAAAAACAATGATCTTCTTCAACACATTCAAATCCTAAACCAAATTAATTATCAAATAGACATTCTCCATAGCCACTTGTCAGATATATCAGAAGCAATTATTCTAGCAAAACTAGGCATAATATCAAAACAAATTCTGAGCCCTGAGGAGCTCTCGAAAGTTCATACTTCTCTAAAAAAAGATATGATTAATTTACAATCTGAAGAAAATATTTACGAGCTCTTAGCACTACAAGCTTATCAAAATGGCACTAACACAGTATTTAATGTCCAGATTCCAATTATCCGGAATGAAAATTATACCCTTCTCCACCTAATTCCGATTCCCACACAAAATAACCTCAAAATAGCATCAAAACCTTACATAATCCTAAACCCGAACAATATCCAACACTTTCAAGAAAGATGCTCGGAAATCGAAAAAGTAGTCTACCGCCAAAAGTCACCCTACGTGGAAAGCAAAAAAACTTCTAATTGCATCAGCAACTTGGTCCAGAACAAACTCGCCGAATGCGAATTCCTCGAAGCGGACGGAGAAATCGAAATTTTCCAACCGGAGAACAACTATACCCTCCTCGTTAACAGCCCAAAAGTACCCATAAACTCTAATTGTCCGTTTGCCCCGGATACTGCCTCGGGAACAACACTCATTCACTTCGAAAACTGTGACATACAAATAAATGGGATCGCTCATGAGGGGGAACCGAGAAAATTTTGGGACGACGTTATCATCCACACAACAGCATTTGGAAAAATTAATTATACAACACAGAAGGATAACTTTACCTTGGACCCATTACAAAAACCTAATTTTGATACTATCACAGCCATCGGAAACCTTGAGAAATACAAAACACAGGATCTCCCATTTCCTGCAAATCTTACAAGGCGTTGCATATCTGACTATTGCAGCATACGTCATTTACAAGTTTCGAGAATCCAGATTCGAAGTCAATGCATCCGCTCCGGCAACAGCAACCCGAAAACTATAGTTCCTGTTACCTACGCTTCAGTCCGAGGAGGGAAGAGTTACATCTACGATGTCCACGTGACCCAATCATAGCTTATTCTAATTACCTATAGTTAATTCTAATTACCTTGCATATTTTCGGCCTCACGAAAACGATCTAGTTTCATTCACCTAAATTTATGAAATTCAAGTATCGACCGCAGCGTATCCTGTCGAATATCAATTTGCATTTTTCTCTCCTTTGCACATGCAACTGAGTAAGCACTATTGTAAATTTATAAAACTTGCTTCTCAGATTTGCCAGACAGTTTCGTTTTGTATCGAAAGCTATAATAAACTTATTTCAAATTGAAACCAAGTATTTTTTTTATCATACGGGAAGGTACATAACATAACTCGCGCGTAGTACGGTATCCGCAAAAGATTACTAATTGCGGCGGTAGTTTTTCATCTATGAATTTAGTGTTGAGTTAGTCCTATTGTTAGTTTATTTATAATGGCGCTGTGAATTTGTTTTTGAACTGAAAATCGGCAATCCTATGGTATGAGAGCCGATTGTAATTGAACAACTCTCTACCATATAGTTCATTTCCCAGTTTAAGATGGATGTTTTCGATGCCGCTTTGCTTCTTGCTCAATAAAGTAAGTAACCATGTTTAAACTTAACTATGAGCCACTTTTCTGGCATTAGAATTTTGTTAATGGGCCGCAATTTGCATAGATGCATTCGGCAATCATTTCGACTCCTACTTTGTTTACATTGATATGACAACATGAGTTTTGTCAAAGAAGAGCAGTGATAGCATTTTGTAAGAAGAACTGGTGCCGTACACATATGCCCATGTACGTGTATGGTGCCCATCCATTTCTTCTATATCCTTGGTGTTGGCTTTCAAAACAAATTATATTCTCGAACCATTGATATAAAACTATAGAGGATATGGCACAAGAGAAATAATTGTTGCTATTTTTTGTATTCTTTATTTGTGGTTGTAAAAAACCGCACACAACTGAAAAACACAATGGCGTCGTAATTATTGTATTTGCGATTGGAGGGAGGTAGCAATGCCTCCTAGAAGTACGGGCCGTCAGGCTACGTAATCGTTCTCGCTGTGACGTCATGGCTGTAGGGAATTTGACATTTCCACGAGGCAGTGCCGACACACACCGAGATTTCACTTGCGGTTTTTTTTAGCTAAAATATGAACAAAACGTTAGTTTTTTGTGCGCGGATGCATTGCAGTGTTAATATTTAGTTATAACTTGCATTTTGTGTCACTCAATTGTATCGAAAGTGAATCGACACAAAACACCACATAACCTAAGAACATCTGACAAACATTTCGTGGCGAATTTTTCTAATTATACCGCGCGCACCGCATTAATTTGTGTTTTAGCTGTTCACTAGCACTGTTCCCCGGATCTCACTTTGTTTTCACTTTACTCACTTTAACACAACCCGTACAATTAACATTTGCCCGCGGACGTCCCATAAGACTATGTGTGTTTCTCGCGACATTTTGGCCTACTGCTCTGACGTCATCATTCTGCATTACGGCCCGTACTTCTAGGAGGCATTGGAGGTAGCTAGGCTGCAAAAGTACCATGCCGGTGTATTTCCAAATTGAAATAGTAAATATATCCTTGAAACCATATCTAAATGATTGTTTTTCAAATTCAATTTATGCATACAAATGGCAACGCATAGTACTCTAAATATTTGATGTTACTACTTTTAAAGATGCATTTTTTATTTGAGTGCGGATGAATATTTTGCGATTTCAGTGATGTATCCACGATCGTAAGAGATTTTATAATGCTGCAATTGCGGAACCCAAGACCATTTAGGCTACGATTTTGAAATTATCTACAGATTCTGCACACAACAATCGCAAAATATTCATTTAAATATAGAACTATTGTAAGAGTGCTAAAGGTCATTATAATATATTTACATGTACATGATCTATGCACATATATAAATATATATATATATATATATATATATATATATATATATATATATATATATATATATATATATATATATATATATATATATATATCTATATATATATATATATATATCTATATATATATATATATATATATATATATCTATATATTTATATATCTATATATATATGTATATATATATATATATATATATATATATATATATATATATATATATATATATATATATATATATATATATATATATATATATATATATATATACATATGTATATAAATGTATATATGCATATGTATATACATATATATATATATATATATATATATATATATATATATATATATATATATATATATATATATATATATATATATATATATATAAATATATATATATATATATATATATATATATATATATATATATATATATATATAAATATATATATACATATATATATATATATATATATATATATATATATATATATATATTTATATATATATATATATATATACATATATATATATATATATATATATATATATATATATATATATATACATATATATATATATATATATATATATATATATATATATATATATATATATATATATATATATTGTAGCAAAAATGTGAATGAGCTCGACCTTAACACAACTTAGAACCAGACCGAAGTCCAGCACCAAGAGTGCTAAGGTCTGAAGTGGAATGGCTAGCGCCATTCAAGAGGCAAAACAAAAAAAAAGAATTGCCCCGAGAGCAGGGTACCCTAGAAATGGCCGTGAAGGCCCCTCGTCCGCATTAGCGGAGCACCCTTTAACCAACCCCGACGGATGCTCGGGTGCCGCTTTGCTAGCTCGCTGCGGCTGGGGTGGGTTCATGAAAATAATGGGGATGGTTGGATCTCTAGAGAAACGGGATGCTACTTAATATTCGTCCGTCATGAATATGTAGCCGCAAACTGATATGTAAACATATCCAGGGACAAAAGGGAGCATAGCTCCGTAAAGGAAACCACCCATGGCTCTGCAACATGGGCTGACTAAGCAGGCCCAGTTCTCGTGACGACGCACGGAGCCAGAAAAATTGAAAATCTAAAAGGGAAAAATGTGGGAAGAGGGCTACCTCTCCTTTCAGAGGAACCCGGGTGAGGCAGACAGCCCCGGGCCCCCGATGGTAGTGGACCCCTGACCCCGATGGTCTGGGGTCCTCCACCCTCTGATACTGGCCATAATATCAAAAATTCAAAAAATCTAAATTTACATCAAATAAAGCAACCAGAAACTACAAGGTATGGCCAGTATCCCTCCCTTTAACGAGCTGAAAATGCTGAAAAATCACGAAAGAAAGCACTATCTATTCATATGCCAGCAGGCCACGCGCGGACCCTGAAAGTGAAAAAAACTTCCCGGACTTTCGCCTAATAAGAAGGCCAAGGGTTTAGTATTAACAATGCATGATTATTTCATTGATATCATCAAGTACATAAATTTGATGTAGACTTATAGCCTTAATGTGAACCTACTAAATTTCAAGGTTTTTTTTCATATTAGTTGCACGGAATAAAGTCAATCAAAGTAATATTGAAATTTCAAATGCGATATTCGAAATAATTTCCGATCTTTTGCTTGACTTTGATTCTTTTTATTTATGACGCGAATGGGTGGTTGGCCCCTACAAACATGGCCATGCTTCTATCCCCACTTTCAATTGGAACAATAAGATCGGTACTGCCGATTTTAATTCAATAAGCTCAATATGTAACTTGATTAACATACCTTCAATATAAATTCCTGCATTGAATAGGATACGAGAGATAACACCGTGGTATTTACTAAATATTATTTGGTGTTATAACAAATAAAATTACATAATTCGCGATTATATGCACAAATGTTCGATAGATAATAGTCAATTTACGTAGAAAACTGTACGTTTGAAATAGTATTATCAATAATTTAATTAGCCCTTCGGCGAGTGGCCTTAGTTCTATTAATTAGCTTAAATCTAGTGTAAATGCGTGATTACAACTAATATAAGAATCGAAAATCAGATTTACTAGAGGTTCGATTAAGATTTAAACATTTTAAATACATTAACAAGTGCATGTATTATGTAAAGGCGACATTAATCAAATAATACCTCAATATTCTTCATGAAAAATCATTAATAAGAATCTTATTCCAATAATATAAAAACTCTAGCGCACCTGAACCGCTAGAAACACTAATGTTCGAAGAACAGTAGAAGAATCGTGCAGGTTTTGAGTGCATATTCCACCACATGTGCTGCTTATTACGGCCAAACTGTTTCAAATGCCACGTTTTACTTTGGTCTCAAGAATGCATTATAACTCATATGGTGGAAGGTTTCAGATATTACCACTGGCATGAATTTCAACGTTTATGAGAGCAAAACACGGGTTAATTATATTCGTTATCAGTTGTTTATTTCACAAAATTTTGAAAGCAGCATCTCATATAACATCAATGAAGAAAATGCTCAGTGCCTGCAGCACTGTAACTGAAGTTGGTGTTTGGGGCTGCGATCCGAAAAATTTGCAGAACTTTGGGAATTGAAACATTGGTTATTTATTTTCATTGTAAATGTTTCCGGTATGAATACTTACTGTTAGCATTTATTGATACAAAAGTAGCACAACCGACTCGTGCTGGCAACCTTTCGCCAGTATCAGAGCCAAGAATATATCACATCTGCTTCACGTTGTTATATTACATTCGAAGTTATAGGAGTATAAAGAAATTTAGGGTTACTTGTAGCGAGTTTTTTCAAATAATCGAAAGCTTAATATTTGCTGTTTATTGCCACTACAATATCATTACCATTTGAAAATTCTAAGATAAAACCGCTTAATAAAGATATTGCAATTAAACACAAAACCAACAATAGCTGGCAACCCTATCATGGCTTTTCAACCAAATTTGGCTTGAATGATGTTGTTGATAGGTTTCATTAATAGCATGTTTTTTGTATTGATTTCATGACTGCACTGGAAGTTATAGGGCAAAAAGTTTTATTTTCCTGAGCGAATTTTCAAAACCAAAGACACAAAAATTACCATAGCTGGCAGCACCAATTAAATTTCCACCAAACAGAGCTGGCAGCACAAACCAAATTTCCACCAAACAGAGATTAGAGTAAGGTTCAGCTACTGTGTCGATTTCATGAAAATCTGGTAACTAATTCACTTCATAGGGCAAAAAGCAGTTTTTTTTCTTTGTAATTTTTCAAGATGGCACCACTGGCACAGAATTGCCCACAATTCAAAATTGCTTCTATCAGACCTGGTCCTACTCAAGTCCAATGCATTCTGTAAATTTCAGCTCTATGTGATTATTGGTTCGTGAGTTCCCGTGAACAGAAGTTTTTGATGCTAAAAATATAGGTTAACTGGGAGAGGGTTACCGTTCTTGTCCGACATTAAATTTTCAAAGTTTTACTTTGAACGTGTAGATAAAACATAAGATTTGTATACAGATTGGTTTTATTGTAAGAAACGGACATTTTTTTGAATATTCGGTGGTTTGAATGTTTTCACTTCCAAATTATTTTTTTTCAAATTAAGACACCAAAATTATCATAGCTGGCAGCTCCAACCGAATTTTTCAACCAAATTTCTAGCAAACGTGGTTTAAAGTAAGGTCCAGCTACTGTGTGAATTTTGTCAAAATCAGAATTTATAGGGCTAAGAACAGTTATCTTTTTTAGTGATTTTTCAAGATGGCAGCACTGGCACAGAATCGCCTGCTTTTCAAAATCACTTCTATCAGACCTGGTCCTAGTTAAAACCAATACATTCTGGGAATGTAAATTAGTTCTGCTCATTGAATCGTGAGTTTCCGTGAACAGAAGTTTTTGATGCTAAAAATATAGGTAAAAAATATAGGATATATGTTATGCATCATAACGTCAGACGTGCGTGAAGTAGTCCCCGTCGGAAATAAATTAAATTTCCGTATATATTTAAACCATAATCCACCATATTGTTTACTTATCTGTGTATTTACTCTGTGCCGACGCGCTGATTTTATGTGCGGTGCTAACGTGGGTTCCTTCTTTCTTGGCAATATAATTTTTACCCTTCTTCTTTTCCCTGTGAGGAACCAGTGCGAAAACAAGGTCGCGTAACGTCGCGTCGTCCTCTTAATCGCGTCAACAGTAAAACTCTGAGGGGTCGACCCGGTTTTCTGTTGTATATATACCTTGGACAATTCAGTAAAGGTCATTTAGTTTATTTCTATTAGCATATTTCCCTTTTTTCATGTTCCTCATAAGTGAAAGTGTATAAATCGAATCAGTTATAACGGAAAGTGAGAACAGAGAAGTAAATTTCACATATGTTAACAGAACATTTGTATTAGTAATTAATCCTACTTCTAAATTTGGTTCTTATGTTATTTTATCAACAATAAAATCCAACTGGTCATAGCTCAGTGACATTGTTACAAGCTCTTGACTACTAGAGTGCGAGTTCGATCCCACATCAGTACTTCAGCTTTTTGTAAGTTTCAACATATTGGGAAAAATAAATCGCTTTGATTTCAAGTAAAAACAATTTAAATGATAAAATAGCACTTTCAATTTGAAACAATTTGAAACAATTATAAATCAAATACATATGCAATATAATAAACACACATAATATTTTTAAATTAACTTCACTGGCCGAGCTATTGAAAAGTTAAATTGACATTATAATTCCATAGCTTATCAGTTTTGGTAGCAACGTTACATTAGCAACCGCTTAGCGATCTGACGATCAAATCCACACGACGATCGAATCCACACGGCGCCGAATTTTAGCCCGCATTTTTGATAAAAAAAAATATATATATATATATATATATATATATATATATATATATATATATATATATATATATATATATATATATATATATATATATATATATATATATATATATATATATATATATATATATATATATATATATATATATATATATATATATATATATATATATATATATATATATATATATATATATATATTCCACTTACCTACCAACCAATTGGTTTTTGTCTATGATACCAAGTCTAGATAATTGCATACTTTCGGGCACTTATCATATTGGACACTTCTGAGCATCGAATCGACAAATTCATTAATTAATCATGAGCTTCAAGTGCAGCCTCGAAAATTGCTTTGCCTTCGACAGCACGATGAAATTCGTGATATGCAAAGCTTTCTGCAATAGAAAGTTGCACGGTGCCTGCATGGGTGCTCCCAGAGATTGGTTCCACCCGTATCTCGAGAGTCATTTTATCTGTACAGACTGCCAAAATATTGAAAGACTCTTAAAAATTATGTATGACAACTTAATTAGCTATATTGGGACACTTAATTCGGAAAAAGACAATATCATATCCAAGCAACTTGCACAAGCACGAGCAAATGAAGAATTCCTGTCGGAAATAGCAAATTATTTCGATGGTCTGGCGTCTACCTTTTCTAAATCGAACAGTATTAGCCACGGAAAGTCTTTTGACACGCTTGGGAAGAAAATGGATACTCTAATTGATAAAATGGGTTCCATTGCATCGAATTTATCCACTTTCAATAACGCTAATGATACTTGCCAAGCAAACAACAAAGGCACGCTTGTAAATTTTGAACAATTTTCACGAACGTTAAAAATGCAAACTGACAGACTCACAGACGCTTTTTCTGAGCAACAACTAAAATTAGCTGATATCAGCAGAAAATTGGAGGATTTAGACCATCATTGCAAAACCTCAAGAAATGATGCAGACGAAGATTTATTAGCGAGCGAGATAACACTCCATCAGGAGCTCCTTAACACAACGTTGGAAATAAATAATAACACAACGGCTATGAATACGAGGACGCAGGACAAAGCAACATCACCTATAAGGAATCTAGCTAAGGGTATAACTCCATCTACTCAGTAAACATTTTCAAACCTCAACGGTGAAGCCCCAATTTACAAGTTCGGTACTTTTTGGTCCCAAAACGATTGGCAGAATCGTCTACAAAAAATAAAAAAAACGCACGATATTCTTCACAATAAGAGCTCGTCTTCCAAATTAACGACTTCAGTAAACAAAACTGCATTTTTTGTGAGAGGGATTCCTTTTTCTGCTGACGAGGAATGGTTGGGAAAGATTCTCGAAGCTCGAAGCATATAAACGACTACGAAGTGAAATTTTTATCCCAGCGTAAACATATATCCTCAAGACGGTGTAAGGTCTTCATCCCATCAAAATACGCCTGGCTTTTTACTTGCTTGAGTGGAAACAACAGCTCCATCAATTGGAAAGGAGTGACATTCAGCCCCTGGAGAAACATCACCGACAAAACTAGGTATAAGAATAAACAAAAAATTGTAAGAAAAAATTGTATCCCTAGTCACACCTTTACCCAATTTCCTTCCACCCATAAAACTCACCCATCACGTACTCAGTCCCAATTTTCAATGACAACAGATAATTCTTCCTTATCTGACTGTTCCAATGCTTTTACTCATAATAATAGTAATGCACTGATACCCCCAGAAGTTAACACGGCATCTTCTCCCTCAAGCAGGTGCACCAACGTTGTTAATAAACACTCCTCCAAGGTTTCCAGTCAGGCCGCCGTAAACTTAGCTCCTACTACGAGCAATATAATATATTCTTCTAATGGTAGTAATATGACATCTGAATCTCTTCGAAGATCAGGCAACCCTGAAATTGTAGGCTGAAGGGCAGTTTGAATGTATTAACTCGATCGTACAATAACTGCTAATAGTGGCTACTATTACGCCTGACAATATTCAAAGTAATATCGTGGAAACGAAGTAAAATTTCCTTGTACGAAATTTTTATGTAAAATTCTCGTCTTGGAACAATCTCCTCGTACGAAATTCCTTGTACGAAATTTTTATGTAAAACTTCTCGTCTTAGAACAATCTAAGCTTCAACGTAGCGAATTTAACCGCCCCTACTAGTGTCGGCTGAGATTTGTTTAAGTAAAAAAAATAACGACGATGTTTTTCTACAAAAGTCTTTTTTTGGTCGCCGACCGATCTGGCTTACCGGAAAAGACTGTCCTTTATTGTTAATCATTCCATCTTTTATATCAATGATAATACAGTTATAACAAATTCAAAAACTGCGCGAATCAAAAATAATTATATAGTTCCGAAAATTTACCACCGCGTGCAATTAGGGCGCTCTAGTCGCCATCTATGTATATGACATTTCGGCAAGTGTCAAAACGTCAGTTTTGTTTTGAAGTTACACAACACCCTCTCTCTTTGGGGGAAAACAATTTTTTCTTTTGTATGAAAAGAAAATTTTTTTTTTTGAATTTTAATTTTTAGGTTCGCACATTACAATTTCATATAATTTGATGCTGTTATTCTATATTTCTTTTCTTGATTTTTTTTCTTTATTTTGACTTAATTTTATCTTATAGTGTACATATTGTTTGATTCTATGACTCAATTAGGGTAGTTTACAAAAGATATATATATATATATATATATATATATATATATATATATATATATATATATATATATATATATATATATATATATATATATATATATTTTTTTTTTTTGTTTTATGTTTTTTTTTTCGTTATTTAATTCATCATAATTGTTACTTAAATATAATTTTGAGTACACACATTTCATTTGTTAATATAACTATATGTATTTTTTCTCGCATATATTTTTTTTTTTGACATGTATACTTATTTTGTTACTTATTTGGTATTGTTTTACATTAATCTTGTTGTACATATTCAAATACGTTTATCTAGTAATTTTAAATTAATGGTGTATATAATTTTAGCAGATTGTTGTGGTATTTCTTACTTTTTCCGTTTATTAATATATTGGTATTAACACCATTTCTTTTTAATATTTCATATGGTCCGTGATATGTACTCTGTAATTTTTTTCTGTTAATATTTCTGACTAGAACTAGATCTCCTACTTTGAAATTTGCTGGATTTATAATACTATGAGTATCTTATCTATTTTTTCTTTTCATTTTTACTTTCTCGACCAATTTTCGAGCCAAACTAATGCTATTTTTGAGTCTAATTTTCAGTTCATTAGCAAAATTGTCTAAATTGTTTATTGGTTCGTTTTCTTCTACAATATCGTCTCGGGCAATTGGGGTAATCTTCCATAGATAAGTTCATATGGAGAATATTGCGTGTCTATATGTGGGGTAGTATTATACGCGAAAGTATAGTACGGTATCCATTTGTCCCATTCATAATCATTAGCAAAATTAAGCAAATATTCGTTTAGCACTCTGTGGTTACGCTCCACAGTGCCGAGTGTTTCGTGATGATATGGTGCTGAGAAAATTTGTTGAATTTTTAATAAATTACAAATGTTTTCCATAAGCTCATTAACGAATTCAGTTCCATTGTCTGATTTCAATATTTTGAAAATACCGTGTTTTAAAATTAATTGTTCTACTAATGTTTTGGCAATGGTTTTAGCGTCTTTTGTTTCTATTGGGTAGGCAATAACGTATTTAGATAATTCGCATTGCATTGTAAGGATATATCTATAACCGTTGGATATTCTTAGTGGTCCTACTGTATCTATAGCAATTGTTTCAAATGTATTTTTCGGTGTGTCAGTTATTGTTTGCTTTTCTTTTATATGTTTTGTTTGTTTATTTTTCGTACAAATTTCACAGTTTTTAATAAATGTTTTTATCATCTTGTTCATATCTTTCCATATAAATTTTGTTTTAGTTTAAGTAATGTCTTTCTTACACCCAAGTGTCCTCCTATCGGTGTTGTGTGGTAATTATTTATTAGTTTGAATTGTATTATTTTCTCAGTTATTCGTTTTGGTGGTTTGTATAATATTATTTTTAGGGGCTCTTTATTATTTGTTAGGATACTATTCTGTAGTTGATTAAATTTGTTTTTAAATTCTTCTTTATTTACAATGTTATATATCTCATCTCCTTCTTCTATGTATGTTTTCGTAATATTTCTTCTAGTTGCTTGTGATGTCAGTTTCTCCAATGTTGGAACTAATTCCGATGGATTTTCGCTGCATCGAACTAAGATCTGATTGTCTTCAAACGTAATTTTTGGAATGCTCCCTATTTCGAATTTTAATTTTGCTACATTTTTTACATCAGCTGGGGAATCGCTGCCCCATATGTAGATTTCGTTAGCCATTAGATTATGTTTTAGTTTGCTTACTTTTCATGTTTGCACTTTTTTTTAGTGTTTTCTAAGTTTTTTTTACCATATTTCTCGTAAGGGGTAATACTTTCATCTCTTCGGTAATATTTCTCTGCTTTGGTATCATATCTTTTAACGTATCTGAATTTAATTTGATGCGTGATAATGCATCTGCATTAACATTCATTTTGCCCTTTCGATATATTATATCGAAGTCGTAATCGCATAAATCTAGTCTTATGCGCGTCATCTTTGATGATGGGTTTTTATGTGTAAACAATGATATAAGAGGTCTGTGGTCTGTAATGACCGTAAGTTTGTTTCCAAATAGATAAGGTCTAAAAAAATTTATCGCCCAATGGATTGCTAATTATTCTTTTTCGATGATCGGTTTTTTTATTTCATGTTTCACTAGGGTTCTACTTGCGTAGGAAATTGGTAAGTCATGTCCTATTTCGCCTTGTGAGAGTACTGCACCTACTGCATAGTCTGATGCATCGGTTGTGACAATAAATGGTTTATTGAAATCTGGGTACTGTAATATCGGTGCATTCATCAGTTTATTCTTTAGTTTTTCAAATGTTGATTGACATTTTTCTGTCCATAAGAATTTCGTATTCTTTTTTAATAAATCGTTCAGGCATTTGGTGGTTTTGGCGAAGTCTGGGATAAATCGGCGGTAGTAATTCGCGAATGCAACGAATCTTCGGACTTCGTCTGCATTTAAAGGTACTGGATAGTTTCTAATTGCATTAAATTTTGCAGGGTCTGTACGGACTCCGTCCTTTGTGATTAAGTGTCCCAAATAAACTACTTCACTTCTTAAAAAATTGCATTTTTCAGGGTTGAGTTTGAGGTTGTATTTTTCTAGCCTATCAAATATTTTTATTAGATTGCTATTATGGTGTGCGAGGCTGCAACCAAAGACAATTATGTCATCAACATATAAAAAGGCTGCTGAGTCTAGACCACTCAGAGCTATTGTTAGCATGCGTTGGAAGCTATTGGATGAAATGGATAGACCGAAAGGTAATCGTCTGAATTGATAATGTCCTTTGTTTGTCGAAAAGGCTGTTAATGGTCTTGATTCTGTTGTCAGTTCGATTTGGTGAAAGGAACTTGTCATGTCAAGAGTGGAGAAGTATTTCGCTCTCCCTAGCCTGTCTAAGACATCTTCTAATCTTGTTAATGAAAACTTATCATTAACAATTTTTTTGTTCAGTGCTCTGAAATCCACTACAAGTCTCCATTTTGTTAGGCCTGACTCACTTTTCTTTGGTGTCAAAAGTAATGGTGAGTTGTATGGGCTCGTGGAGTTTTCGATAATGTTATCATTTAGTAATTGATTTACTTGTTTATTTATTTCATCAATGTGTGTATGGGGCAATCTACAGTTTTTGATATACGTTGGAGTGTTATCTGTGACGTGTATTTCTTGTTTATAAAAATTATTTGCAGTAAGAGGGTAGTGTTCTAGTTGAAAGATATGCTGATAATGTTGAATTATTTCTAGTATCGATTTTTTGTCTTCTGAGTTCAAGTGGTTTATGTTGATATGTTTTAGTAAATCTTTAAATCTGTGCTTATCTCTGATGTCTTTATTCACTGAAGAAATGTCTTTATGTGATTTGTATCTAGCTAATGGTTCTGTTTCTATTTTAAAGTTTTTAATTACAATGTCCTCTTCGTTAGTGTTAAGTAGTTTTATATGTTTAATGCCTTCTGCTGGTATTATTGTTTTACCTATGTAGACTCCCGGTGTGATTTCTTTATTAACTATCACACTGTCTTCTTCAATGTTAAAGTCAACTGGACAGATAAATTCACATCGTGCGGGTATCGTTAATTTGTATATTTTGGAATCTGTACTGATTGGTATTGTATAATCTTCACCGTCGATATTAATTGTTAACGTATATGTTTCGTAATCAATTTTTGCCAGTTTCTGTACCAGGAAATCTCTTCCTAGTATTCCATCTGTATGGATAGGGAAATCAGGTTCCACTATTTGGAAAGGGTAGGCTATGGGTTTTTCACCAATGTTTAAGTCTACATTGGCAATACCTATTGAGTATATTTCCTGGTCTGTTATGCCAAAGAATTTGCATCGTTTGTCTTTGTCTATATTTTCATCTTCTGAAATTGCATTTATCTTGCAGATTGATATATCTGCTCCTGTATCTATTAATAGTTTCAAATATTTTCTTGATTTTCTACAATATAGAGTAATGTAATTCTTTAATTGTGTATTTAATAAGCATATCTTTTCTATCTGGATCCCGGTGTCAACTTTTATTCCTCGTTGTTGCTGGCCTCCGGACCGATGGCGTTTCCCTGTATTATGTTAACTCTGTGTTGCCTGTTATTTTCGTAATTCCTGTTTGTTCCCCTGTTGTTCCTATTATTTATGTTAGAGGAGTGATATGTGTTTCTGTGCCTTTGATTGGTTACTTCCTCATATCTGGGGTTGTAATTATTTCTATAATTATTTCTGTGATTGTTGTTTTGGTTTGTTGTATTATTTCTGGTATTATAATTGCTTTTATTGGTCCTGTTATTACCTCTGTTATTATTAACATAGTTTTGGCTATAGTTATTATTCCTATAAGTGTTATTATAATTATTTGATTTATTTCTATTATTATTCAATTGCTGATTTGTATTATTTCGTCTATTCACGTACATAAAATTTTCTGTTATATTGTTACTTGATTCAAACTCGGTTGCTATCTGAATTGCTTCGATAAATGTTTTGGGTTGAGCCGCAAAAATAGTCGGTTTAAGGGGTTCACTTAACCCATTTTTGAAAATAGTTAGTGCGTAGGAGTCATTTGCTTCTGTATTGCGCTTTTTTCTGCGGGAGATGGGTTCTGACCCAAACTACTAATCTGAATTTCGCTTAGTTCATTAATGAGCTCAGATAGTTTTTCGCCGAACTTTTCAACCGTTCCGCGTTGACTTAATTGCGCTAACTGAGTATGAAGTTGCTGTGGACTTTTTTTGTTTTTAAATCTATTTCTGAGAATTTTTTCTAATTCTTCATATGTTTTTATATCTAATGTTAAGAGCTGAGTTTTAACTGCTGTTCCTAACTTCACATTTCTTGTAAAATTCAGCAAATTGTTTTTGCCATCTTCATTAAGACTGTCGTTGATTAGACTAACTATTGTTAGAAATGCTTCTAGTTCTTTGGGGTTTCCCGTAAAAGTTGGAATGGATTTTAACGCTAATTCAATAATGAAATTACTCATCTTGCTATCTACTGAACTTTTTAATTTTTCTAATAGTAGTTCTTTTGCCTCTTTATATTTTCCTATCAATGTTTCTAGTAATTCTTGACTACTATCTATGCTAATTGCTTCTTTTTGTATTTCCTCTACAGTATTTAATTTTTCAATAATGTATTCTCTTTTATATATTCTGTTTGGGGTTTTTTTTTAGATTTGTTATTATTTTTGTTATTAGACAAATATTTTCTTCCATTTATAGGGAATTTATCCTGGACCATATGAAATCTTACTGTTTCTTATTTTCAATCTAGAAATTGTACATATTAAAATTGCAATTTGTGATAATTATAATAATTGTACACATTTGAATTTTATTTTCAATTTTCCGATTAAGTTCTACTACTGAATCATAGGTGGCGCTTGTGATGCCAAATGCAGCAAAGTGAAAATGTCATAAATAGAGTGAACTTAGGCCTTTTACCTTTATGTCACTAGTTGTCAAGAAAAGAAACGTTGTTTTGGTTAGCTTTGTTTTTCATTTATATTTTATAATTCATTTTAATACATTTATTCATTGAAATTCATTCTTGTTTTAATTTTAGTGTACGTTTGATCTTATTTTTGCTTCATTTGTGCTCGTAACTCTTCAATTTCTTCATAGAGCCGTTGCTGCTGCTCCCATGGTGGAGGATGTTCGTCATCTTTTGCTATTCGTAATAATGCAGCTATGCGTTTTCTGATGAAAACCTGTCGTCCGCCGCGTTTTTTTTTCTTTGTGTCTACTTTTGGAATCGTAGTTTTCTCTGCTTCTAATTTTTGTGCTGCTAGGATCGCCGGATGAATTCGAGGCTGCGGTCCACCTTCCTTTGGTAAATTTTTCGAGGCTGGCAAGGTCGCCATGAAATGGTAGGCTGAAGGGCAGTTTGGATGTATTAACTCGATCGTACAATAACTGCTAATAGTGGCTACTATTAATTACATATATCACATTATATAAATACAGTTATAACAAATTCAAAAACTGCGCGAATCAAAAATAATTATCTAGTTCCGAGAATTTACCACCGCGTGCAATTAGGGCGCTCTAGTCGCCATCTATGTATATGACATTTCGGCAAGTGTCAAAACGTCAGTTTTGTTTTGAAGTTACATAACAACCCTTTTAGGCATTTTTCCTAACCGATCTCAGAAAAGCCTGAAACTTTTTTACGACAATTGTGGTGGTATGAGAGGCAAACTAAGTAAATTATACCTTGACGCCAAATCGTGCCATTTTAATTTACTTGCCATCACCGAAACTTGGCTTAATGCCTCTCACAAGAATGAGGAGATCCTTGATAGTAGTTGGACTATTTACAGAAGCGACCGTGATTATTGTTCTACGGGTCAGTCGCGAGGAGGTGGTGTCTTACTTGCTGTTAGCAACACACTCTCAAGTGAGCTTGTAGATACCACCCCAAATGTTTTCTTCCAATGTATAATTGTTCGGATCTCAAATAATAACAATTCAATTTACATCGCTGTTGTCTACATCACCCCTAGATCTGACGAATCCATCTACAGCAATTTTTGTAACACAATATCTTCTCTAGCGACATCACTTAGCGAAAAAGATAAAATAATAGTTTTGGGTGATTTCAATCGTTCGAATCTTTGCTTTGTTCCGGATGAAAATGACTCTTACCTTCTCCCCGTAAACCTTGTAGACACCAACGATTTCAATCTTGCGAGTGCCTTTTATGGCAATGATTTGCAGCAGGTTTCCCAAACTCCTAGCCAAAATGGTAATTGGTTAGATCTTGTTTTCACAAATGCTTACGATAAAGTAGTGGTTAGTCCAACTAGTGACGCAGAGCATCTTTTTTGCAACAGTTTTCACCATACAGCACTGTCATTCGAACTTTCCACTCCAGATTCCACCTGCTTAAAAACTTACAATAACTCAATTGTATTTGACTTCCGTAATGCTGATTATGAAAGCATTAAACATGTTCTTGATACTACTGATTGGTCAACTACTCTTTCAACACAAGATCTCGAGACAGCCATTTCGTCTTTTTACAATAAAATATTTGACGCCGTTGAAAGATATGTTCCAAAGATAAAAAAAAAGAATAAATTGTCTGAGCCATGGCTTGATAGGGACCTTAGGCATATGCAAAATCGTAGAAACAAACTTTATAAGCTTATTAAAGAAAATACCGATGTTAGTCCTGCTATTCAGGAAGAATATAATGAAGTTGCTAAGCAATTTTTAGCAAAGTCTCATGAGGCTTATGACACTTACATTAGAACAACCGGCAAAAATATAGTCCGCAACCCAAAAAAATTCTTTGATTTTGTTAATGTGAAGCGAAAAACTACTGGCTATTCATCGTCCATGTTTCTTAATAATATAACGTCTTCCTCTCCTAAAGAGATATGTGACCTATTCGCTGATAGTTTCCAAGAAATTTTCGATGCACGAGACCCATCAAACTCACACCTTTCCTCCGCTGATTCAGCTTCAATAGCTTCTGTGAACCATTTAGAAATTTCCCGTGATGAAATACGTAAAGCTATTTTGGATCTCGACTGCAACAAAGGTCCTGGGCCTGATCTTCTTCCTCCGATCTTCTTGCGCAAGTGTGTAGAGCAGCTTATAGATCCCTTGCATATTTTCTTTAATAGATCACTTTCGTCGGGAATTTTCCCATTCTGTTGGAAGCTTTCGTATGTCACACCCATATTCAAAAATGATGATCGACGCTGTATCCAAAATTATAGGGGCATCGCCATTTTGTCTTCGATTCCGAAACTTTTCGAAAAGGTGGTATACGATAAACTTTCTCCGCTTGTTGATTCCCGTTTGAACGAGCAACAACATGGCTTTAGAAAAGGTCACTCAACTACCACGAATTTGACAATTCTAATCTCTGACGTTCTATACAAAATGGAAAAAGGATACCAAATTGACGCAGTCTACACTGACTTCAGTAAGGCGTTTGACAGAGTTGACCATTCTACCTTGATTCTAAAGCTTCAGAAATTTGGTATTGCCGGGTCTTTACTCAGCTGGCTGACCTCCTACCTACGCGATCGAACACAATGCGTAAAATTTCAAGGATTTTTATCGAAAAACGTTAGTGCTACCTCTGGTGTACCCCAAGGTAGCCATCTTGGCCCACTTCTTTTTAATATATTTATTTCCGACTTATCTGACGTCCTAGCAGACATACCTCATTTACTCTATGCAGACGATCTCAAACTTTATCAGACTATTGAATCGAAATCGGACGCCCCCTTTCTCCAATCCAAGCTTGATTCACTTGATCAGTGGTGCAATATAAACAAGCTCTCTCTCAATATCAGCAAATGCCAAGTTATTTGTTTTTCCAGGAAATGCACGGTCACACACAATACGTACTTTCTCGGCAATAATATGCTAACCCGAGTTGATAACATTGCTGACCTCGGTGTTATCTTAGATGAAAAACTCCGCTTCACCTTACACTTTGATAAAATGCTTTCTCGTGCGAACAAACAGCTAGGTTTCATCAAAAGACGTGCCAAAAAATTCCGTAATCTGTGGGTCACAATATCCTTATACACTTCACTTGTACGTCCTATTCTCCAATACGCTTGCATTAGCTGGAATCCCGCTTTTAAAACCCACAGTGACAGACTCGAGTCAATACAAAAACAATTTTTACTTTTCACCTTGAAAGAACTGTACAACCCTTATGATTTTAATAGCCTACCCCCTTATGAGTTTTGACTGGGTCATTTAAATCTATCAACACTAGCCTCCAGAAGAATAATGATATCGGCCTGCTTCACATTCGACGTCATTAGAGGCGCTATTAATGTAGAATTCCTGAATAGTAAAATTTCGATAAATATCCCTGTGAGGAATACCAGGTCAAATCCTCTCTTTTGCATGCGATCCATACCCCTCAACCTTAAGCCATAGCTTATATGTCAATGTTTTTATTTATTGATTGTTATTAATTAATCTATTTGTTACTTTTTTCATTTGCTTGTTACTTATTTAACTTGTTTGTTTTTACTTTTTACTTGACTTTACTTTTCCATTTTATTTTTAATTTGTTATTTTATATCTGATTTTGTACCTTGTTTGGTGAATAAATAAATAAATAAATAAATTGGGCAAGGGTTACCAGGCGTGCCCGTTATACCATATCAAATTTTTTTTATTGTCTATGTAAACAAAGCACAAGATTTACATATGAACGGTTTTTTTTTTTTTTTGAAGAAACGGCATATTTTCGAGACGATGATTTGGAGGTTTCCACTTTCAGTGCCTGCCCTAGCTACAGGGTTGCCAGCACGCTCATAAAAAGCTACACAAATCTACAACTAAATAATGCAAATATGTTCTGAAAATTTCGTAATGATTGAAAAGCTCTGTCAAAAGTTATGGCAATTTAAAAATTTTCAAATTTTCCCGTTCTCATTTTAGGCACCCAGTGCACACATGGGGTTAAAAAATTCCAAAACATTATCCGATTCACATGTAAAACACGTTCGAAATCTATTTCGTCAACTTTATTTTTGCGAAAATTATTTGTGTACGAAATAATAGGTATATTAAAAATATCACTTAAATGGCCGCCGGCGCCAAAAAGTTAACAATAACTGACATTTAGTGAGACCTGGACCTATTCTGCATATACATCAATGTATCCTGAAAGTTTCAGCTCACGGATGGCGCGTTTCCGAGATTATCTCACTGAAATTTTTTGATGATATATATATATATATATATATTTATATAAATATATATATATATATATATATATATATATATATATAAATAGATATATATATATATATATATATATATATATATATATATATATATATATATATATATATATATATATATATATATATATATATATATATATATATATATATATATATATATATATATATATATATATATATATATATATATATATATATATATATATATATATATATATATATATATATATATATATATATATATATATATATATATATATATATATATATATATATATATATATATGGAAACATGAATTTTTGGCCGAATCGATTTTAATACTAATGTTCTTCGAACATTAGTAATAATCAACATAGTGCGACTAATTCTTGCCTACAGATAGGCTTCTTGTACTAAAATCCTTTAAAAATGATAGCGTTTTTCAAAACTAAACGCTAAGATGTACTTAAAACATAAAATGTGAAAGCTTTCATCTAGATATGAATTCTCAATAAAACTCTAACATATATTAAACTGCTTTCGTTTTTATACGTGTTCGATTCTTCTTTTATAAGTTCCAAGAAAATCATGTTGTTTTAGTCTGCCTGTTTGTTCAATTGTCTGGTGATAGATAATTTCTGGCGTTTGTTTTATCTCTTCTGCAATGGACTCATAACCAGGGGCATGCACTTCATATAGGCACAAAAGCACTGTCTACCTGGCTGTTTTGCTTTTCTGTTTCGATCTATTTATTTTACTAATATATCTATCTACAATCCAAT
The DNA here is from genome assembly GCA_947369275.1 of Nemotelus nigrinus. NCBI lineage: Eukaryota > Metazoa > Arthropoda > Insecta > Diptera > Stratiomyidae > Nemotelus > Nemotelus nigrinus. The sequence goes on along the minus strand of OX376372.1, from coordinate 90,381,526 downwards.
TCTAAAATTTTGCTTCAAAATTGAAAAATGAATTGAAAATAATTACGTGTATCTGACAACTACCTATATTTCATGCTCTAATTTCCTCATTTTCGATTTCGCAAGCATAGTCCAGCAAAATAAGAACAAAAAATACCCAAATATGAGCGTTCGAAGGCATGGAGCCTCACTGCCTTTACCTTACGCACACCTTCACATGAATTTCGTATCGACACACTACGCCCAACTGCCCTCAGTTACAACAGTATGTGTAAGATGTAGTACTATTTTATATGAGCCAAAGGCATGCCTGCCTTCATGAATTTCGGGAGAAATGATACCATCGCTCCATGACATCAACGCTCGCTGTGCAAGGGGAAGTAATTTGCAGCTATGCAGCACAAGTGCACGACGGTGCTGACAAGTGAACAGCCACACTGCACAGGCAAAGTTTTCATTATGTGAGGGAGCTGCCAGCAGAAATACTTTTATAATATAAATTTATTTTTGATATAAAATGTAAGTAATTAATGATATTTGTATATAAGTCAAGTGTTAGTATTATTTTTGTACATAGTCTCAGATAGGAAATTTTAAAAATTATAGTTTCCTTGATTATAAATATAAAAGTCGCCCATTTTTTTCTCGAGATTTAGAATTTCGATAGGAAAATTCTACTTTAAGTACCAAAATTTTGGGCAATGTTTGCCAATTTTTTAAAATGACAGCCATACCTTTAAAGTTTTGAGTAACATTGCTGTCTCATTAGTTCTTGAGTAGAGCGTATTTGCACTGCGTGACAACGGTTATTATATAATAAAAGTTATTATGCATTGAGAAAATTAAATGAACAAATAAATGAAGTGTACTAAAACTCAGAGTTTTCCGCATCAGTGTGTCGTTTGTGTGAAAGCGTATGCGCATCAAAGTTGATGGAGTTTAGGCTCTTAATCCTTTCATTCGGAAACAAATATCAAATTGTCTCAGCAGGCCAAATGACGCCAGAATTAGATTTCACTCAAAAAAGGAAATGCTATTCATCAGTTTAATCACAAGTATGATGATAAATTTACTTGACTGAATGCCTGCAAACACACTAACCGTTGTTTTTTGTTCACCGTGTATTATATTCGCCAGCACAAAAAATATGTGGAATGACACTGAATATGTAGATTTCTCAAAGACCGATAGACACTGAAGCAGACTATCTTCGAAATGTAAATATCGGGCAAGAAAATAAAATACATGCAAAATCGGTGTAGCTGCGGTACAGGCTAAGTAATACTATAAGTGCATAATAAATAAACGTTGGGCCGGAAACATATAAAAAAAATACACCAAAACAAGCAGCAGGCAATAATTGTGAAATTTTCTTTGTTAATTGAACTTTAAGTTAGACTAAGAATAACAAAGAATAACATAAATACAAATATTTAAAATTTAAAAAAACATTTTCAATAAAAACTATTTTGAATTAAATTCTAATTTTTCGTTTGACTGTTATGTTTACTTCTAAGAGTATGTGACTGCCTACCCGGTGCAAATTGTTTATGCACGCCACTGCTCATAACTAACCAAGTAATACATATTTCTACCGCATGTCAAAAGGATGTAATGATTAAACTCACTGCGATAGCAAAGCCTGATGTTATTAACATTATTACAGCATCTACTTCGTAAGTTTTGCTATTGATTCGTTACACTGCAAGCCAAATCACGAAACCAGTAATAACCCAAATCCTGATCACAGACACTACTGCGTCGATAACTTCGGCACGGTCCCAACCAAACGACATCCTTTGTGTAGAAGGCCACCATCATAAAATTTTTGATCCTCAAAGTGATGATCATTGCTCCTATGTAGTATATGTATATGTGACTGTTCATTTGTCGCGTACAAATTATAATCCAAAAAAATTTTGACGGCTTATTTACCAACCGCTCTTGACAAAAGTAGGAGAAACGTAGGTCGGTATACACCCACTTAAATTAATTTCGTTACTAATTCTTTCAATCAATCCGTAATCAGCTCGTCAAGTTCACACTATATTACTGAAATGTTTCAGTAGAAAACGTTGAATTTGTCAAGAATGTAAATTGCACAATAAGTATTGTCAACACCAGGTAGTAAAACAGTTTACTACGGCGAGGCACCGATAGTTTCAAAAAAAATACGACGATTGATTTTGATAAGTACTGCCAATAACACTTGTAAATATGAAACATAATATCCACAAAAATAGTGTGTAGATAATTTTGAACTTGATCAACGGGCACAATATTTGAGGCAATCACTCAGTTTTTCTTAGTAATAATTTAATGAAAATCGCAATATGGGTTTCGAAATCAAATTACTACGCAGCTGGCGAAAAGTTTCATTAAAACGAATGGTCAACAACGAGTTGCAGCATCTACGATGTTCCGACTCCCGAAACAAACTATGGTGTGTAGATATCATTTTGTTGGGAAATTCTCGCCGAAATCGCATGAATCCAGAAACAAGTGAATGATATACACTAGTGGGGTCAGCTGATCAGCAACTAAATACAACAGGTTTATTGCATTTGAAACGCGCACTCAGATGGCCGCGCAAACACTCAATATACGATTGTATCTTCTGCTGAATTATAAAAGATAACTAACTTAACGGTCAATTTACAAAGGCTAGTTGCCAGAAGAATGTCATAACTGTACAGGTGTCATCATCATCGAGGCACAATCGAGCCTTCGCCTCCTTAATACGTCGCCTCCATTCGTCTCGGTTCAGTGACCGCGTCCTCCAGTTCGGTGCTCCCAGAAGTGACCTGCTGTCGGCATCGATCGAATCCTCCCAGCGCTTGCGTGGCTTACCGACTGGCCCGGCTCCGCTCGCTCGCCCCTTGAGAGACCGTTTGGGGATTCGATTATCATTCATTCGTTCGACGTGGCCAGCCCATTGTAATTTTTGTAGTCGTATGACGGTAGAGACTTCCGGCTCGTCATATATGGTTTACAACTCGTTGTTGTATCGGGTTCGCCATCCATCTTCCTCCCGTATTGGACCGAGGATCCTTCGCAGTACCCTTCTCTCGAACGTATTCAAGGCTTTTTCAGAAGCCTGGGTCATTGTCCAGCTTTCGCTTCCGTAGCATAGCACAGGTCTAATAATCGTTTTATAGATGCGAAGCTTCGTAGTCCTGTGTACGCATCGAGATTTCAAAATGGGAAGCACCGAAAAGAATGTCTTATTGGCTAATTGAATCCGTCATTTGATTTCGTCAAGCTCATTCCCATCCTTCGAGAGGTTCGTCCCTAGGTACACGAAGTTGTCCACATTTTCAAGATTATAGTCCCCTATTGTTATGTTTTGTCTTATTGGCGTCCTTTCCTTGATTGAGTCATAACTTTTGTTTTTTTTTCGTTAATTTAAAGACCAACTTCCTTGGCGGTTTCGTCTAAAGCTACAAATACTTCCTTGGCGTCATTGAACGAACGTGACATAATATTGATGTCATCAGCGTAAGCTACTAGCTGAGTCGACTTAAATAATAGAGTTCCTCTCGTGTCAACGGGGATTTTTCTGATGACATATTCAAGCGCTAGGTTAAAGAGTACTGGAGCTAATCCATCCCTTTGTTTTAGTCCTGTATTCGTCGAAAACGAGTTGGTCTTATTATTCTGGATCAGCACTTGTGAAAATCCATCCCCTTGTTTTAGTCCTGTATTCGTTGAAAACGAGTTGGTCATATTATTCTGGATCAGCACTTGTGACGTGGAGTCGGTCATGGTCATTTTCACCAGTCGTACCAACTTTGCTGGGATTTCGAACTGCAGCATGATGTTATACAATGTAGTTCGGTTGATGCTGTCGTACGCTCGTTTGAAATCGACGAATATTTGATGGACATCAATGTTGAATTCCCAGGATTTTTCCAAAATTTGTTTGACCGTAAATATTTGGTCAGTTGTCGATCTTCCACGTCTGAAACCACCTTGATATTCACCAAGAATTTTCTCAGCGTGATGGGAAATCCTTAACTCTAAAATCTTTGTCAAGAGTTTGTACGACGTACAAAGTAGTAATATGCCCCTGTAGTTTTCGCATAGCAGTTTATCTCCTTTCTTGTGAATGGGACATGTAACACTTTTTCGCCACTCATCTGGCATCGTTTTTTGTGGCCATATGTCGGTCACCAATCCATGGATTGCCCTTAAAACGGAAATCCCGCCTGTCTTCAGGAGCTCCGCGGGGATCCCATCGATGCCCGGTGCTTTGTTGGGTTTCCAGCGGTCCATGGCCTGCCGGACTTCATCTAGTGTAGGAAGGTGAGTTGTGGTACTGTCAGGGTATGTACCAATTAGTGATGGCGATTCGTTGGGTGCGGGGACACCCATATTTCCTTCACCAGTTCTGAGCCACTTATGATGCTTCCGTCGGCAGCCCTACATAGGCTAGTTCGTGGTTTAAAGCCTTGTTTTAAGTGCCTCACTACTTTGTACGCTTGTCGAGTGTTGTTAGCCCTAAAGTTGTCATTCATGTTATACAGCATGGTGTCAAAATGTTTTCGTTTCTTACGTCTAATTATTCTATTAGCTACTCTGCGAAGATTGTCGTATTTTTCTTTCTTGGCTCTAGTCGGTCGTTCAATGTGGATTTTGTAGGCCGCATTCTTTTCGTCCAACGCGGCTTGACATTCCTCGTCGAAACATTCATTTCTGCGTTGCCCGGCTGTGTATCCCACTACTTTTTCGGCTGCTGCATTCACTGCGCTTTTGATCGTAGTCCACACATCGTTGATAGACGTGGTGTTAGGCGTGGAAGCTAGTTCCATTTCCAGAGCAGATCTATACTCGGCTTCCACCGTCTTATTTCGAAGCTTGACGACATCGAACTTACGTCTTGAACTTGCTCTGGCTTCATACGACATTGATATTCGACATCGATATCGAGTCTTGACTAAGTAGTGGTCGGAGTCGCAGTTGGCCCCACGGAAGGTTCGCATATCTAAAATACTGGAGGCCCACCTTTTCTGAATCAGAATATGATCAATCTGATTAAAGGTGCGGCCGTCCGGGGATGCCCATGTCCTTTTGTGAATGTCGCGATGCGGGAAACACGTGGAGCTTACGATGAGGTTTCTGCTACTCGCAAAGTCGACAAGTCGTTGTCCAATGTCGTTGCATAGGTCGTGGAGACTAAATTGGCGGTCTTTCCGCGATGTGTTTCCTCCTTTCCAACCTTTGCGTTGAAGTCGCCCAGCAGGATTTTCACATCATTTGATGACAGTGAATCATATAGCCTTTCCAGAAGGTTATAGAAATTATCTTTCACTGCCTCATCCTTATCTTCAGTAGGGGCGTGAACGTTAATGAGCCAAACGTTACAAAACTTTGCACGAATGCGGATCGCACATAATCTTTCATTGACAGGCTTGAAGTCGATTATTTGCGGTCTCATTTTTCTGTCCACAATGAAGGCCACTCCAAATTCGTGAATTCCCGATGATTTTCCACTTTTGAAGATTGTGTACGATCTCATATCCATAATCTCAGCACCAAACAGTTTCGTTTCCTGGACAGCGAGAATGTTTATTTTATAGTGAGTGACCTGTTCTAGGATGGCTTTGATGGCCCCCGGTCTGTACAGGGTTCACACGTTCCAGGTTCCAATAGAGTAGTCCATATTTCGTTTGCGTGGTCGTTTCCGTTGATCCAATCCAAGTATCCGAGGCGAAGTATCAGGTTCTTGAATAAGTCAAGTTTTACGGGAACGGGTTATTGGCCCATTGCCCAACCCACAGCCTGGAGGGCCAGTCTGGTTAATGTTCCCGATTTAAGGCGCGGGAAACTCGCCCTCACCCTCCTTCGTTGGCAACATTCATGATCTGAAATGTCATGAAGGATCCCGGCAGCCACCCGATGTGAAATTGTAAAATCACATCTTCGAGGAGGTCGAAGGTAGGATTCAGTAGCAGAGCTGTAGATGTTGTTTCCAGTAGGTATTTCTCGGGATTTCAATTGCTTTGTCGGTAACCAGCACCCGATGACGCCCTCGTAACCTATGCTACCATTTGACTGCCAACTGTACAGGTGTACCCATGTGATTTTGTTTTCCGTTGAGCACATGGAAAAATTCAATTTTTCTTCACGTGAATAAGAGTGTGACGGTTGCATTCTAATTGAAAGAAAATATGTTTATCTTCAGGTTATTCTACGTCACCGATGATGATTATGATTGGTAAATGTTTTCGCCGCTGCTACTGCAACCCACAGAGACCTGGCTTACTGTTGATATCTTTGATTCGGAAATCTTACCTGACTACACGGTTTTCCGTAAAGACAGAGATCGTTTGAATAGCGGTAAATCCGATGGTGGAGGTGTTCTCATCGGTATTAATAAGGCACTCAACGGAACACTCGGTCGTGATACTCCTTTTTGTCCTCCTGTTGAGTGTATATTTGTGCGTATTTCCTTGCCTTCTGCCAACACCTTAGTCGTCGCTTCGATATATATCCCCTGTAACCTTCCTCTGTCGATTTATGAACAATTCCTGGCGGAACTCTTTTCTTACCTCAACAGTCATTTTCCCACCGCTTACTTTATGCTGTGTGGTGATTTTAATCTCCCTACTCTAGATTGGGATGTTGACTATTCGGTTATCATCTCGACTAGTAGTGTTTCTTTAATAACGTCTTCGTTTCTCTCACTTTGTTCCCTCTCTCAGCCCAACAATATACCAAATGCCAGCAATAGAATTCTGGATTGTCCAATATCCCAAAATCATCACTTTCTTTAAGCGCTGCTCTCTTTCCTTATGTTCCTCCTGATTCTCATCACCCCCCTATTATTCTGGACTTACGTTTCAACTTTCACTGGGCTGATTTCACCGGCATGGTAATTGAAATAAATAGAATTAACTGGTTTTCTTTTTTTCGTGGCCTTGACGTTGATGATGCTCTGTGCCAGTTGTATAACTTCCTAACTAACCTTATTCCACTATTCACACCAACTAATCGTCCTAATAAACCGAACGATGCTCCATGGTTCAGCAGTGAAGTTTCAATCGCACTTGAAGCCAGAAATGCAGCTCGTTACTTATATAAAAGATCAGGTTCACCTGTTGACCTTCTTTTGTATAAGGATCTTCGCTCTAAAGCGAAAAAAGTTGTCAGGCAGGCGATGCGCTCCTACATTGCTGGCGTTGAAGCATCAATTAGAACCAATCACCCGAAATCCTTTGGGTCATTCATCCGTTCCTTGAAAAATAGTCCTAGTATCCCTAATGGTATGCACTTGGGTGATACAGCTGCCTCCAATCCACATGAAGTGTGTGAGCTTTTTGCTTCTTACTTTTCCACTTATTTCTCACAACAATCCTCTTCTAATTCCTCAAATCTTCCCTCCACATCCTCTCCTGAATTACACTCATTTCGAACGAATCCTCTTGAAATTGAACTTCTGTTGAACGATATCGATTCCAATACCGCTAGTGGTTCCGACGGTATTCCAAATATCCTGGCTAAATCTCTTTCATCATCTCTGTGCGTCCCTCTTTCTACCTTGTTCAATTTAAGTATATCTTCTGGCTCTTTTCCTTCTCGCTGGAAAATTGCCAACATCTTTCCTATACATAAAGCCGGTGATCGTACATGCGTTTCAAACTATCGTCCCATTTCCCTTCTTCCTTGCTTTAGCAAGATCCTTGAAAAAGTGGTTTTCAAGCGGGTCTACTCCTTTATCCAGCCTACTCTCGCTCATGAGCAGCATGGTTTTGTCAAAGGTAAATCCACTTTAGCCAGCCTTCTTTCCTTCACACACACGGTCGCATCCGCTTTTGATCATCAAAAGCAGGTTGATGTACTTTATACCGACTTTTCCAAAGCCTTTGACTCCGTCAGCCATAGCCTCCTTCTTCAAAAGCTAAGGTGCGATGGCATTGCTGGTTCTCTTCTTTCTTGGTTCAACTCTTACTTGACCGTACCTGTATTGTAACTGTTAATTCCTCCTCTTCAATTCCTTTTTATCCTGCATCAGGTGTTCCGCAGGGATTTATCCTTGGTCCTCTTCTCTTTTTTTTGTTCATAAACGATCTCCCTCCTTTAATCCATTCTTCTTGTCTTTTGTATGCCGACCATTTCAAGATGTTTCGAGTGATTGAGTCACAAGATGACTGTATGGTTTTACAAAACGATCTCAACAGCCTACAGACTTGGTGCGCTTCCAATGCTCTCACTTTGAACATCGCGAAATGTCACAAAATGTCTTTCTCTTTGAAAATTTCACCTTTGATGTTCCCCTACTCTGTTTGTGGCTTTCCTCTTAATGTCGTTGATAATTTTAGAGATCTTTGCGTAATATTTGATCCTAAGCTCAAATTTGATAAGCATATTTCTTATATTACCGCCAGGGCCTCTAAACTATCCGGTTTTATTATTAGATCCTCTAAAGCTTTCGTTAATATTTCCACCTGTGTACACCTTTTCCTCTCCTTTGTACGTAGTATCCTTGCATATTGCTGTCAAGTTTGGTGTTCTCGTTTTGTCTACTTAAATACTGCGTTGGAGTCGGTTCAACGCAGATTTACTCGCACCCTGCTTTATAAATTTCAGCTTCCTTATCGTCCTTATAGTGCTATCGTTCCTTCATCTCCCTTCCCTTGAATCACGGAGACTGTTCCTGGATGAGTGCCTACTCTTCAAATTGTTTCATAAGTTGGTAGATTCAGATATCAGCAGCCACGTTTCTGTCCGTGTTGCAGTGCATGGCACCCGCTCTTCGTTTGAGTTTAGTGTGCCATTTGCGCGCACTGATATCTTTTTTTATTCTCCGCTGTTGCGATTACTGAGGCAACATAATGATCTACAGTTTGGTCCTCTACCGCCGACATTATATGCATTTAATACTTTTCTTAAACATAATGTTTTGCTAACTACTAATTCAATGTAGTCTTTTTTTCTCAATTCAATTCAATTTATTTCTCATTATCAATAGATTCTATACTTAGCTGAGATACATGATATTATTTTGGAGAGATCAGGCTTAAATATTACCTTTACAACTCAAACTTATATTTCCTTTACAAATGTTATTAATGTGTTTATCTGTTATTCGCTATGCAGAGGAAAAATTAAAGAAAAAACCTCATTGATCTGGTTAAGATAAAACTTAAAACAAAGATGACTTTATGAGCTAACTTAAAATAGATCTTAGATTTTAAGATATTAAAGAAAGATATAAGATATTAGAAAGATATAAGATATTTAAGATATTAGATATTAAAGAAATATACATAACCACATATACAAGGTGTTGATGAGGGGTTGTCCAGCATGAAGCACGAATTAATAAACACTTGAAGTTCTCCTTGGATACCAAGTGTAAGTGCCGGGTAGAGTGCCAAGGAGGGAAGTTGAACATAAGTTTTAGAACTTTGTTTTGTGAGGTTTGAAGTTTTTGTAAATTAGTTTTTGCCGCTCCTATTAAAATCGGAGCTGCGTATAGCAGCATAGGCTGGAAGATCATTTTGTATAGTAGTAGCTTGTTTTCTAGGTTCAGTAATGACTTGCGATTAATGAGTGGATATAATGATCTAATCAAAGCTGAGTTTTTGTTTTGGCGATCTATTCTATGTGCTTTCAAGGTAAGCTTTGTGTCTAAGATGAAGCCTAAATACTTCACGTTGTTAGTCCAATCAATATATTTGTCGTGTAGTTTATAGGCCTGTCAGGTAAGTATTTTGCTGAACGACGTCTTGTAAAAAATATAGCTTGAGTTTTGTTGATGTTGATCTTGATTTTCCAAGAAGAGTAATATTTTTCAAGTTTGCTCAGCCCCTGTTCCAGATAGTTTATGATCAGTCGAGGATCACTGTGCGATGCGTATATGGCAGTGTCATCAGCAAATAATGCAAGCTTGCACATTGGAATATGAGGAACGTCACTAGTGTAAATATTATACAGCGTTGGACTTAGTACTGATCCTTGTGGTACTCCTGCTGGTAAAGGATATTGAGATGAGGTTTCAAAATTAATGGTGAAAAAAATTTTCTATTTCTTAGAAAGTTTTCAATGATGTTTATTAATTCAATTGGATAATTCAATTTAAGCATTTTATGTATTAAAGCATCATGCCAGACTGTATCGAATGCTATTTCTATGTCTAGAAATATTGCGCCTGTTGAGTTCCTGCTTTCGAAGCCTCGTTTAACGTCGGTAGTTGGTGAACTGTACTATGCCCTGGTCGAAAGCCACATTGGTAATTGGGAATGATTTGATTATCTACAGTAAATTTACTTAGCAAGCCATTTATGAGCTTTTCAAATATTTTCGATAATCCGTTAAGTAAACTGATGGGTCGATAATTTTCTGCTATGTCCGGACTTTTATTTGGTTTAAGTATTGGTATGACTTTAGCAGTTTTTCAAAGATCGGGGAAGTATGATACATTTATACAAGCGTTAAATATATGTGTAAGGAAGATTATACTTTTTTTGGGCAGGTGTTTCAAGACTACGGGCTTTATTTCGTCTTCTCCTGCTGATTTATTTGTTTTCAGTCTCTGTATAATGCAGCTTACATCTTTAGGTTGAAAAAATATTTTGGTTGTTACACCTGCATTATGGACCATTGTCATACTTGATTGAACTGTTTCAATAATTTCGTTATTACCATTCATTGTAAGCTGATGAAATGATGAAAATTTCCTAGCTATTGTCTCTGCTTTGCCTTTAAAATGTATAACAAAGGAGTTATTTTCTTTCAGAGGAGGAATGAAATGGAATCGCTTGCGTTGTGTTTTGCTAAGGTTCCAGAAAGGCTTCAAAGATTTCCGCAGCGATAGCAACTTAAAATTCCAGTTAATGTTTTTAAATTCGATTATTTTGGCTTTTACTTCATTGCATAAGGCTCTATAGGCGTTTTTATTTGCATCTACTCGGTTCCTTTGCCATTGTCTCCTTGCGTCATTCCTACGTTTGAGTAATTGTCTTATTTGTGGAGGGAATGGTTCAAGAGGTGTTTTACGGAAAATACTTGGAGCTGATACGTCAATACCTTGTTTAATATTGTCAGCGAAGTAATTTAAATGACTATTAATACACTCTGATGAGGAAAGTTGGTCAAGTGAAACATTCTTCAAATTGATTTTAGAGTTCATGAATCGCTGAAAAAGTTCCCAATTTGCACAACTATAATTTAAAAAAGAGTTTTCATTCTTCTGAACTAGAGTACTTAGGGTAGAAAATATGACAGGTAAATGATTCCCACTTAGAGCATTGTAGACAGTAGGTTGTGTTATTAGAAGAGGTTTGTTGGTTAGTATCAAATCGATGGTGGATGGGAGCTGTTTATTATTAGTTGGATAAATGGTTGGAGACGTTGTATACATTAATGAAAAATTTCTGACTGTAAATAAAGAATGCAAAGAGTTTCCCCATACATTATGTCTTTGGCATCCCCACATAGAATGTTTTGCATTTAAATCACCAGCGATTATGTATGGATATCTACTGGAAGTGAGTTTAATTAAATCATTTTTAAAATTTACATTTTTGTCTACATTAGAGTTCCCCCTCTTGAAAATAGGCCGCAATTATCTTCAAATCCGGTTTGTTATGTAATTTTACATCAACGGAAACATTTTCTATACACTTTGTATGGATTTGTTTACTTAATTCGTGCTTGATGCTATTTTTTATAATGATAGCAACTCCTCCTCCTCTACTATTTAATCTATCGTATCTATACACACGGTAGCTGGGGCAGTAGTAATTATCGGATGGTTTGAACCATGTTTCAGTAATTAGAGCTATATCAGTTAATTAAACAACCGCGAGATTCAGGAAAAAAATATTTATTTCGCGTCCACACTGGACGACTCTTGAATTAGAACTAAACTATGATTACATATTTCAATTAAAGCTACGAATTCTTAATATCTAATTTCGCTGATGCGTTGTCTGTCTGCAACGTGCATCGCAAGAATTTAATGCAAACGTGGGAAATGCATGGTAAGCATTTATGTATCCCACGAACAGGTATGAAATTAGATCGCTTGTTAAGTCTTCCCCCTTCAAATACGAGAGTCCTCGATCGCTAAAAATAGGGGATGTCATTGAACTTTAGTGAATGGCAGGACTCATTTCGAACGAGAGGTTTTATTTGAGGTGGTTTGATTTCCTGTGGAATCTGTTGCGCCTGAACGATAACCTTATTCCCGTTTTTCTTATTGATGAAGAACTTGTAACAAATTATTATAAGGAGTATTGGCAAAATTGAGAAAAGGCTATAATTGGTAATTCTATGAATATTTCTTTCGGATTCTAAAAGTTGGATTTGACGAGTGTGGTTTATGTTCAGGTCTTTTAGTGACTCTGGGGATAGTATTTTATCCAATTCTTTTTGCTTGGGAGATGGCTGCAAAATCGCAGGGAGTGGTTGAATTGAAGAGGATTCTTGCGATGTGAAGGTTTTTCATTTAAGGAAATGGAAGAGCTTTCAAACTTGATTAAGTATGTTCCGTTAAGGATGTGTGAAATGTTTCCTTCCACAAGCGAGCCTTGAAATTAGTTAAGAAGTACTTTGCCGTTTGAAATTTCCTCTATTTCTGGTATATTTTCGTTATTGATTTTAACGCAGGTTGCATACAGACTTTTTAACAAATTAGGGATACATGTATTTCTTATATCTAATAAATCTGTTACTTTACATATTGACAGGAAGTTGATTGTATTACAAGTATTTTTTATTCCATACATTTCTTCATTAGATCTTAATATTTTATTAAAAAAGATTTCATTTATTACATTGTTCTGTTTCACTGGTTTTCATAACAATATATCGTAAATTTTGTTAGATGTTAAAGGAATATTTATAATATAGAGAATTGATGCACTATTGGTTATAATTTTTATGGTAGCAAAGTCTAAAGCTTCTTCTACTGTACTGTATGGTAACATTTCGGAATCTAGTATTTTTGTGGCAAATTTTATTTCTGATTTGAATAATATTAAGGAACTTACTACTGCTACTTTTGCCCAATGTATTGCATGGTTAATGTTTTCAAGTTCTTCCTTTAACATTCTTAGTCTAGCTTGTACATCGAGAATTCTATCAATGTTAATCTGATTATTTTCTTTGATCAAGTGTTGAATTTCGTTGGTTATCCTTGTTATATTATTTATCCTATCGTTATACAGTTGGTTTAATATTACTTGTTTATTATTGTTACGGAGAACGTTATTTGTTTTTTCGGTTATTGTCACTAGATCTTCATGGTCAGGACTACCCGCAATCCATTTCCATGCGCTACCTATGAAGTTCAATGATCGCTTGATTTTACGTGGTCTTAAATTTTGAATTAAATTTTTAATTTGTTGTAGCTCCTGCAAAAGAAACGGGGTGAGTGAACTGTGTTGTGTTGTAGGGATGTTGAAGATCGGTTCTATTTGGTTTACGACTTCTTCGTATTTGTCGAGATCTATTATGTGGATTAGTTTGTAGTTTCCATTTTGGATTTTAGCCTGTCCCATGTGGAAAGCGACAATTTGTGAATTCGTATAATCTAGGATTTGGATATTGGCCAAAACGAGGTCAATGACGAGCCTGAAAGGGAGGGTTAGGTTTTAATATGACTTTTGTGAACTATTTTATTTGATTCGGTTAAGATGGTTGAATTTCGATTTTCTTTTACAATTTCTTGTTTATAACGGGGTGTAAGTTTAGAGCTTGACCTTTTGTTCAATTTTACATAAATTACTTCTCCGATATCATAAGTTTTAAAGGGACATCTTTTTTTGTTATGATATTTTATATCTGATTCCTGTTTTTGTTTTAGTTTCTCAATATTTGAGATTCTTATGTTTTCCATATCCTCTGGACTTGTATTAGGGATGCGACCAAAGTAAAGTTCGACGGGTTTCCTACCAGTTGTTGAATGAATGGAATGGTTGTACTCATTAACAGCACGTTGTAGCAATTCTTCAAACGAGCGCGATGAACCTTCCTTTTTGAGGCACCTCATAATTTCGATAATAGTTGAGTGCCAACGTTCAATTTGACCGTTGATCTCGCTTTTATAAGGTGGGGTTCTAAAGACTTTAATTTTAAGCTCATCCTCCATTAAGGAGGCTAAGGCGGCTGATCTAAGTGCACCTTCGTTGTCTATGACAACGTTTTCTGGCACACAGAAAAAAACAGAATATCTAGTAGCGGCTGTTTAATATCTTCGATCGATCTTGAAGGGATCACGCGAATTTCGTGAATTTGTCTATTGCTGTTAAAACGCGATGTCCTTCTGTAAAGAACAGATCGATATGTATTGTGTGACCAGAGTAAGGAGGAATTGGCGTTGGATTTATATGTGGTTTGTCGGGATGTCTATCGTACTTATTCTCTCTGCAGATTATACAACGTTTTACCAATTGTTTTATTTTAGAGGACATTTTCGGAAAATAGAAATTTTCGAGCAACTGTAATCTATTCTCTTCTGCGTGACGATGGGCTCTTCTGTGTACTTGTACAATTTTTTCCTCTTGCTCGACCTCATTTGGAATGTCCTCCACTATCTTCTGGGTGAACCTAATGCGGTAATCCCTGAAATGTATTGGATAGATTTCCTGAATTTTAGCCATGTTTTCCTCAGTAGTATGGAGACCATTTACCATGTGAGGATTAAGATATCTTTTGAAGATGTTTATGAAATCTTGTTCTGAATATTGTGGTTTAATAACAATGTGCCTCGTATAATTTTGAAAGGAATTTTGAATCTGATAACTGTCTTCATTTCCTGTTTTTAAAAGAAGCTCTATCGTACTTATTCTCTCTGTCTATCGTACTTATTCTCTCTGCAGATTATACAACGTTTTACCAATTGTTTTATTTTAGAGGACATTTTCGGAAAATAGAAATTTTCGAGCAACTGTAATCTATTTTCTTCTGCGTGACGATGGGCTCTTCTGTGTACTTGTACAATTTTTTCCTCTTGCTCGACCTCATTTGGAATGTCCTCCACTATCTTCTGGGTGAACCTAATGCGGTAATCCCTGAAATGTATTGGATAGATTTCCTGAATTTTAGCCATGTTTTCCTCAGTAGTATGGAGACCATTTACCATGTGAGGATTAAGATATCTTTTGAAGATGTTTATGAAATCTTGTTCTGAATATTGTGGTTTAATAACAATGTGCCTCGTATAATTTTGAAAGGAATTTTGAATCTGATAACTGTCTTCATTTCCTGTTTTTAAAAGAAGCTGATTCCTAAATACATTAACCGGTGTTTCTACTGTTGGAATGAGGTCGTGAGAAGAACTTTCAGCGCTGTGTACTGTGGGGGTCATTGAATTAATTTGAGTTGGTTGAGGAGGTCTTGAAAGGGAGTCTGCTACCACATTGGCTTTGCCAGGTTTGTATTGTAGCTCATAATTGTACTCTTCTAGAATGGCTTTCCATCTCTTCATTTTACTGTTTGTATTTTTACTGCTGAGCGCGTATGTAAGTGGCTGATGGTCAGTAAAAATTTTGACCTTTCGGGATCCGTATAGGAAATTTCGGAGGGAATTAAGTGCCCATATAATCGCCAACATTTCTTTCTCATTTGTGGCGTAGTGGTCCTCAGTTTTTGATAGTGTTCTTGACAGAAAAGTTATTGGTTTTTGGTCTTGTGAAAGCACTGCGCCAATAGCATATTCGGACGCATCAGTTGTTAATTCAAACTCCTTTTCAAATCTGGGGTGCGATAGAATTACGTCTTTGGAAATTAAGGAGTTTTTAAGTTTATTAAATGCTTCAACGGCTTCTTTGTTTAAAATAATGAGTTTGTTTTTTGAAATATTTTTTGAAATGCGTCCATCTTCCCCTCGAAGAAGGGATGTCAGGGGTTTCGCAAGTTTTGCGTAGTCCTTGATAAAGCGACGGTAATACCCCGACATACCTAAAAAAGAACGCAAGTCTTTTAAAGTTTTTGGGGGAGGAAAATCTACTATTGCTTGTATTTTTTTAGGGTTTGTTTTGATGCCGTTTCTTCCAATAATGAAGCCCAAGAATTCGATTTCACCCTTCAAAAATTCACACTTGTCCAACTGGATCTTCATGTTTGCTTTTTCCAATGTTTCGAAAATACGTGCGACATTCTGAAGGTGTTCGTCCTCCGTTTTGCTTCAAATTTCAATGTCATCGATATATACGTAACATCGTTTTCCGATGTGTTCTCTGAGAATGTCGTCAAGGGCTCTTTGAAATATCAAGGGAGCGTTTTTGAGTCCGAATGGCAAACGTGTAAATTCGAATTTTCCGTTGTTAACGGAAAACGCTGATTTTTCGATATCAGATTCTTTTAAGGGAATCTGGTGGAAGCCGCTCTTTAAGTCTATCACTGAGAACCAATTATTTTCTCCCAGATTCGCCAGAACCTCATTAATCTCTGGGATAGGATACCGATCAGGGATGGTTACAGAATTCAGTTTCCTGTAGTCAACAACCATCCGATATTTTTTCTCCCCTGATGCGTCTAATTTTTTGGGGACAATCCATACAGGAGAGTTGTATGGGGACTTTGAGGGTCGAATAATTTCATCCTCAAGCAATTTATTGATCTGCTTTTCGACCTCCGCCTTCAGAGCCATGGGATAGGGATAAGATCGCGAATAAATAGGTTCTTTCGTTGTGGTCCGAATTTCTCCCTTAACATTCGTTGTGTATGTTAATTTTTCATTAGGTTCGCAGAGCAAATTAGCATGTTTTTTGATTATGCTTTTAAGTTTCAAATTTTGTTCTTTGCTAAGGTGATCTGTTCTGATTGAAATATTATTAACGAATTTAGAAATGTATTGCTTCAAGGGAATACGCAGATTAGGATAAATTGTCAAATAATTGTTCTTCGTATGAATTACGGCTCCTAATTTTTTTAAATAATCGTTTCCAATAATACCATTAAAAGAAGTGAGAGTGGGAAGTAGGAAAAACTTTAATTTTTCCTTCTCGGGACCAAATAAGTTAACATAAGCATGGTGAGTTATAAGAATATTACCACCAACAGAATTAGCGTAATAATTTCGTTCGTTCGGAATTGGGTTACGTATATGTCGGGACTGGATGTAATTTTTGTTCGACCCTGTATCGATTAGGAACTTCAGTGTCTCTCTACTCCTTGCAATATGCTCGAAGTATGGGAGTGAAGAGATCCTTAGTCTAAAAAATAGACATTGTCTATTTCTTCGGTTTTTCCGAGACTTGGATTTTCCAGACATTGGTTCTCGCTAGAATCTGTATACTCTGATAGAGTTTGATCATGTTGTTGTTCCTCTTGATCTATTTGCTGCTCGTATTCTTCGAGCGTTACCCCGTCTGCTTGATCAGGTTCGGTGTAGAAAACGCGTTGTAATTTATTAGGTAAGTGGGGATATTGATTTTTGTTCCTTTTAATGGGAATTGGGGGAGGTCGCGGTCTATTTTGGTAGTTCACAGCATTTGTTCTTAGAGATTGGTCAACGTCCATAGGCTCAGGTCTCGGCTGAAGCTTTGGAAGGAGCTGTTGATACTGTGGGGACCTTGTCTGATTCTGAAACTGTGGAACTTGTGAAGGTCGAGGCAAATGTGCCAATTCTGGAAAGAATTCTCGCCGTGGAGCCGGAACAGGTGCTGGCCTTGTAGAAATCAAATTAGTTCTTCTTGGTGGAACAGGAGGTGAACCTTGTTGATAAGTCCTTCGAATGTTTCCCTGAGAACTGTTTGCATGATGCATCCTAAAATCAATATTTTGAAGTTTCAGGCATAGATGTAGTGCTTGAGGAAGATCTGCTGGCTCGCGAATGCTTAACAGCCTGGGCAGATCACCATGCTATCCTCGCACAAATGTATCCAAAGCTTTATCGCGATAAGCTTGTGTCATTATATTTCAGGACTCCTGACTCAACTCCATAGAGGAAAGTTTGTTCAATATCAAAGATAAATGTTGATACACAGCTTGATAAAATTCTGGTATAGTTTTCGATCCTTGTACCAGTGTTGTAAGTTGGTACTCAAGTGTACCAAGGTCCCTTTTGTCGGCATAATGAAGCGTGAGGCATTTCGACATTTTCTCCCAGTTAAGTGGAGTGTTATAACTTTCCAACGCGATATCTGCGTGGCCTACTATTTTATTCCGTATGACAGAAAGGATCCCATAATACTTGGGAGTCCCTCGAAGACGTTCGTAAATTTTAAGAATACGATCTACGCTCTTCTTCCAAGAGCTGAATTCTCCGGCTTCTCCGGAAAATACCCTAAGGCTTTTTACCACATTGGGTATTTTATCCATGTCTGCCAAATTCGCCTCACTACCGATATTAATTGACACATCACAATCGTTGTGAATGTCGGAAGCAGGGTTCATGAATGTATTAAATATTTGCCTTCCTTGAGTTTGCAAGGTTTCAGATATGATACGCGAGATAATTTGTACCATCTCCGCTCTATCGTTATTAATTGGATTATTGGGAAGGAGATTATTTGGAGGAATGCCAGGAGCTGGTGGCGGGGTCCCGCTTGGACCAGACAAAATGGATGGTCTCATCAAATTATTTGGGTTTGACATTGTGTAAATCGAGCGACCACAACTTCTGGTAATAAAATATATTAGAACCGTTAACTTAAACCGCAAATTAAAAACACTTTTTGGAACTTTATTCACTTAAGAATTGGATTCAGAATCGCAAATACCAATAAAACTTTGAATCACAAATACCAACAAAACTTCGAATCGCAATAGTTCACAAAAGTCATACTAAAACCTAACCCTCCCTTTCAGGCTCGTCATTGACCTCGTTTTGGCCAATATCCAAATCCTAGATTATACGAATTAACAAATTGTCGCTTTCCACATGGGACAGGCTAAAATCCAAAATGGAAACTACAAACTAATCCACATAATAGATCTCGAAAAATACGAAGAAGTCGTAAACCAAATAGAACCGATCTTCAACATCCCAACAACACAACACAACACAGTTCACTCACCCCGCTTCTTTTGCAGGAGCTACAACAAATTAAAAATTTAATTCAAAATTTATATATATATATATATATATATATATATATATATATATATATATATATATATATATATATATATATATATATATATATATATATATATATATATATATATATATATATGCATGCCTCCGCATTCCTATATATATATATATATATATATATATATATATATATATATATATATATATATATATATATATATATATATATATATATATATATATATATATATATATATATATATATATATATATATATATATATATATATATATATATATATATTGGTTCTGGAGGTATCACCGGACCAACGGAGGTGTCGAATGGTATCAATTACGCGATGCGCTGAGGGAGCAGTTTGGAGATCGTCTCAGCGACTTCGAGCTTCACGAGAAAATCGCAACTCGCTACCAGCAGCCCGGTGATCCATTCGACACCTTCTATTCCGAGGTACTCAGAATAGTCGACCGCATGGCTCAGCCAATGGAGGATGGTGAGCTGGCCAGAATACTTCGCCGCAACCTGCTCTTTTATGTGCAGCGTCGCATCCTCTTCCTGGACCTTCCATCGGTGCAGCTGCAACGGCAAGCCGTACTTCGGGAGGAGGATTTTGAGCGGGAAATGCACGAGCATGGAGACTATGGCGCCGCAGAACTAGAGGCTGCGGAAGTTGAAACACCATCGGTGGACCCATGGTATCGCGATTGTGTTCAGTCCACTGCCACTTACCCTTCGGTTCACAGGCGAGAGTTACCACCTACACCAGCCCCAATACCGCAGTCGGAAAAGGGAAACCGAATCGCCGACCCTCTTCAGGGCGCCGCCCGAAAATCAAAGCGCTCAACCCTAGGCCTTCGTCTCTTCTGGAAGAAGGTCCGACACGGGAGTCGTTCCAACCCGCGTAATTCTGCTTTGAAGGGACTGCAGATTACGCTCCAGAAGAACACTACCCCTAAAATCCCTTCAAAAGCACCTCCGCAAACATTTCATTCTAATTCCTACAACTTCGACATCTTCCCCTTGAAGTTCCCTGGTTTGTGGAATAAGTTCCAAAGGGTGGAAAACACCTTTGGGACAATTGAAGAGCTCCTGAAGAGGTTGCAACATAAGAAGAAGCCCCGAGGTGATCTAGTTCACTAGTTCACAAACCTCAATTCTCCAAAGTCTTCTTCTTTCACATCCTCCTTCTGCATCTAGAAATGTGTTCACTTAGTTCACTACATTTTCTTTCAAGATACCTTCTATTAATCATTTCTGTACACGTTGCTCACTAAATTTTCTATTATTGTTAATTTCAAATTACCTTGTTCACCTAGTTCACGTTTTTTTTTTTTTAGAAAGTATGGGTTAGTAAAAGGCATGATCACTCGTTCACGTCATTGCCTATTCCCATATTACATCCATCCTTCAGCTCTTTCCACGCACTGGCCCTTATGGAAAGACCTGTGTTGTAGCATCCAGTAATTTCAATCGAAATTACTGGACCAATTATTTCGACGCACACTGTTCCGTGCTCGAAATTGCTACATTTCTTTCAAATCGGACTAACGGTATCTTGTTGTTCGATTTGAACAATAACAAGTGCTGTTAGTTCGATTTCACATTGCATGACTTGATGCTTGAGTCGAAGGCGAGAACCGGTAACGGGATTTTTCCTTCGCCTCGAGTATCAAATCAGAGCTCATGACAGTCGGATGGAATTCATGGCCGAGGCCAGAGGTGGTCGCAAGAGAGTCGTTGTGGCAACGGCTGGCCGTGTTTCTTTAACTCAGACTCGGGAAATCAGAATGTGATTTGGATTAGCTGTAGTGTAGTTGGCATACGTTCATGCATTTTCGGCGAAAAATTGTGTGTTCGGCGTGAAAACAAACCTTTTGTACCTTTCGAATATAGTCTGAGTGCTGTCCGGACAGGTGGGACAGTAAATGAAGAGTTAGAATCCGTCTAGTGCGCAGAGTGTATCGTGTGCGCGCGATCTTTTATCTACTCACAATATCTTGGAAAACCGTACCAACCAAGCTGAACAAGTGTAATGGTGTCAACGGATCCGATTCCGAAATCCCCGAAAGTACTTTTCCATACGTACATTGGAACGGTAATTAGAAATAGATAGCTACGACTGTGGGTCGAAAACATTTACCAATCATAATCATCATCGGCGACGTAGAATAACCTGAAGATAAACATATTTTCTTTCAATTAGAATGCAACCGTCACACTCTTATTCACGTGAAGAAATATTGAACTTTTCCATGTACTCAACGGAAAACAAAATCACATGGATACACCTGTACAGTTATGACATTCTTCTGGCACCTGGACTTTCAAAATTGACAGAAGGTGAAAATTAAGTTATTTATCTTTTATAATTCAGCAGAAGATACAATCGTATAATTAGTGTTTGCGTGACCATCTGAGTGTGCGTTTCAAATGCAATTAACCTGTTTATTTATTTATTTACTATTACTATTATTCAACAGATAAAATCCAATTACTGAATATAGAAAATATAAAATACAAATAATTCACTAACGAAAGAATGAAAAAATGAACAAAATAATAATGAAATGATAATGATACAAAATCAAGAACAACAATAAGCAAAATCAAAGTGAAAAAGTACAAATTCAAAATAAGAAAAATAGAGAAAAAAAAGAAAAAGAAAAAAAGACATATTCTTGTTCGGACCTTCAAACTGTGCATATCGAGAGACTGGTTTTGTATAACTGTGGTTTAAGATCGATTTTTTTTTCTACAGCGCCTTTTTAGTTACCAACTAACGTATCGTATACATTAAACTTCTAAATACAAATAAAACTGACAAGTGCCGTCAAAAGAAAAAAGGTTGACCTGCCAAACGGCGAGGAAAATGATAATATCGTGCGCGCAAAACTCGCGTTAAATAGAAAATATTATGACTTAGTGCAACAAAAACACGACACTATGTCAGCGCATTCGAGCAACCGGTATACACTGCTTAGTGACTCAGAGTGTGATAGTGACACTGCTCCAAAAAACCCATCAAATGTGACTGATGTCACTAAAACCACCAAACTAACTCCAATAATAATTATTAAGCAGACTCAGAAAACTATACGGAGACTCTGAGTAAATTGAACATTAAATCATTTCAATTCAAGTTTATCTCCATTGGCATCAAAATCATGCTGCCTCAGATATTAATTGTCCGAAACGTGCTGAATACGTTGAAATTAAACGACGCTTGACAGCCAGGTATAGGAAAAAAACTCTAGCGCACCTGAACCGCTAGAAAACTAATTTTCGAAGAAATTGTCTTTGAGTGACAAAAAAGTGTGGAAAGACGTAATACACTGTTTTTTAGAATCATATCAACCATTCCTTATCCAAAGCAACAAAACTCAACTATAACACATATAATTCAGTGCTGGCAACACTTTCCGAACGAAGTAGCAATAAGTTTACCATAACAAGCTCATACTCAAATAAACGTATCCTTTGAATTTCGTTCTCTTCGCAGGATTTCATCGAAAGTTTCAGCGGTTAAACGTTGTTTGAGGCTGCCATCCAAAAAATGTTCAAAACTCGAAAAATTTAAAAAAGCATTTTTATTTTTATTGCAAATGCTTTGCATATGAGAACGTTGTTTGAAGCATCTGTTGGTGCAATATTTACGGAAATGGCTAATGCTGGTTAGCCTGTGTCAACAGCAAAGCATAATACATACAAAATCTGCTTCACGTTAAGTTAAACCCAACCAGTAAATTTCGATTCGATTGAATCACTGCGCTGGAAGTTATACGGGTGAAAAGGATTTTAGGGTTACCACCCTCAAAACTTATCAAACTTTTAAAGCGTTAATATTTCTTGTTAATTTTCATTGCAGGATCATTTCCATTGGAAATCTAATGACATAATCGCTCAGTAAAGAAATTAAACAAAATTACAAAAATTGTCAAGCTGGCAGCTCTTTCATAGTTTTGGTACGAAATTTCTACGAAATTTGGTTCACATTAAAGTCCATTTACTGCGTGAACTTCGTTCTGATTTCTACACTGGACCGGAAGTTATAGGGAAAAAAGCTTTAATTTGGTGAGCAAATTTGCAAGATTTAGTGGACAAAAATCACCATAGCTGGCAACTCTATTCTAATTTTTCAGCCAAATTTTCATCAAATGTTATATAGAGTAAGATCCAAGTACTGAATGAATCTTGTGAAAATCTGATGGCTGAATCGGAAGTTATAGGCCAAAAACCGGTTTTTTTTCTCAGTGATTTTTCAAGATGGTACCACTGGCACAGGGTTGCCCGCATTTCAAAATCACTTCTATCAGACCTGGTCCTAGCTAATACCAACATGTTCTGTAAATTTCACTATGATCGCATAATCCGGGCGTCAGTTCTCGTGAACAGAACTTTCGAGTGCTGAAAATAGAGGTAATTTGGTGATGGGTTGCCGTTCTTGTGCAAATCGGAATTTTCAAAATTTTAATTTGACATGATGGACAAAGGTTAAAATTTATCAGTGATTTGATTTTTTTGTCAAAAATCAAAATTTTTTCAGGAAGGTCAATGATTTGAAGGTTTTTTTTCAAGAGCCTGCCGTAGCTGCAGGGTTACCCGCATTATCTTTAAAATCAACGTGCGCTAAATTTTAGTCAACATAAATACGCTCTGCAAATTTCACGACGATCCATTGCTTTTCTTAGAAGTAATGACAAATCAAAATTTGAAAAAAAATCCTTGCCTACTTTTAGGCACCCTGCACCCACACATGGCTCAAAATTTCCAGTTCTTTATCTTAGACGAGCTTAGAACATAATTAGGTTTCATTCCCAATACATTTCTTTAACAAAAATTTACACTGCTTGGAAATATAGGAGTACCTCAAAATTCACTAAACGCTCGCCGCCGCCAAAAGGATTAGAGTATCTGAATTTGAGAAAGTTGTGGACCTACCTACTATATACATCTACGTTCTCCGAAAATTTCAGCTCAATCGGATCATCCACTCCAGAGATTACTTCTATTAACCGATTTGCTGATATATATATATATATATATATATATATATATATATATATATATATATATATATATATATATATATATATATATATATATATATATATATATATATATATATATATATATATATATATATAAAAATAAAGAAATATGAATTTTCGGCGAAACGAGTTTAATACTATTGTTCTTCGAACATTAGTAAAAACA
>OX376372.1:90272697-90357124 GCA_947369275.1 Nemotelus nigrinus | reverse complement strand
AAAAAAAATTAAAAAGAAAATCTGAATAACTCAAGCAGATAATCAAACTAAAATATTCAAGCAAACAAAATTAATTAATAATTTGGGTGGGATTCATTCATACCAGACCCCGGCCGGGATTTGTTCACATATATCATACACGAGATTTTCCTTTCTCCAAAGAGAACCAAAAAAATTGAGTAATCAAATTTGAATAATTCAACTTAAATAACCTATTAAATTAATATTTTGTATACAAAAACTATCAAAATACTTATATATATAAATGTACATGCACCCACACCAAAATTTTTCATGAAATATTTATGGTAAGAATATATATATAGTAAATTTACGGTAATTCATATCTATACCACGTGATTTATTTATTTTTTTTTTTTTACTATTAACTATGTGAATGATTATTTATTCCGTTTCCGTTGATATAATTCAAGAACTTTAATTAATCTTATTTTTTATAAGCATTTCTTTAATTAGTGAAAAAAATATGGTTGAAAAGTTAACTATTTTATTATTCATAAAAATTCTTCTCTTGATTTTTTTTTCAAACGACTAATTATTCGGCCTCCACTCACGAACTTGTCTAACTGAAAATCGTACCTTTGAAATTATGATCCGTTTTGCACCATCACCTGCTCTTCTGCAAACGTTCTCCCCTTGGGGTTTAATGGAATCGTCACTGTCGTTGCGGACCCAGATAGTCTGCTAGACTTCCTTTCTTTCAGCCACTAAGTCACCGATATACCCTTCTTGCGAAGACCTTTCGTTTTTTTTTTCACTATCAGTGGAATCGTCACTGTCGTTGAAGACCCAGATAGTCTGCCAGACTTCCTTTCCTTCAGCCACTAATTCACCGATATACCCTTCTTGCGAAGATCTTTCGTTTTTTCCACTATCAGCTCGTTTCTTGTCCCCTTAGTGCTTCTCAGCTTCAACTTATGTTTTAAATGCAAAATTAACGTTTTTTCATTATTTCATTATTAAGTTCTCTAATCGCCAATATTCTTCAATGTCCTAGTTTCACTCTCCATACTAGAATTTTTAACTTAAGTGTATCAATGATCACTTTGTACTTGCAAACTTTCTTAACTTTCACTATCTTGTCCAACAAATCTTGTTAACTTGCATTTTACTTTTTCTTTAATTTCCTTTCACGCTTAAAAGTTCTTGAACGTTCTTCCTCTCTTAATACAAAACCCACGGTTTTATTCTGAATTTTCAAATGCTCCAAATCACCAACTTTCGACTTTCCCTTTCTACCCCAGAATGACTTTCTTTTTTTCCCAGTTCATATTCAAGTCCCCCTTTTCTTTGTTTGAAAAAATTTTCACTATACCGCTAGAGCTGTTTATTTCCAAATTCCCATAACTTCAATTTCCCACACCATTATGGCATCACTCAAAACCGACGATGCAGACATCAGCCACCAGGCTCGCTGAGATTTTGCGCAGTATCCAGCTGTCACCACAAGGTCCAGAAAATTTAACGAACAGTGCCGTGGTCTAGAATCGTCGTCAGTTTTGTGTTTATAAAGATTGGTACAATATAACGGATACTCATACTACGGATACTCACTGACGAAAGATGAAGAATTGACACTAGTTCAAGATTTGAAGAAAGTTTGAACCGTATTTACTGTCAGCATTGCAACACTCGTGGGGACGACTCCGACCCTGAGATATCTCAAAATGCCGGGCAGAATTCACTGGAATCCGACTGTGAACATCTACCGTTATCACGCTTTGATATCTTTGGCGTGGTAATTTCCCAGCACCTTTCCTTTCTCGTCTACCAACTCGTAGATGACTTGCCCCACCTTACGCTTGACCGTTGCCTTAATGAACTTTGGGGCGAGTTTAGCCGCAAATCGGTAAACTGCACAGCTTAGTGAATGATTGCGTACCCAGACGTCTTGACCGATGGCAAAATCTTTTACACGGCTTCTTAAATTGTATCTATTCGCACCCTTGTTGTATGCCTCAGACATTTTGGTTTTGACCTGACAATGAATCTGACGTAACCGGTCACAATTTGGTACTGTCACAACCTCTCCATCCTCAAAAGCCTGTAAAGACTTCAAAAGCGCGTATTCAGAACCATGGTGGATAGGTTGGTACCCGAACATCAGGAAATGGGGCGAACAACCTGTGGACTCATGTACTACATTACGAAATGCGGCACATGACTCCGGCAGGTTAGCGTCCCAATTCCGATGGTCGTCCCCTATGTAGGCTCGAATAGCGGTTAGAATAGACTGGTTGGCTCTTTCGGAAGCATTAGCTTGGGGTGAATAGAAAGGGGTGTAGCAATGGTTCACCCCATATTGAGCCAGGAATTCCGAGAAGAGTTAAGACACAAATTGGACCCCATTGTCAGTATGGACGGTTTCAGGCACGCCAAAAGTCAAAAATACGTATTCTTTTAAAAATTTCACCATCGAATCAGCTGTTGCCTTGGGTAGAGCCTTGAGCCAAATGAATTTGGTATAGTGATCGAGCACCACCAGCAACTGGGTGTTACCTAGCTTTGAACGAGGATATGGGCCCATGAAGTCAATAAACAAGCGCTGCATTGGTCGATCAGTAATCCTGGCAGCACCCATAGGTGGTCTCATTGTAGCATTCGTGGCCTTAACTTGCTTGCGAATAGAACAATTGTTGACATAGCTGGTGACATCTTGACGCAGCTTCGGCCAGTAATAATAGCGTCGCAATACTTCTAGTGTTTTACGAATCCCACAATGTGACCCCAAAGGGCTGTCATGACTACGTGCCAGCAACACTTGTCTTCCTCCTTCAGGCACCCACACCTTTGAACTGGGAATATCTAAGTCAAGACCTCCGTGTGATCCTAGATGAATATACACAACTCCGTTCTTCGTGTACAGGTTTTCGAACTGATCCGGATGTTGCTCAATCTGATGGACGAGATTCATGTAATCAGGATCCCGAAAGGCCTGTGATGGAATGTTCCCTAGCAATTGGTGATGCTCAGGAAGACAAACAACAGCACAATGAGGCCCCCCTTCAGAGTCGCGTGCTCGTGATAACGCGTCTGGTACGACATTTTGAGTGCCTGCTCGATGTTCGATGTTGAAATTGAACCCTTGTAATTTTAGGCTCCACCGTGCTAACCTCCCCGACAGATCTCTCTGGCCCATTAACCATTTCAGACTGGCATGGTCTGTGATAATGGTGAAAGGCAGCCCCTCGACATATGCTCGAAACCTTTTGACACTCTGCACCGCAGCCAAGCATTCTAGTTCGGTAACGCTATAGTTGCGCTGCGCAGCATTCAACTTCGATGACATAAAGGCGATGGGATGCTCTCCACCATCATCATCTTTCTGAAATAAAACACTGCCGATGCCGGTGGCACTTGCATCGCACTGAATATAAAAGTGCCGAGAGAAATCTGGGTTGATCAACACAGGTGCAGACACTAAAAGTTCCTTCGTCCGATCGAAAGCCTTATTAGCAGCCTCAGTCCATACGAACCTTCTTTTACCCTTAAGCAGATCCGTCATAGGTGATGTAATAGACGCAAAATTTGGGATGAAACGCCTATACCACCCAGCCATCCCCATGAATCTCCTCACGTCCTTTACCGTTTTGGGTCGTGAATATGCTATGATGCCGGAAACCTTCTCAGGATCCGTCTTTAGGACACCATCACTTATCACATAACCTAGGTATCGAATTTCTTTTTGGACGAATTTGCTCTTCTCAACATTGATGGTCAAATTCGCCTGCTGTAATAAATTGGCCACAATAGACAACAATTTGAGATGGTCATCAAATGTTGGACTTGTTATCAGCAAATCGTCCAAATAAACGAATACCTGGTCATGCAACTCGTGAGGGATGACCTTATGCATCAATCGACACATAGTCTGTGGAGCATTGCACAATCCAAAAGGCATGACAGTGAAGTGATACAAAGGGCGTCCGGGTACTGTAAACGCTGTCTTTTCCCGCGATTTTGCATCCAAAGGAATCTGCCAAAAGGCATCTTTCAGGTCCAGACTGGTTATAAAGCGTGTGGACTGCAGACGTGCTAACAGGCCCTCGATCAACGGCAAAGGGTACGCATCTTTGACAGTCACCTCGTTCAATCGTCGAGCGTCCAAACATAATCGCACCTTACCGGGTTTTCTTACAATAGTGACTGGAGAGCTCCAGGAACTCCTACTCTCCTCAATGACCCCTAAAGACAGCATACGGTCCAATTCGTCGTTCATCAATTTCTGCACCACTGGTGACACTGCGTAGTGACGCTGTTTAATTGGTTGAGCATCACCTGTGTATCACGTGTGACAACAAATTGGTTTTGCCCAATCCTAGCTGGTTAAACGATGGAAATTGACGCACGACTTCATCGAGCCGCTGCTTGTCCCCCGGAGACAACTGATGATAACCAGGGTCTTGTGGAACTAACTCAACAGCGGAGCAATGCGGTGCAATTTTGAAGGCATCCCAGAAATCTATGCCCAGATAAACTGAGTTGGTTAAACTGGGGCATATTAGGAAGCGTGTTAGCCTCGTCTTTTCATTGAATTGCACCAATGTGCTTACATACCCGAGAACAGGCGCCTTTTGACCAGAAGCGGTATGAACTTCAGTAGGCATTGAATGTATATTCAAGCCCAACTCCTCAACCAGCTTCAATGCTCCTGCTCCCAGGATGCTTACACTTGCTCCACTGTCAAGCAAGCCAGTCAACTGCCGACCTTTGATGGAAATGGTGGCAAATGATCGGTTATCTCCATGGATGGATACAATAGAGTCTAGACAAGCTTTCCGCAAAAATCGCCGAAGGGTGAAATATCTCCAGGCGCGATTAAAACGCCTTGATGACTGTTTAGGAGCATCATGTTTTGAGTTGGTAGACGTAACAGAAGGACATGGATTTTGGGGTGTATTTATTGACGGCGTTGCAATTCGGGGTCGACATTGGTGGCTACGTCGCACAGTGGTCTATTTCGCGAAAAAGGTGAACTTAATTCAAATTATGGACTTTTAAGTATGAAGTTGAAACTTGGGGGTAATATTGTCCTATATGGCCCCCATCATTTGAGGTGGTAATTGGGTTTCATAAGTTTAAGGGTAAGAGCACAGGTGCTGAAAACAGCCAAAAATTGCATCTGTCTTTTAACCTATTTTTTAAATTAAGAATATGAAGATCAAAATACCTTTGAGTAATACAGCGTTATTAAGCTATGAAAGACATTGATGATTTAGCCTCCCCCCCTTTCATCGTGTTCATACTGCAGATAGTATAGGAATTCGGTGTTTAAAACTTCTAGTCCCTTTTAAGTTTAGAGGGTCACAACAAGTTGTTACGAAATAAGTCTAGTTGTATTCATTAAAGTCCAAAGTAACTATCCAAACTTAGTTTGCCTGCGGCTAGCTGCGGCTACGCTCGTAAACTCCTTTCAAAGTTCAGTGACCTTGCATAAAATGCAACATTTTGCGCGCTTATTGCGCCAGTCCGCGTGCTCTGCAGTATTTTCTTATCATTTGCACTAGCACATAATAGCAAGCATTTGTACCAGGTTGAAGCTCGTGAGATTGAGATAAGCACAACGTTAAATTTCATAAATAAAACAATAGTTTCTAAACCATACACTTACTTGTTATATTATTGGTAAAGTTTCAAGTGGCGTATGTTTATTTGGCTGTTCATACATTTATTTACTCATTCACCTTTAGTATCATCAAATTTCCCAACTTGCTTCTGAATTCAATTCAATGAAATATGTTCATATGATAATTCATGTATGATCATAGAGTGATTCAGGTATGTATATGCTTAGTATCGAAATTATATGCAAAGCAACATTATCGAAAATACATTTTTACCTGTACAAAACAATTTCGTGCCAGGTATTAACTTCTAAAATTGTAAATATGCATGCATGGATGAATGATAATATTTGTAAATTCGATATGTGTTTTGCTATATGCTGTAGATAGGCTTTTTTTACTACTTCAAATAAGTATATAGATTTCCGCATGTTATTTTTGTTTAGTTGATTTATTATTATTAAAAAATTTATTCAAAATAATAACAATTGTTTCGATTAAACTTTGTGGGTAGGACTGCAAGTCAAATTAATAATACTGTCCGAAATCATTTGTGTCAAACGAATTTGAATAATCATTTCCACAGCATTTTCGCCTGTTGTCACGAATGTGATCCGAAATTTGGCTATTGATAAAAATTGCGTCAGCAAGGATAAATTCTAAAAATGATATTTTCCTCAACATTGAGGCACGAGAGGAGGATTTGGACAGCGGTTTCGTGTTCAGCCAGCAAAAATACTATGGAAATGATAAGTCACACTCGTTTATTAATAAAAAAAAATTCTTTCCTCAAAGTGAAATTTTCCAAATTTTTACCCTTTTTGGAAACTTTTTGCTAAAAGTTGGAGCCGATACAACCCAAAAAATGGATTTCCCATGTTTGAAAACCCAAGAAACACTCAATTTCATACATCTAGTGGTTCCCATGAATAAAGTTCACCTTTTTCGCGAAATAGACCACTGTGCGTCGGTCTTTTGGGGTCTGGATGGGTAAATAGCCAGCGGAATACGCATCCTCCCCGGTGAAAGCGCATTCCTGTTGGAGTTTTCCGCTTGGCATCTAGGGCATTTAGGTTTGAGTACTCCTTCCTTACCACATCCGAAGCAGAAAATTCGTTGGATTGGAGCGGGACAGTCCATAAAACCATGACCCAGGTCACGGCAATTCCAACACACTCGGTATTCTCCTCTACCCTCTACTTCACGATCTTTATTCCTAAACGTGCTGGAATTTGCTTGTACGGCGTGTACTTCCTGTTTTGCTAACACATTTGAGGGAGTGGAACCTACAAATTCAGAAAAGTACCGAGGGGCTGGTGGATTTGAACCAGCTTGAGCATAATTTCCACGATCAGGTCTAGATTGTGGATGGATGGATGACGAGCGAGCAAAGTCGGTTCACTCAGACGACTATTGTTAAGGGAATCCGAGTCGAAATGCACCTCTTGCACTTGACGTGGCCGACGATTGATGTCTCGATCTGAATTCATTCTCAAGAGTCTCCATTCTGATTCCACCAGACAGCAGCGTCTGACTAACTCTCGGGTTGAGGTGAAATCCACTCCAGCTAAATGTGCCCTAAGAGCAGGAGCCATATTTCTAAATACCACACATTGAAAATCTACATCTGATAAAGGAGTATTTAATTGTAAGGAAATATTCTCGAGGGCGTCAAAGAACTCCTGAAAGCGCTCTCCTGATTTCTGCAGTCGCCCATCTAGCATTCTCCGTACATCTACATCGGACCTAAATGAGCTAAATCGTTCCAAAAATTCTATGCGCAATCAATTCCACACCAGTGGATAATTCATCTCGCGGAAACGCCAGTACCAGTCGGCAGCTTGCCCCTTTAGGAGTAAATGAAAATCTGTGGCAAGTGTGGTATAAGAAACGCGATAATCCTCTGCCAAGGACAGCACCCTGAACATAAACTGTCTGGCCGTCGAGCCATCAAATATTAAATTCCATTTCGAAATGGGCAGCCTTACAGTTGACCGCTCACCCGAATCCATCTGCTCTCTAAAAGTGACTCTTGGTGCTTCGTTGTTAGTGGAAATATTCGGATGAGGCCCTTGCTCCTGGTGAATAAAGGAATTTTCTCCGTGAATAACCCGTCTTCTTGATGATTCAGCGGCTGAAACTTGGGTTTCCGATTGACCGGGGGATGTGGCATTAACTCTCAACGACTCAGAAACTTGAGTGGCTTGAGCAGCCGAAGGCGACAGGCTCAGGCGTTCTAACTGATGCTGGAAAGGGGTGTAACTTGGATCCCAACTATTTGTTCTGCGACGCATGTTCAAATAAAGTATATAGTTTCTTATCCAAACCAAATCAATCCAAAATTATGTATATTTTTCCCCCAGATAAGTATGAGCAGCAACCGAAAGAATTCACAATCAAAAAGAAAAACCTTCAAATTCTTCTCAATATCATTCAATGAAAACGCAGTTATGTGCAGCCAAAATAACAGAATACACTAGTAATGTATCAGCAAAACCAAATTTCTTCGAATTTAATGAGTAAACTTTTCAATTCATAAAAAAAATAATGATTCTTACGGATCCTCTTCGTGACAGGAATTAAAGACAGGAAGGGAAAAGGTATAAAATTTAACACTAAATGATGAAATGGGACTGGGAAAATCAGGAGGTTACAGATCTCTTGTAGTTGTCTTGAAAGGACCCCATGAACATCTGTCCTGAGTCCTGCTCAAAATAATTCAAATGATTGAACAACATCTTATAGATGGACAAGGATCATGACCAGCTCATGGGTCCCCTCAATGAACACTTTCCTCCAGTTGCTCAAATTCAAGTTAATCTTTTTACAAGATTAATTCTATTGACCAGAAGATAATGCGCAGTTTTTATTTAATTTATACGGAGGTAATCCTACAACCACAAGAGTCTGGTCAGCAATTAAAGAGACAAGCTCTGTTAGACACATAAAACGAAGACAATAGCACGAGAGGGGCGCCAATGCTGCATTGACGACCGCTCGAAGAGATGATGATAGAAAATTGAAAATGTCAAGTATATAACTGCAACCATAGTCAAAGAAAACAAAAAAAAAAAAAAATGGCTGAGGCAACAAGATGCTCCTATTAAACATTTGCCACCTCAGCCGCAAGCACATCTGCCAAAAGAAAAGTATATAAAAAGAAAGCCAAAACCATTTTCT
Source organism: Nemotelus nigrinus (assembly GCA_947369275.1). Lineage (NCBI taxonomy): Eukaryota > Metazoa > Arthropoda > Insecta > Diptera > Stratiomyidae > Nemotelus > Nemotelus nigrinus. Next base: position 90,348,359 of record OX376372.1, on the reverse strand, counting down.
TTGGGCGCCATTTGTTGCGACCGACTGAACTCTGTCAAGCCGTCGTCAGTGCAGCATATATTTGTTTAGAGATTTTCCTTTTTTCTTGCCCGGCGTGCCTTTTCCCAGCCGACTAGCTTAGCCTGGCGTGGGTTTACGGGCGGAAAAACTCTACGTGCTATGGCACGCAGACAGTACAACACTAAGAACCTGTTAAAGATCCATCAGTCAATGACAATCACAAATAGGAAGGGAAAGAAAAGGATTCGCAAGAATCATTATTTATTATTTTAGTTATAATTCATTAGTTATATATATAAACGGAAATTATCAAAACAAATAAAAAAGAATCAAACTAAAAGCCACAAAAAAAAATTAAAAAGAAAATCTGAATAACTCAAGCAGATAATCAAACTAAAATATTCAAGCAAACAAAATTGATTAATAATTTGGGTGGGATTCATTCATACCAGACCCCGGCCGGGATTTGTTCACATATATCATACACGAGATTTTCCTTTCTCCAAAGAGAACCAAAAAAATTGAGTAATCAAATTTGAATTATTCAACTTAAATAACCTATTAAATTAATATTTTGTATACAAAAACTATCAAAATACTTATATATATAAATGTACATGCACCCACACCAAAATTTTTCATGAAATATTTATGGTAAGAATATATATATAGTAAATTTACGGTAATTCATATCTATACCACGTGATTTATTAATTTTTTTTTTTTACTATTAACTATGTGAATGATTATTTATTCCGTTTCCGTTGATATAATTCAAGAACTTTAATTAATCTTATTTTTTATAAGCATTTCTTTAATTAGTGAAAAAAATATGGTTGAAAAGTTAACTATTTTATTATTCGATTTTTTTTTTTCAAACGACTAATTATTCGGCCTCCACTCACGAACTTGTCTAACTGAAAATCGTACCTTTGAAATTATGATCCGTTTTGCACCATCACCTGCTCTTCTGCAAACGTTCTCCCCTTGGGGTTTAATGGAATCGTCACTGTCGTTGCGGACCCAGATAGTCTGCTAGACTTCCTTTCTTTCAGCCACTAAGTCACCGATATACCCTTCTTGCCAAGACCTTTCGTTTTTTTTTCTTCACTATCAGTGGAATCGTCACTGTCGTTGAAGACCCAGATAGTCTGCCAGACTTCCTTTCCTTCAGCCACTAATTCACCGATATACCCTTCTTGCGAAGATCTTTCGTTTTTTCCACTATCAGCTCGGTTGTTGTCCCCTTAGTGCTTCTCAGCTTCAACTTATGTTTTAAATGCAAAATTAACGTTTTTCCATTATTTCATTATTAAGTTCTCTAATCGCCAATATTCTTCAATGTCCTAGTTTCACTCTCCATACTAGAATTTTTAACTTAAGTGTATCAATGATCACTTTGTACTTGCAAACTTTCTTAACTTTCACTATCTTGTCCAACAAATCTTGTTAACTTGCATTTTACTTTTTCTTTAATTTCCTTTCACGCTTAAAAGTTCTTGAACGTTCTTCCTCTCTTAATACAAAACCCACGGTTTTATTCTGAATTTTCAAATGCTCCAAATCACCAACTTTCGACTTTCCCTTTCTACCCCAGAATGACTTTCTTTTTTTCCCAGTTCATATTCAAGTCCCCCTTTTCTTTGTTTGAAAAAATTTTCACTATACCGCTAGAGCGGTTTATTTCCAAATTCCCATAACTTCAATTTCCCACACCATTATGGCATCACTCAAAACCGACGATGCAGACATCAGCCACCAGGCTCGCTGAGTTTTTGCGCAGTATCCAGCTGTCACCACAAGGTCCAGAAAATTTAACGAACAGTGCCGTGGTCTAGAATCGTCGTCAGTTTTGTGTTTATAAAGATTGGTACGATATAACCCGAAGAAGTGCGTCTAATTGGTTCAGTATTCGAAGAAAGGTTCTAGTGAGATTCTAAAAACATGTCGGACTTGAAGGCGCCTCTTCGGACCGTCAAGCGGGTTCAGTTCGGCATTCTGGCACCGGACGAGATCCGCCGAATGTCGGTGTCAGATGATGGCATACATTTCCCTGAAAAAATGGAAGGTGGCTTTGACAGGAGTCAACGATCGTTAACTTTAATAGTAATTTTATTTATTTTTTTTAGGACAAATCAGAAGAATACGAACTTACTACGGATGCTCAACCGGTACTCATACGGATACTCACTGACGAAAGATGAAGAATTGACACTAGTTCAAGATTTGAAGAAAGTTTGAACCGTATTTACTGTCAGAATTGCAACACTCGTGGGGACGACTCCGACCCTGAGATGTCTCAAAATGCCGGGCAGAATTCACTGGAATCCGACTGTGAACATCTACCGTTATCACGCTTTGATATCTTTGGCGTGGTAATTTCCCAGCACCTTTCCTTTCTCGTCTACCAACTCGTAGATGACTTGCCCCACCTTACGCTTGACCGTTGCCTTAATGAACTTTGGGGCGAGTTTAGCCACAAATCGGTCAACTGCACAGCTTAGTGAATGATTGCGTACCCAGACGTCTTGACCGATGGCAAAATCTTTTACACGGCTTCTTAAATTGTATCTATTCGCACTCTTGTTGTATGCCTCAGACATTTTGGTTTTGACCTGACAATGAATCTGACGTAACCGGTCACAATTTGGTACTGTCACAACCTCTCCATCCTCAAAAGCCTGTAAAGACTTGAAAAGCGCGTATTCAGAACCATGGTGGATAGGTTGGTACCCGAACATCAGGAAATGGGGCGAACAACCTGTGGACTCATGTACTACATTACGAAATGCGGCACATGACTCCGGCAGGTTAGCGTCCCAATTCCGATGGTCGTCCCCTATGTAGGCTCGAATAGCGGTTAGAATAGACTGGTTGGCTCTTTCGGAAGCATTAGCTTGGGGTGAATAGAAAGGGGTGTAGCAATGGTTCACCCCATATTGAGCCAGGAATTCCGAGAAGAGTTTAGACACAAATTGGACCCCATTGTCAGTATGGACGGTTTCAGGCACGCCAAAAGTCAAAAATACGTATTCTTTTAAAAATTTAACCATCGACTCAGCTGTTGCCTTGGGTAGAGCCTTGAGCCAAATGAATTTGGTATAGTGATCGAGCACCACTAGCAACTGGGTGTTACCTAGCTTTGAACGAGGATATGGGCCCATGAAGTCAATAAACAAGCGCTGCATTGGTCGATCAGTAATCCTGGCAGCACCCATAGGTGGTCTTATTGTAGCATTCGTGGCCTTAACTTGCTTGCAAATAGAACAATTGTTGACATAGCTGGTGACATCTTGACGCAGCTTCGGCCAGTAATAATAGCGTCGCAATACTTCTAGTGTTTTACGAATCCCACAATGTGACCCCAAAGGGCTGTCATGACTACATGCCAGCAACACTTGTCTTCCTCCTTCAGGCACCCACACCTTTGCACTGGGAATATCTAAGTCAAGACCTCCGTGTGATCCTAGATGAATATACACAACTCCGTTCTTCGTGTACAGGTTTTCGAACTGATCCGGATGTTGCTCAATCTGATGGACGAGATTCATGTAATCAGGATCCCGAAAGGCCTGTGATGGAATGTTCCCTAGCAATTGGTGATGCTCAGGAAGACAAACAACAGCACAATGAGGCCCCCCTTCAGAGTCGCGTGCTCGTGATAACGCGTCTGGTACGACATTTTGAGTGCCTGCTCGATGTTCGATGTTGAAATTGAACCCTTGTAATTTTAGGCTCCAGCGTGCTAACCTCCCCGACAGATCTCTCTGGCCCATTAACCATTTCAGACTGGCATGGTCTGTGATAATGGTGAAAGGCAGCCCCTCGACATATGCTCGAAACCTTTTGACACTCTGCACCGCAGCCAAGCATTCTAGTTCGGTAACGCTATAGTTGCGCTGCGCAGCATTCAACTTCGATGACATAAAGGCGATGGGATGCTCTCGACCATCATCATCTTTCTGAAATAAAACACTGCCGATGCCGGTGGCACTTGCATCGCACTGAATATAAAAGTGCCGAGAGAAATCTGGGTTGATCAACACAGGTGCAGACACTAAAAGTTCCTTCGTCCGATCGAAAGCCTTATTAGCAGCCTCAGTCCATACGAACCTTCTTTTACCCTTAAGCAGATCCGTCATAGGTGATGTAATAGACGCAAAATTTGGGATGAAACGCCTATACCACCCAGCCATCCCCATGAGTCTCCTCACGTCCTTTACCGTTTTGGGTTGTGGATATGCTATGATGCCGGAAACCTTTTCAGGATCCGTCTTTAGGACACCATCACTTATCACATAACCTAGGTATCGAATTTCTTTTTGGACGAATTTGCTCTTCTCAACATTGATGGTCAAATTCGCCTGCTGTAATAAATTGGCCACAATAGACAACAATTTGAGATGGTCATCAAATGTTGGACTTGTTATCAGCAAATCGTCCAAATAAACGAATACCTGGTCATGCAACTCGTGAGGGCTGACCTTATGCATCAATCGACACATAGTCTGTGGAGCATTGCACAATCCAAAAGGCATGACAGTGAAGTGATACAAAGGGCGTCCAGGTACTGTAAACGCTGTCTTTTCCCGCGATTTTGCATCCAAAGGAATCTGCCAAAAGGCATCTTTCAGGTCCAGACTGGTTATAAAGCGTGTGGACTGCAGACGTGCTAACAGGCCCTCGATCAACGGCAAAGGGTACGCATCTTTGACAGTCACCTCGTTCAATCGTCGAGCGTCCAAACATAATCGCACCTTACCGGGTTTTCTTACAATAGTGACTGGAGAGCTCCAGGAACTCCTACTCTCCTCAATGACCCCTAAAGACAGCATACGGTCCAATTCGTCGTTCATCAATTTCTGCACCACTGGTGACACTGCGTAGTGACGCTGTTTAATTGGTTGAGCATCACCTGTGTATCACGTGTGACAACAAATTGGTTTTGCCCAATCCTAGCTGGTTAAACGATGGAAATTGACGCACGACTTCATCGAGCCGCTGCTTGTCCCCCGGAGACAACTGATGATAACCAGGGTCTTGTGGAACTAACTCAACAGCGGAGCAATGCGGTGCAATTTTGAAGGCATCCCAGAAATCTATGCCCAGATAAACTGAGTTGGTTAAACTGGGGCATATTAGGAAGCGTGTTAGCCTCGTCTTTTCATTGAATTGCACCAATGTGCTTACATACCCGAGAGCAGACGCCTTTTGACCAGAAGCGGTATGAACTTCAGTAGGCATTGAATGTATATTCAAGCCCAACTCCTCAACCAGCTTCAATGCTCCTGCTCCCAGGATGCTTACACTTGCTCCACTGTCAAGCAAGCCAGTCAACTGCCGACCTTTGATGGAAATGGTGGCAAATGGTCGGTTATCTCCATGGATGGATACAATAGAGTCTAGACAAGCTTTCCGCAAAAATCGCCGAAGGGTGAAATATCTCCAGGCGCGATTAAAACGCCTTGATGACTGTTTAGGAGCATCATGTTTTGAGTTGGTAGACGTAACAGAAGGACATGGATTTTGGGGTGTATTTATTGACGGCGTTGCAATTCGGGGTCGACATTGGTGGCTACGTCGGTCTTTTGGGGTCTGGATGGGTAAATAGCCAGCGGAATACGCATCCTCCCCGGTGAAAGCGCATTCCTGTTGGAGTTTTCCGCTTGGCATCTAGGGCATTTAGGTTTGAGTACTCCTTCCTTACCACATCCGAAGCAGAAAATCCGTTGGATTGGAGCGGGACAGTCCATAAAACCATGACCCAGGTCACGGCAATTCCAACACACTCGGTATTCTCCTCTACCCTCTACTTCACGATCTTTATTCCTAAACGTGCTGGAATTTGCTTGTACGGCGTGTACTTTCTGTTTTGCTAACACATTTGAGGGAGTGGAACCTACAAATTCAGAAAAGTACCGAGGGGCTGGTGGATTTGAATCAGCTTGAGCATAATTTCCACGATCAGGTCTAGATTGACTTTCTTGTGTAAATCTTGGATTATAACTAGCCGGTCTTAAATTAGGATTATCAAAAGAGACACCTTTAAGACCCGGTTGAAGCACCCGCACATTGTTTTGGATACCATCATCAGATGGAGCATATCCCTGATCCCATAATGGATGACGAGCGAGCAAAGTCGGTTCACTCAGACGACTATTGTTAAGGGAATCCGAGTCGAAATGCACCTCTTGCACTTGACGTGGCCGACGATTGATGTCTCGATCTGAATTCATTCTCAAGAGTCTCCATTCTGATTCCACCAGACAGCAGCGTCTGACTAACTCTCGGGTTGAGGTGAAATCCACTCCAGCTAAATGTGCCCTAAGAGCAGGAGCCATATTTCTAAATACCACACATTGAAAATCTACATCTGATAAAGGAGTATTTAATTGTAAGGAAATATTCTCGAGGGCGTCAAAGAACTCCTGAAAGCGCTCTCCTGATTTCTGCAGTCGCCCATCTAGCATTCTCCGTACATCTACATCGGACCTAAATGAGCTAAATCGTTCCAAAAATTCTATGCGCAATCTATTCCACACCAGTGGATAATTCATCTCGCGGAAACGCCAGTACCAGTCGGCAGCTTGCCCCTTTAGGAGTAAATGAAAATCTGTGGCAAGTGTGGTATAAGAAACGCGGTAATCCTCTGCCAAGGACAGCACCCTGAACATAAACTGTCTGGCCGTCAACCCAGAAGTTGAGCCATCAAATATTAAATTCCATTTCGAAATGGGCAGCCTTACAGTTGACCGCTCACCCGAATCCATCTGCTCTCTAAAAGTGACTCTTGGTGGTTCGTTGTTAGTGGAAATATTCGGATGAGGCCCTTGCTCCTGGTGAATAAAGGAATTTTCTCCGTGAATAACCCGTCTTCTTGATGATTCAGCGGCTGAAACTTGGGTTTCCGATTGACCGGGGGATGTGGCATTAACTCTCATCGACTCAGAAACTCGAGTGGCTTGAGCAGCCGAAGGCGACAGGCTCAGGCGTTCTAACTGATGCTGGAAAGGGGTGTAACTTGGATCCCAACTATTTGTTCTGCGACGCATGTTCAAATAAAGTATATAGTTTCTTATCCAAACCAAATCAATCCAAAATTATGTATATTTTTTTTTCCCCAGATAAGTATGAGCAGCAACCGAAAGAATTCACAATCAAAAAGAAAAACCTTCAAATTCTTCTCAATATCATTCAATGAAAACGCAGTTATGTGCAGCCAAAATAACAGAATACACTAGTAATGTATCAGCAAAACCAAATTTCTTCGAATTTAATGAGTAAACTTTTCAATTCATAAAAAAAATAATGATTCTTACGGATCCTCTTCGTGACAGGAATTAAAGACAGGAAGGGAAAAGATATAAAATTTAACACTAAATGATGAAATGGGACTGGGAAAATCAGGAGGTTACAGATCTCTTGTAGTTGTCTTGAAAGGACCCCATGAACATCTGTCCTGAGTCCTGCTCAAAATAATTCAAATGATTGAACAACATCTTATAGATGGACAAGGATCATGACCAGCTCATGGGTCCCCTCAATGGACACTTTCCTCCAGTTGCTCAAATTCAAGTTAATCTTTTTACAAGATTAATTCTATTGACCAGAAGATAATGCGCAGTTTTTATTTAATTTATACGGAGGTAATCCTACAACCACAAGAGTCTGGTCAGCAATTAAAGAGACAAGCTCTGTTAGACACATAAAACGAAGACAATAGCACGAGAGGGGCGCCAATGCTGCATTGACGACCGCTCGACAAGATGATGATAGAAAATTGAAAATGTCAAGTATATAACTGCAACCATAGTCAAAGAAAACCAAAAAAAAAAAAAAAATGGCTGAGGCAACAAGATGCTCCTATTAAACATTAGCCACCTCAGCCGCAAGCACATCTGCCAAAAGAAAAGTATATACAAAGAAAGCCAAAACCATTTTCTTTGGGCGCCATTTGTTGCGACCGACTGAACTCTGTCGAGCCGTCGTCAGTGCAGCATATATTTATTTAGAGATTTTCCTTTTTTCTTGCCCGGCGTGCCTTTTTCCAGCCGACTAGCTCAGCCTGGCGTGGGTTTACGGGCGGAAAATCTCTACGTGCTATGGCACGCAGACAGTACAACACTTAGAACCTGTTAAAGATCCATCAGTCAATGACAATCACAAATAGGAAGGGAAAGAAAAGGATTCGCAAGAATCATTATTTATTATTTTAGTTATAATTCATTAGTTATATATATAAACGGAAATTATCAAAACAAATAAAAAAGAATCAAACTAAAAGCCACAAAAAAAATTAAAAAGAAAACTCAAGCAGATAATCAAACTAAAATATTCAAGCAAACAAAATTAATTAATAATTTGGGTGGGATTCATTCATACCAGACCCCGGCCGGGATTTGTTCACATATATCATACACGAGATTTTCCTTTCTCCAAAGAGAACCAAAAAAATTGAGTAATCAAATTTGAATAATTCAACTTAAATAACCTATTAAATTAATACTTTGTATACAAAAACTATCAAAATACTTATATATATAAATGTACATGCACCCACACCAAAATTTTTCATGAAATATTTATGGTAAGAATATATATATAGTAAATTTACGGTAATTCATATCTATACCACGTGATTTATTAATTTTTTTTTTACTTTTAACTATGTGAATGATTATTTATTCCGTTTCCGTTGATATAATTCAAGAACTTTAATTAATCTTATTTTTTATAAGCATTTCTTTAATTAGTGAAAAAAATATGGTTGAAAAGTTAACTATTTTATTATTCGATTTTTTTTTCAAACGACTAATTATTCGGCCTCCACTCACGAACTTGTCTAACTGAAAATCGTACCTTTGAAATTATGATCCGTTTTGCACCATCACCTGCTCTTCTGCAAACGTTCTCCCCTTGGGGTTTAATGGAATCGTCACTGTCGTTGCGGACCCAGATAGTCTGCTAGACTTCCTTTCTTTCAGCCACTAAGTCACCGATATACCCTTCTTGCGAAGACCTTTCGTTTTTTTTCTTCACTATCAGTGGAATCGTCACTGTCGTTGAAGACCCAGATAGTCTGCCAGACTTCCTTTCCTTCAGCCACTAATTCACCGATATACCCTTCTTGCGAAGATCTTTCGTTTTTTCCACTATCAGCTCGGTTGTTGTCCCCTTAGTGCTTCTCAGCTTCAACTTATGTTTTAAATGCAAAATTAACGTTTTTCCATTATTTCATTATTAAGTTCTCTAATCGCCAATATTCTTCAATGTCCTAGTTTCACTCTCCATACTAGAATTTTTAACTTAAGTGTATCAATGATCACTTTGTACTTGCAAACTTTCTTAACTTTCACTATCTTGTCCAACAAATCTTGTTAACTTGCATTTTACTTTTTCTTTAATTTCCTTTCACGCTTAAAAGTTCTTGAACGTTCTTCCTCTCTTAATACAAAACCCACGGTTTTATTCTGAATTTTCAAATGCTCCAAATCACCAACTTTCGACTTTCCCTTTCTACCCCAGAATGACTTTCTTTTTTTCCCAGTTCATATTCAAGTCCCCCTTTTCTTTGTTTGAAAAAATTTTCACTATACCGCTAGAGCGGTTTATTTCCAAATTTCCATAACTTCAATTCCCCACACCATTATGGCATCACTCAAAACCGACGATGCAGACATCAGCCACCAGGTTCGCTGAGTTTTCGCGCAGTATCCAGCTGTCACCACAAGGTCCAGAAAATTTAACGAACAGTGCCGTGGTCTAGAATCGTCGTCAGTTTTGTGTTTATAAAGATTGGTACGATATAACCCGAAGAAGTGCGTCTAATTGGTTCAGTATTCGAAGAAAGGTTCTAGTGAGATTCTAAAAACATGTCGGACTTGAAGGCGCCTCTTCGGACCGTCAAGCGGGTCCAGTTCGGCATTCTGGCACCGGACGAGATCCGCCGAATGTCGGTGTCAGATGATGGCATACATTTCCCTGAAACAATGGAAGGTGGCTTTGACAGGAGTCAACGATCGTTAACTTTAATAGTAATTTTATTTATTTTTTTAGGACAAATCAGAATACGAACTTACTACGGATACTCAACCTACGGATACTCACTGAAGAAAGATGAAGAATTGACACAAGTTCAAGATTTGAAGAAAGTTTGAACCGTATTTACTGTCAGCATTGCAACACTCGTGGGGACGACTCCGACCCTGAGATGTCTCAAAATGCCGGGCAGAATTCACTGGAATCCGACTGTGAACATCTACCGTTATCACGCTTTGATATCTTTGGCGTGGTAATTTCCCAGCACCTTTCCTTTCTCGTCTACCAACTCGTAGATGACTTGCCCCACCTTACGCTTGACCGTTGCCTTAATGAACTTTGGGGCGAGTTTAGCCACAAATCGGTCAACTGCACAGCTTAGTGAATGATTGCGTACCCAGACGTCTTGACCGATGGCAAAATCTTTTACACGGCTTCTTAAATTGTATCTATTCGCACCCTTGTTGTATGCCTCAGACATTTTGGTTTTGACCTGACAATGAATCTGACGTAACCGGTCACAATTTGGTACTGTCACAACCTCTCCATCCTCAAAAGCCTGTAAAGACTTCAAAAGCGCGTATTCAGAACCATGGTGGATAGGTTGCTACCCGAACATCAGGAAATGGGGCGAACAACCTGTGGACTCATGTACTACATTACGAAATGCGGCACATGACTCCGGCAGGTTAGCGTCCCAATTCCGATGGTCGTCCCCTATGTAGGCTCGAATAGCGGTTAGAATAGACTGGTTGGCTCTTTCGGAAGCATTAGCTTGGGGTGAATAGAAAGGGGTGTAGCAATGGTTCACCCCATATTGAGCCAGGAATTCCGAGAAGAGTTAAGACACAAATTGGACCCCATTGTCAGTATGGACGGTTTCAGGCACGCCAAAAGTCAAAAATACGTATTCTTTTAAAAATTTCACCATCGATTCAGCTGTTGCCTTGGGTAGAGCCTTGAGCCAAATGAATTTGGTATAGTGATCGAGCACCACCAGCAACTGGGTGTTACCTAGCTTTGAACGAGGATATGGGCCCATGAAGTCAATAAACAAGCGCTGCATTGGTCGATCAGTAATCCTGGCAGCACCCATAGGTGGTCTCATTGTAGCATTCGTGGCCTTAACTTGCTTGCGAATAGAACAATTGTTGACATAGCTGGTGACACCTTGACGCAGCTTCGGCCAGTAATAATAGCGTCGCAATACTTCTAGTGTTTTACGAATCCCACAATGTGACCCCAAAGGGCTGTCATGACTACGTGCCAGCAACACTTGTCTTCCTCCTTCAGGCACCCACACCTTTGAACTGGGAATATCTAAGTCAAGACCTCCGTGTGATCCTAGATGAATATACACAACTCCGTTCTTCGTGTACAGGTTTTCGAACTGATCCGGATGTTGCTCAATCTGATGGACGAGATTCATGTAATCAGGATCCCGAAAGACCTGTGATGGAATGTTCCCTAGCAATTGGTGATGCTCAGGAAGACAAACAACAGCACAATGAGGCCCCCCTTCAGAGTCGCGTGCTCGTGATAACGCGTCTGGTACGACATTTTGAGTGCCTGCTCGATGTTCGATGTTGAAATTGAGCCCTTGTAATTTTAGGCTCCACCGTGCTAACCTCCCCGACAGATCTCTCTGGCCCATTAACCATTTCAGACTGGCATGGTCTGTGATAATGGTGAAAGACAGCCCCTCGACATATGCTCGAAACCTTTTGACACTCTGCACCGCAGCCAAGCATTCTAGTTCGGTAACGCTATAGTTGCGCTGCGCAGCATTCAACTTCGATGACATAAAGGCGATGGGATGCTCTCCACCATCATCATCTTTCTGAAATAAAACACTGCCGATGCCGGTGGCACTTGCATCGCACTTAATATAAAAGTGCCGAGAGAATTCTGGGTTGATCAACACAGGTGCAGACACTAAAAGTTCCTTCGTCCGATCGAAAGCCTTATTAGCAGCCTCAGTCCATACGAACCTTCTTTTACCCTTAAGCAGATCCGTCATAGGTGATGTAATAGACGCAAAATTTGGGATGAAACGCCTATACCACCCAGCCATCCCTATGAATCTCCTCACGTCCTTTACCGTTTTGGGTCGTGGATATGCTATGATGCCGGAAACCTTTTCAGGATCCGTCTTTAGGACACCATCACTTATCACATAACCTAGGTATCGAATTTCTTTTTGGACGAATTTGCTCTTCTCAACATTGATGGTAAAATTCGCCAGCTGTAATAAATTGGCCACAATAGAGAACAATTTGAGATGGTCATCAAATGTTGGACTTGTTATCAGCAAATCGTCCAAATAAACGAATACCTGGTCATGCAACTCGTGAGGGATGACCTTATGCATCAATCGACACATAGTCTGTGGAGCATTGCACAATCCAAAAGGCATGACAGTGAAGTGATACAAAGGGCGTCCAGGTACTGTAAACGCTGTCTTTTCCCGCGATTTTGCATCCAAAGGAATCTGCCAAAAGGCATCTTTCAGGTCCAGACTGGTTATAAAGCGTGTGGACTGCAGACGTGCTAACAGGCCCTCAATCAACGGCAAAGGGTACGCATCTTTGACAGTCACCTCGTTCAATCGTCGAGCGTCCAAACATAATCGCACCTTACCGGGTTTTCTTACAATAGTGACTGGAGAGCTCCAGGAACTCCTACTCTCCTCAATTACCCCTAAAGACAGCATACGGTCCAATTCGTCGTTCATCAATTTCTGCACCACTGGTGACACTGCGTAGTGACGCTGTTTAATTGGTTGAGCATCACCTGTGTATCACGTGTGACAACAAATTGGTTTTGCCCAATCCTAGCTGGTTAAACGATGGAAATTGACGTACGACTTCATCGAGCCGCTGCTTGTCCCCCGGAGACAACTGTTGATAACCAGGGTCCTGTGGAACTAACTCAACAGCGGAGCAATGCGGTGCAATTTTGAAGGCATCCCAGAAATCTATGCCCAGATAAACTGAGTTGGTTAAACTGGGGCATATTAGGAAGCGTGTTAGCCTCGTCTTTTCATTGAATTGCACCAATGTACTTACATACCCGAGAACAGGCGCCTTTTGACCAGAAGCGGTATGAACTTCAGTAGGCATTGAATGTATATTCAAGCCCAACTCCTCAACCAGCTTCAATGCTCCTGCTCCCAGGATGCTTACACTTGCTCCACTGTCAAGCAAGCCAGTCAACTGCCGACCTTTGATGGAAATGGTGGCAAATGGTCGGTTATCTCCATGGATGGATACAATAGAGTCTAGACAAGCTTTCCGCAAAAATCGCCGAAGAGTGAAATATCTCCAGGCGCGATTAAAACGCCTTGATGACTGTTTAGGAGCATCATGTTTTGAGTTGGTAGACGTAACAGAAGGACATGGATTTTGGGGTGTATTTATTGACGGCGTTGCAATTCGGGGTCGACATTGGTGGCTACGTCGGTCTTTTGGGGTCTGGATGGGTAAATAGCCAGCGGAATACGCATCCTCCCCGGTGAAAGCGCATTCCTGTTGGAGTTTTCCGCTTGGCATCTAGGGCATTTAGGTTTGAGTACTCCTTCCTTACCACATCCGAAGCAGAAAATCCGTTGGATTGGAGCGGGACAGTCCATAAAACCATGACCCAGGTCACGGCAATTCCAACACACTCGGTATTCTCCTCTACCCTCTACTTCACGATCTTTATTCCTAAACGTGCTGGAATTTGCTTGTACGGCGTGTACTTTCTGTTTTGCTAACACATTTGGGGGAGTGGAACCTACAAATTCAGAAAAGTACCGAGGGGCTGGTGGATTTGAATCAGCTTGAGCATAATTTCCACGATCAGGTCTAGATTAACTTTCTTGTGTAAATCTTGGATTATAACTAGCCGGTCTTAAATTAGGATTATCAAAAGAGACACCTTTAAGACCCGGTTGAAGCACCCGCACATTGTTTTGGATACCATCATCAGATGGAGCATATCCCTGATCCCATAATGGATGACGAGCGAGCAAAGTCGGTTCACTCAGACGACTATTGTTAAGGGAATCCGAGTCGAAATGCACCTCTTGCACTTGACGTGGCCGACGATTGATGTCTCGATCTGAACTCATTCTCAAGAGTCTCCATTCTGATTCCACCAGACAGCAGCGTCTGACTAACTCTCGGGTTGAGGTGAAATCCACTCCAGCTAAATGTGCCCTAAGAGCAGGAGCCATATTTCTAAATACCACACATTGAAAATCTACATCTGATAAAGGAGTATTTAATTGTAAGGAAATATTCTCGAGGGCGTCAAAGAACTCCTGAAAGCGCTCTCCTGATTTCTGCAGTCGCCCATCTAGCATTCTCCGTACATCTACATCGGACCTAAATGAGCTAAATCGTTCCAAAAATTCTATGCGCAATCAATTCCACACCAGTGGATAATTCATCTCGCGGAAACGCCAGTACCAGTCGGCAGCTTGCCCCTTTAGAAGTAAATGAAAATCTGTGGCAAGTGTGGTATAAGAAACGCGGTAATCCTCTGCCAAGGACAGCACCCTGAACATAAACTGTCTGGCCGTCAACCCAGAAGTTGAGCCATCAAATATTAAATTCCATTTCGAAATGGGCAGCCTTACAGTTGACCGCTCACCCGAATCCATCTGCTCTCTAAAAGTGACTCTTGGTGGTTCGTTGTTAGTGGAAATATTCGGATGAGGCCCTTGCTCCTGGTGAATAAAGGAATTTTCTCCGTGAATAACCCGTCTTCTTGATGATTCAGCGGCTGAAACTTGGGTTTCCGATTGACCGGGGGATGTGGCATTAACTCTCATCGACTCAGAAACTCGAGTGGCTTGAGCAGCCGAAGGCGACAGGCTCAGGCGTTCTAACTGATGCTGGAAAGGGGTGTAACTTGGATCCCAACTATTTGTTCTGCGACGCATGTTCAAATAAAGTATATAGTTTCTTATCCAAACCAAATCAATCCAAAATTATGTATATTTTTTTTTCCCCAGATAAGTATGAGCAGCAACCGAAAGAATTCACAATCAAAAAGAAAAACCTTCAAATTCTTCTCAATATCATTCAATGAAAACGCAGTTATGTGCAGCCAAAATAATAGAATACACTAGTAATGTATCAGCAAAACCAAATTTTTTCGAATTTAATGAGTATACTTTTCAATTCATAAAAAAAATAATGATTCTTACAGATCCTCTTCGTGACAGGAATTAAAGACAGGAAGGGAAAAGGTATAAAATTTAACACTAAATGATGAAATGGGACTGGGAAAATCAGGAGGTTACAGATCTCTTGTAGTTGTCTTGAAAGGACCCCATGAACATCTGTCCTGAGTCCTGCTCAAAATAATTCAAATGATTGAACAACATCTTATAGATGGACAAGGATCATGACCAGCTCATGGGTCCCCTCAATGGACACTTTCCTCCAGTTGCTCAAATTCAAGTTAATCTTTTTACAAGATTAATTCTATTGACCAGAAGATAATGCGCAGTTTTTATTTAATTTATACGGAGGTAATCCTACAACCACAAGAGTCTGGTCAGCAATTAAAGAGACAAGCTCTGTTAGACACATAAAACGAAGACAATAGCACGAGAGGGGCGCCAATGCTGCATTGACGACCGCTCGACAAGATGATGATAGAAAATTGAAAATGTCAAGTATATAACTGCAACCATAGTCAAAGAAAACAAAAAAAAAAAAAAACTCTAGCGCACCTGAACCGCTAGAAACACTTATGTTCGAAGAACAGTAGAAGAATCGTGCAGGTTTTGAGTGCATATTCCACCACATGCGCTGCTTATTACGGCCAAATTGTTTCAAATGCCACGTTTTACTTTTGTCTCAAGAATGCATTATAACTCATATGGTAGAAGGTTTCAGATATTACCACTGGCATGAATTTCAACGTTTATGAGAGCAAAACACGGGTTAATTATATTCGTTATCAGTTGCTTATATCACAAAATTTTGAAAGCAGCATCTCATATAATATCAATGAGGAAAATGCTCAGTGCCTGCAGCACTGTAACTGAAGTTGGAGTTTGGGGCTGCGATCCGAAAAATTTGCAGAACTTTGGGAATTGAAACATCGGTTATTTATTTTCATTGTAAATGTTTCCGGTATGAATACTAACTGTAAGCATTTATTGATACAAAAGTAGCACAACCGACTCGTGCTGGCAACCTTTCGCCAGTATCAAAGCCAAGAATATATCACATCTGCTTCACGTTGTTATATTACATTCGAAGTTATAGGAGTATAAAGAAATTTAGGGTTACCTGCTGCGAGTTTTTTCAAATAAATGAAAACTTAATATTTGCTGTTTATTGTCACTACAATATCATAACCAATTGAAAATTCTACGATAAAACCGTTTAATAAAGATATTGCAAACAAACACAAAACCAACAATAGCTGGCAACCCTATCATGGCTTTTCAACCAAATATGGCTTGAATAATGTCTATAATAGGTTCCAGTAATTTTATGAAATTCGTATTGATTTCATGACTGCACTGGAAGTTATAGGGCAAAAAGTTTTATTTTCCTGAGCGAATTTTCAAAACCAAAGACACAAAAATTACCATAGCTGGCAGCACCAATCGAACTTTTCAACCAAATTTCTCTCAAACAGAGTTTAGAGTAAGGAGCAGCTACTGTGTCAATTTCATGAAAATCTGGTAACTTATTCACATTTCACAGGGCAAAAAGCATTTTTTTTTTCTTTGTAATTTTTCAAGATGGCACCACTGGAACAGAGTTGCCAACAATTCAAAATCGCTTCTATCAGACCTGGCCCTACTTAAGTCCAATGCATTCTGTAAATTTGAATTCTATCTGATTATTGATTCGTGAGTTCCCGTGAACAGAAGTTTTTGAAGCTAAAAATCTATGTTATCTGAGAAAGGGTTACCGTTCTTGTCCGACATGAAATTTCCAAAGTTTTACTTTGACTGTGTAGATTGAGCATAAAATTTGTATATAGATTGGTTTTATTGTAGAAGCGGACATTTTTTAGGATATTCGATGGTTTGAATGTTTTCACTTCCAAATTTTTATTTTTTAAAATTTAAGACAACAAATTATCATAGCTGGCAGCTCCAACCGAATTTTTCAACCAAATTTCTATCAAACGTGGTTTGAAGTAAGGTCCAGCTACGATGCGAATTTCGTCAAAATCTAACGATTCAATCAGAATTTATAGGGCTAAAAGCAGTTATCTTTTTTAGTGATTTTTCAGGATGGCACCACTGGCACAGAATCAACCGCATTTCAAAATCACTTCTATCAGACCTGGTCCTATTTAAAACCAATACATTCTGCAAATTTCAATAAATTCGGTTCATCGGATCGTGAGTTTCCGTGAACAGAAGTTTTTGATGCTAAAAATATAGGTAACTTGGGCAAGGGTTACCAGGCGTGCCCGTTATACCATATCAAATTTTTTTTTTGTTTATGTAAACAAAGTACAAAATTTACATAAGAGTGGGTTTTTTTTAAGAAACGACATTTTTTCAAGAGAGACGATGATTTGGAGGTTTTCACTTTCAGTGCCTGCCCTAGCTACAGGGTTGCCAGCACGCTCATTAAAACGTACATTTATCTACAACTAAATAAAACAAACATGTCCTGAAAATTTCGTAATGATTGAATAGCTCTGTCAAAAGTTATCGCAATTTAAAAAATTTCAAATTTTCCCGTTCTCTTTTTAGGCACCCAGCGCACACATGGGGTTAAAAAATTCCAGAACGTTATCCGATTCACATGTAAAACTTGTTCGAAATTTTTTATTTTAACTTAATTTTTGCAAAAATTATTTGTGTACGTAATAATAGGTATATTAAAAAAATCACTAAAATGGCCGCCGGCGCCAAAGGGTTAAAGATTATTAACTTTTTGTGAAACCTGGCACTATTCTACATATACACTAATGTGTCCTGAAAATTTCAGCTCAATCGGATGGCGCGTTCCTGAGATTTTTTCACTGAAATTTTTTGATGATATCGTCGCTGTGAAATCAAACCGGCATATCTGCAAAATACACATTCTTCACTAGAGCGCTTTAAAGTTTTCGCATGTGGGCTATTTCCACGTGAATGCAAAGCGGCAAAACACCATTAGACGGGTTTTTATTCAACTTTACGATATGCCGGTGCGACATAAAAATAGAGGGGAAAATAAGGAATTTTTTGATACCAAAAACTCAAAAACTCAATTTTTGCAGATATGCCGGTTTGATTTCACAGCGACGATATATATATATATATATATATATATATATATATATATATATATATATATATATATATATATATATATATATATATATATATATATATATATATATATATATATATATATATATATATATATATATATATATATAGAAATATGAATTTTTGGCCAAAGTGATTTTAATACTAATGTTCTTCTTCGAACATTAGTAAAAATGGCTGAGGCAACAAGATGCTCCTATTAAACATTTGCCACCTCAGCCGCAAGCACATCTGCCAAAAGAAAAGTATATATAATATATATAATCAATTGGAACAAAAGTCTAATGCAAACAAAGTTGAAATATCTGGAGTAGATTTCCAAAACCAGTCAAGTGTCTTGCTTTCTGTTAAAAACTTTTGTAAGGAAAAACATGGTCTAAGTGATGATACGATAATGGGTGCATTTCTTCGGCCAAAAACAGGAAACAAAATTCCGTCAGTTGTGGTGGAGTTTAAAACGACTGAGGCAGCAGCTCAATTTCTGGAAAAGGGCAGAGGTAGAAATGTTCTAGGTGATAATGTTTACTATGTAAACCAACATTTAACACCATTCTTGCGGAAACTTCTATGGAAAACGAAAACTAAGGCTAAAGAAACTAATTTTAAGTATGTGTGGTGTCGTGAAGGCATAATTAGATGCAGAAAAACAGATGGTGAGCGCGCACTAAAAATCGACACTGAAGAAGATTTGAATTTTTTAGTATAACTTTGCTAGCAAAAATCACCAAAATTAGAATTATATTCATATATCCACTCACTTTGTGCGACTATTTGTATACAACTAAGCACATTGTTCATTACCCTCATAATATATACATAGCACAAAACACAGTTCATCCCAAAACTTTATCATTCACACTATCAACATTTTCAACACAAATCAATATCATAGCACAGAAATCAAATAGTTTCATAACATCAAAATTTATACTATCTACAATGTTATCACCTCTTTTTTTAATACCACATCACAGAAAAATGAAGCGCACATTAAATCTAATAGCACCAACATGCGAGTATTTGAATACAGCTGATTATAATGTAAATTACCCACTTTGTAAACACTTTGTAAACATAGCACAGATCTCTCCTAATTTTTATCACATTATCATTTACGCTATCAATCTCATCAACATCCCTTTTTTACAATCAAGGATTAAAACAAAGACTCAAATATTTAATTCACAAATACCGCCATGACTGACTCAGATTTTTTACGAAATTACCTTACGCACAACACAATTCAAAACGATTACACTAAAAACGCTTCAGAGTGTGTAAAGCTACTAGCACAGCCAACATTTAATATCATTCACTTGAATATAAGAAGCATTAAAAAGCATATAGCCGAATTACAATGCTTACTAAACGAATTTCTAAACAATAACTTAGAAATAGACGTAATAGTGTTGACTGAAACACACCACCACAGCTATTCTATACCGCAAGGAAAATTTCAGTCAGCATTTGAAATAAATAACTTCAACATTCACTACACAACAAAAAAACTAAGCAAATGTGAAGGAGTAATCGTTTATGTAAATAAAAAACTAAGCTACAGCGTAGATGAAATACACTCCTTCATAAATTCAAACGCATTAAATGTAAAAGTGGTTACTCAAGGAATTACTGTTAATATACTAGGTACATATAGATCACCTAATAAAAATGTAAACGAATATATTCATGATCTAGAAAACTGGACAAACAACACTAGCAACAACACTGACATAGACATTATTATAGGTGATATTAACATTGACCTATTCGACCATCTAAATGATGACACAAACAGCTACATGACGACTCTACTCTCCAAGGGCTACCAACAATTCATAAATCAGCCAACACGAGTGACAAACAATACAGGAACTTGCATAGACCATGCATTCATAAAGCAAACTAACAGTACAAGCCATATTAAAATAAAAGCGTTAATTCATGAAACACATATAACAGACCACTATGGACAGATCATAAGCCTAGCTTGGCCTACATCTCATCACAATATAAAACAGGAAATGCCCAAACAGTCTAAGACAGTAATAGATTACGTAAAACTTAAAAATATTTTCGAACAAGACGAACTGTGGGAATTGAAGTATAGATTATGCCCAAATGTTGAAACATTCGCCCACGCATTAACTAACGACATCTCAACTAAGATAAAACTTGCATCACATACGATATCGGTTAATCAAAAAAAGTCAATTATCAAACCATGGATAACTCAGTCGATTGTTAAGTCTATTAAGAAACGGGACAAAATGGGACAGAAATCAAAACAGCAACCATTTAACACTGTACTAAGAGAGACATACAAAAACTACAGAAACATTCTAACGAAAACTATACGATTAGCCAAAGAGATGTATTACAGAAACAAAATACAAAATGCTGGGTCCGACCTAAAAAAGTTCTGGAGTATTATTAATGAGCTAACATTCAGATCAGAAAATAAAAAAAATTGTGAGGGCCTAAATGTAAAGGGAGTGTACTTAGATGGAAAATCAAATTCCAAATGTCTTGCAGATGAATTCAATAATTACTTTGTAAATATCGGAAAAAACATAGCCGCCGAACTGGAGACAGACCACGATGCATTGTACTTGGAATCGTACAATAATACATCTGAATTACATTTTTACAATACAACAGGATATGAAATAGGGGAAATAATAAATAATTTAAAAGGAAAAACTGCCCCAGGTAGGGACGGAATAGCTATGGATACTGTTAAAGTAGTGAAAAACTTCATCACAAAACCCCTAAAACTTCTTTTTAATACATGTTTGAAGCAGGGTAAATTCCCCAACATATTTAAGCAAACCATAACGATTCCACTATTCAAATCAGGAGATAAAACGCTTATTAGCAACTATAGGCCAATAGCACTGATAAACTCATTTGCGAAAATATTCGAACGTTGTATAAAAAATCGAATCTCGAACTTCCTAGAAGACAACAAACTGATTCCCGATTCTCAGTATGGTTTTCGAAAAGGAAAAGGAGTAGATGACGCATTGGGCAGCCTTACGCAATACGTATTGGAAAATTTTAAAAACAAACGAAAAACGTTAGGCATTTTTCTGGATTTTTCTAAAGCATTTGACACAATCTCCCACAGCAAGCTTAGGAAAATATTACAACAAATAGGAATAACGAATAAACCTTTAAAGTTATTGACTGACTATTTGTGCAATAGACCACATATAGTTAGACTAAATGGAACAGACAGCAACCCAAATTTGAATACAAATTATGGTCTCCCACAAGGTACAGTTCTATCCCCCCTGCTGTATCTTATATATGTGATATCCTTCTTCAAATTAGCAAACAATAAAACTAAAATACTAGGTTTTGCTGACGACACGGTCATCTTAGTATCAGAGCCTAATTGGGAAACATGTAACAGTACAGCTACAGCAACGATGGAAAAATTATCAAATGGACAAATGACCACTCACTCAAACTCAATATTAACAAAACTAATATTTTACCATTTGCCACTAAACAAAATGAACTCCCCCCAAATGACTATGGAATAAATATCGTTACAATAGAAAACGAAATTCAAAGTTCAATAAACCTCAAAATAACTTCAACGACAAGATACTTGGGAATAACTATAGATAGCCATCTAAGATGGAAAGATCATATAGCTAACTTAATTAATAAACTAAAACAACTCGTCTACATCTTTTACAAATTGAACCGAATAGTAAAATTTGAAGACATAAAAATGACATATAATACCTTATTCCAGTCAGTACTCTCTTACGGCATTATTGCATGGGGTGGAACATTTGACACTCATTTAAAACACTTGCAGATAACACAAAAAAGTGTACTAAAAACAATGGCAGGCGTTCCCCTGACGTATCCTTCAAATCAAATATATACACTTACAAGCACACTCAATCTAAAAAGTCTATACACTGTAAAATTATTGACGTACGTAATTAAAAAGAATATACTCATACCTTTGAATCACACTGCAAATACGAGACAGAGAGATGTTTGTGTGACAACAATGCTTGCAAATACGACACTAGAACAAAAACAATTCATGTATATTGCCCCAAGATTATATAATGGACTCCCAAACCATTTGAAGGAGTTGTCAGGAAATGTCCAGGCATTCAAGAGGCAACTAAAACTACATTTACTAAGAATACAGACACCTGGCCAACTTGACCCCGACCGAGAATAACCCCATTGGACTACACCTTTATCCATAGTAAATTACAAAAATAGCAATTCTGATCTTGTTCCTCTTATACAAAAAATCGAACTTATTTAACTTTTCAACACCCACTAAGAAATCCGAATTTATTCTGTGTGACACTGTATGTGAACTTGTATATGACCTTTTGATCAACCAAACCCCGATCACCTATATTGATTAGACTATAAGATTATAAATAACTTAGTATCTAAAATAATATCTACATATAAAATACTAGGCATAAGAAAAACTATTGTAAGATTACTCCTCCTTCCATGCCACAAGCCTAGCTTATTTTGGAAGGAGTAAAATAACACAAATAAATGAAAATGAAAATAAATATAAAAAGAAAGCCAAAACCATTTTCTTTGGGCGCCATTTGTTGCGACCGACTGAACTCTGTCGAGCCGTCGTCAGTGCAGCATATATTTATTTAGAGATTTTCCTTTTTTCTTGCCCGGCGTGCATTTTCCCAGCCGACTAGCTCAGCCTGGCGTGGGTTTACGGGCGGAAAATCTCTACGTGCTAAAGATCCATCAGCCAATGACAATCACAAATAGGAAGGGAAAGAAAAGGATTCGCAAGAATCATTATTTATTATTTTAGTTATAATTCATTAGTTATATATATAAACGGAAATTATCAAAACAAATAAAAAAGAATCAAACTAAAAGCCACAAAAAAAAATTAAAAAGAAAATCTGAATAACTCAAGCAGATAATCAAACTAAAATATTCAAGCAAACAAAATTAATTAATAATTTGGGTGGGATTCATTCATACCAGACCCCGGCCGGGATTTGTTCACATATATCATACACGAGATTTTCCTTTCTCCAAAGAGAACCAAAAAAATTGAGTAATCAAATTTGAATAATTCAACTTAAATAACCTATTAAATTAATATTTTGTATACAAAAACTATCAAAATACTTATATATATATAAATGTACATGCACCCACACCAAAATTTTTCATGAAATATTTATGGTAAGAATATATATATAGTAAATTTACGGTAATTCATATCTATACCACGTGATTTATTTATTTTTTTTTTACTTTTAACTATGTGAATGATTATTTATTCCGTTTCCGTTGATATAATTCAAGAACTTTAATTAATCTTATTTTTTATAAGCATTTCTTTAATTAGTGAAAAAAATATGGTTGAAAAGTTAACTATTTTATTATTCGATTTTTTTTTTCAAACGACTAATTATTCGGCCTCCACTCACGAACTTGTCTAACTGAAAATCGTACCTTTGAAATTATGATCCGTTTTGCACCATCACCTGCTCTTCTGCAAACGTTCTCCCCTTGGGGTTTAATGGAATCGTCACTGTCTTTGCGGACCCAGATAGTCTGCTAGACTTCCTTTCTTTCAGCCACTAAGTCACCGATATACCCTTCTTGCCAAGACCTTTCGTTTTTTTTTCTTCACTATCAGTGGAATCGTCACTGTCGTTGAAGACCCAGATAGTCTGCCAGACTTCCTTTCCTTCAGCCACTAATTCACCGATATACCCTTCTTGCGAAGATCTTTCGTTTTTTCCACTATCAGCTCGGTTGTTGTCCCCTTAGTGCTTCTCAGCTTCAACTTATGTTTTAAATGCAAAATTAACGTTTTCCCATTATTTCATTATTAAGTTCTCTAATCGCCAATATTCTTCAATGTCCTAGTTTCACTCTCCATACTAGAATTTTTAACTTAAGTGTATCAATGATCACTTTGTACTTGCAAACTTTCTTAACTTTCACTATCTTGTCCAACAAATCTTGTTAACTTGCATTTTACTTTTTCTTTAATATCCTTTCACGCTTAAAAGTTCTTGAACGTTCTTCCTCTCTTAATACAAAACCCACGGTTTTATTCTGAATTTTCAAATGCTCCAAATCACCAACTTTCGACTTTCCCTTTCTACCCCAGAATGACTTTCTTTTTTTCCCAGTTCATATTCAAGTCCCCCTTTTCTTTGTTTGAAAAAATTTTCACTATACCGCTAGAGCGGTTTATTTCCAAATTTCCATAACTTCAATTCCCCACACCATTATGGCATCACTCAAAACCGACGATGCAGACATCAGCCACCAGGTTCGCTGAGTTTTCGCGCAGTATCCAGCTGTCACCACAAGGTCCAGAAAATTTAACGAACAGTGCCGTGGTCTAGAATCGTCGTCAGTTTTGTGTTTATAAAGATTGGTACGATATAACCCGAAGAAGTGCGTCTAATTGGTTCAGTATTCGAAGAAAGGTTCTAGTGAGATTCTAAAAACATGTCGGACTTGAAGGCGCCTCTTCGGACCGTCAAGCGGGTCCAGTTCGGCATTCTGGCACCGGACGAGATCCGCCGAATGTCGGTGTCAGATGATGGCATACATTTCCCTGAAACAATGGAAGGTGGCTTTGACAGGAGTCAACGATCGTTAACTTTAATAGTAATTTTATTTATTTTTTTTTAGGACAAATCAGAATACGAACTTACTACGGATACTCAACCTACGGATACTCACTGAAGAAAGATGAAGAATTGACACTAGTTCAAGATTTGAAGAAAGTTTGAACCGTATTTACTGTCAGCATTGCAACACTCGTGGGGACGACTCCGACCCTGAGATGTCTCAAAATGCCGGGCAGAATTCACTGGAATCCGACTGTGAACATCTATCGTAATCACGCTTTGATATCTTTGGCGTGGTAATTTCCCAGCACCTTTCCTTTCTCGTCTACCAACTCGTAGATGACTTGCCCCACCTTACGCTTGACCGTTGCCTTAATGAACTTTGGGGCGAGTTTAGCCGCAAATCGGTCAACTGCACAGCTTAGTGAATGATTGCGTACCCAGACGTCTTGACCGATGGCAAAATCTTTTACACGGCTTCTTAAATTGTATCTATTCGCACCCTTGTTGTATGCCTCAGACATTTTGGTTTTGACCTGACAATGAATCTGACGTAACCGGTCACAATTTGGTACTGTCACAACCTCTCCATCCTCAAAAGCCTGTAAAGACTTCAAAAGCGCGTATTCAGAACCATGGTGGATAGGTTGCTACCCGAACATCAGGAAATGGGGCGAACAACCTGTGGACTCATGTACTACATTACGAAATGCGGCACATGACTCCGGCAGGTTAGCGTCCCAATTCCGATGGTCGTCCCCTATGTAGGCTCGAATAGCGGTTAGAATAGACTGGTTGGCTCTTTCGGAAGCATTAGCTTGGGGTGAATAGAAAGGGGTGTAGCAATGGTTCACCCCATATTGAGCCAGGAATTCCGAGAAGAGTTTAGACACAAATTGGACCCCATTGTCAGTATGGACGGTTTCAGGCACGCCAAAAGTCAAAAATACGTATTCTTTTAAAAATTTCACCATCGACTCAGCTGTTGCCTTGGGTAGAGCCTTGAGCCAAATGAATTTGGTATAGTGATCGAGCACCACCAGCAACTGGGTGTTACCTAGCTTTGAACGAGGATATGGGCCCATGAAGTCAATAAACAAGCGCTGCATTGGTCGATCAGTAATCCTGGCAGCACCCATAGGTGGTCTCATTGTAGCATTCGTGGCCTTAACTTGCTTGCAAATAGAACAATTGTTGACATAGCTGGTGACATCTTGACGCAGCTTCGGCCAGTAATAATAGCGTCGCAATACTTCTAGTGTTTTACGAATCCCACAATGTGACCCCAAAGGGCTGTCATGACTACGTGCCAGCAACACTTGTCTTCCTCCTTCAGGCACCCACACCTTTGAACTGGGAATATCTAAGTCAAGACCTCCGTGTGATCCTAGATGAATATACACAACTCCGTTCTTCGTGTACAGGTTTTCGAACTGATCCGGATGTTGCTCAATCTGATGGACGAGATTCATGTAATCAGGATCCCGAAAGGCCTGTGATGGAATGTTCCCTAGCAATTGGTGATGCTCAGGAAGACAAACAACAGCACAATGAGGCCCCCCTTCAGAGTCGCGTGCTCGTGATAACGCGTCTGGTACGATATTTTGAGTGCCTGCTCGATGTTCGATGTTGAAATTGAACCCTTGTAATTTTAGGCTCCAGCGTGCTAACCTCCCCGACAGATCTCTCTGGCCCATTAACCATTTCAGACTGGCATGGTCTGTGATAATGGTGAAAGGCAGCCCCTCGACATATGCTCGAAACCTTTTGACACTCTGCACCGCAGCCAAGCATTCTAGTTCGGTAACGCTATAGTTGCGCTGCGCAGCATTCAACTTCGATGACATAAAGGCGATGGGATGCTCCCCACCATCATCATCTTTCTGAAATAAAACACTGCCGATGCCGGTGGCACTTGCATCGCACTGAATATAAAAATGCCGAGAGAAATCTGGGTTGATCAACACAGGTGCAGACACTAAAAGTTCCTTCGTCCGATCGAAAGCCTTATTAGCAGCCTCAGTCCATACGAACCTTCTTTTACTCTTAAGCAGATCCGTCATAGGTGATGTAATAGACGCAAAATTTGGGATGAAACGCCTATACCACCCAGCCATCCCCATGAATCTCCTCACGTCCTTTACCGTTTTGGGGCGTGGATATGCTATGATGCCGGAAACCTTTTCAGGATCCGTCTTTAGGACACCATCACTTATCACATAACCTAGGTATCGAATTTCTTTTTGGACGAATTTTCTCTTCTCAACATTGATGGTCAAATTCGCCTGCTGTAATAAATTGGCCACAATAGACAACAATTTGAGATGGTCATCAAATGTTGGACTTGTTATCAGCAAATCGTCCAAATAAACGAATACCTGGTCATGCAACTCGTGAGGGATGACCTTATGCATCAATCGACACATAGTCTGTGGAGCATTGCACAATCCAAAAGGCATGACAGTGAAGTGATACAAAGGGCGTCCAGGTACTGTAAACGCTGTCTTTTCCCGCGATTTTGCATCCAAAGGAATCTGCCAAAAGGCATCTTTCAGGTCCAGACTGGTTATAAAGCGTGTGGACTGCAGACGTGCTAACAGGCCCTCGATCAACGGCAAAGGGTACGCATCTTTGACAGTCACCTCGTTCAATCGTCGAGCGTCCAAACATAATCGCACCTTACCGGGTTTTCTTACAATAGTGACTGGAGAGCTCCAGGAACTCCTACTCTCCTCAATGACCCCTAAAGACAGCATACGGTCCAATTCGTCGTTCATCAATTTCTGCACCACTGGTGACACTGCGTAGTGACGCTGTTTAATTGGTTGAGCATCACCTGTGTATCACGTGTGACAACAAATTGGTTTTGCCCAATCCTAGCTGGTTAAACGATGGAAATTGACGCACGACTTCATCGAGCCGCTGCTTGTCCCCCGGAGACAACCGATGATAACCAGGGTCCTGTGGAACTAACTCAACAGCGGAGCAATGCGGTGCAATTTTGAAGGCATCCCAGAAATCTATGCCCAGATAAACTGAGTTGGTTAAACTGGGGCATATTAGGAAGCGTGTTAGCCTCGTCTTTTCATTGAATTGCACCAATGTACTTACATACCCGAGAACAGGCGCCTTTTCACCAGAAGCGGTATGAACTTCAGTAGGCATTGAATGTATATTCAAGCCCAACTCCTCAACCAGCTTCAATGCTCCTGCTCCCAGGATGCTTACACTTGCTCCACTGTCAAGCAAGCCAGTCAACTGCCGACCTTTGATGGAAATGGTGGCAAATGGTCGGTTATCTCCATGGATGGATACAATAGAGTCTAGACAAGCTTTCCGCAAAAATCGCCGAAGGGTGAAATATCTCCAGGCGCGATTAAAACGCCTTGATGACTGTTTAGGAGCATCATGTTTTGAGTTGGTAGACGTAACAGAAGGACATGGATTTTGGGGTGTATTTATTGACGGCGTTGCAATTCGGGGTCGACATTGGTGGCTACGTCGGTCTTTTGGGGTCTGGATGGGTAAATAGCCAGCGGAATACGCATCCTCCCCGGTGAAAGCGCATTCCTGTTGGAGTTTTCCGCTTGGCATCTAGAGCATTTAGGTTTGAGTACTCCTTCCTTACCACATCCGAAGCAGAAAATCCGTTGGATTGGAGCGGGACAGTCCATAAAACCATGACCCAGGTCACGGCAATTCAAACACACTCGGTATTCTCCTCTACCCTCTACTTCACGATCTTTATTCCTAAACGTGCTGGAATTTGCTTGTACGGCGTGTACTTCCTGTTTTGCTAACACATTTGGGGGAATGGAACCTACAAATTCAGAAAAGTACCGAGGGGCTGGTGGATTTGAATCAGCTTGAGCATAATTTCCACGATCAGGTCTAGATTGACTTTCTTGTGTAAATCTTGGATTATAACTAGCCGGTCTTAAATTAGGATTATCAAAAGAGACACCTTTAAGACCCGGTTGAAGCACCCGCACATTGTTTTGGATACCATCATCAGATGGAGCATATCCCTGATCCCATAATGGATGACGAGCGAGCAAAGTCGGTTCACTCAGACGACTATTGTTAAGGGAATCCGAGTCGAAATGCACCTCTTGCACTTGACGTGGCCGACGATTGATGTCTCGATCTGAATTCATTCTCAAGAGTCTCCATTCTGATTCCACCAGACAGCAGCGTCTGACTAACTCTCGGGTTGAGGTGAAATCCACTCCAGCTAAATGTGCCCTAAGAGCAGGAGCCATATTTCTAAATACCACACATTGAAAATCTACATCTGATAAAGGAGTATTTAATTGTAAGGAAATATTCTCGAGGGCGTCAAAGAACTCCTGAAAGCGCTCTCCTGATTTCTGCAGTCGCCCATCTAGCATTCTCCGTACATCTACATCGGACCTAAATGAGCTAAATCGTTCCAAAAATTCTATGCGCAATCAATTCCACACCAGTGGATAATTCATCTCGCGGAAACGCCAGTACCAGTCGGCAGCTTGCCCCTTTAGGAGTAAATGAAAATCTGTGGCAAGTGTGGTATAAGAAACGCGGTAATCCTCTGCCAAGGACAGCACCCTGAACATAAACTGTCTGGCCGTCAACCCAGAAGTTGAGCCATCAAATATTAAATTCCATTTCGAAATGGGCAGCCTTACAGTTGACCGCTCACCCGAATCCATCTGCTCTCTAAAAGTGACTCTTGGTGGTTCGTTGTTAGTGGAAATATTCGGATGAGGCCCTTGCTCCTGGTGAATAAAGGAATTTTCTCCGTGAATAACCCGTCTTCTTGATGATTCAGCGGCTGAAACTTGGGTTTCTGATTGACCGGGGGATGTGGAATTAACTCTCATCGACTCAGAAACTCGAGTGGCTTGAGCAGCCGAAGGCGACAGGCTCAGGCGTTCTAACTGATGCTGGAAAGGGGTGTAACTTGGATCCCAACTATTTGTTCTGCGACGCATGTTCAAATAAAGTATATAGTTTCTTATCCAAACCAAATCAATCCAAAATTATGTATATTTTTTTTTCCCCAGATAAGTATGAGCAGCAACCGAAAGAATTCACAATCAAAAAGAAAAACCTTCAAATTCTTCTCAATATCATTCAATGAAAACGCAGTTATGTGCAGCCAAAATAATAGAATACACTAGTAATGTATCAGCAAAACCAAATTTCTTCGAATTTAATGAGTATACTTTTCAATTCATAAAAAAAATAATGATTCTTACGGATCCTCTTCGTGACAGGAATTAAATACAGGAAGGGAAAAGGTATAAAATTTAACACTAAATGATGAAATGGGACTGGGAAAATCAGGAGGTTACAGATCTCTTGTAGTTGTCTTGAAAGGACCCCATGAACATCTGTCCTGAATCCTGCTCAAAATAATTCAAATGATTGAACAACATCTTATAGATGGACAAGAATCATGACCAGCTCATGGGTCCCCTCAATGGACACTTTCCTCCAGTTGTTCAAATTCAAGTTAATCTTTTTACAAGATTAATTCTATTGACCAGAAGATAATGCGCAGTTTTTATTTAATTTATACGGAGGTAATCCTACAACCACAAGAGTCTGGTCAGCAATTAAAGAGACAAGCTCTGTTAGACACACAAAACGAAGACAATAGCACGAGAGGGGCGCCAATGCTGCATTGACGACCGCTCGACAAGATGATGATAGAAAATTGAAAATGTCAAGTATATAACTGCAACCATAGTCAAAGAAAACAAAAAAAAAAAAATGGCTGAGGCAACAAGATGCTCCTATTAAACATTTGCCACCTCAGCCGCAAGCACATCTGCCAAAAGAAAAGTATATAAAAAGAAAGCCAAAACCATTTTCTTTGGGCGCCATTTGTTGCGACCGACTGAACTCTGTCAAGCCGTCGTCAGTGCAGCATATATTTGTTTAGAGATTTTCCTTTTTTCTTGCCCGGCGTGCCTTTTCCCAGCCGACTAGCTTAGCCTGGCGTGGGTTTACGGGCGGAAAAACTCTACGTGCTATGGCACGCAGACAGTACAACACTTAGAACCTGTTAAAGATCCATCAGTCAATGACAATCACAAATAGGAAGGGAAAGAAAAGGATTCGCAAGAATCATTATTTATTATTTTAGTTATAATTCATTAGTTATATATATAAACGGAAATTATCAAAACAAATAAAAAAGAATCAAACTAAAAGCCACAAAAAAAAATTAAAAAGAAAATCTGAATAACTCAAGCAGATAATCAAACTAAAATATTCAAGCAAACAAAATTGATTAATAATTTGGGTGGGATTCATTCATACCAGACCCCGGCCGGGATTTGTTCACATATATCATACACGAGATTTTCCTTTCTCCAAAGAGAACCAAAAAAATTGAGTAATCAAATTTGAATAATTCAACTTAAATAACCTATTAAATTAATATTTTGTATACAAAAACTATCAAAATACTTATATATATAAATGTACATGCACCCACACCAAAATTTTTCATGAAATATTTATGGTAAGAATATATATATAGTAAATTTACGGTAATTCATATCTATACCACGTGATTTATTAATTTTTTTTTTTTACTATTAACTATGTGAATGATTATTTATTCCGTTTCCGTTGATATAATTCAAGAACTTTAATTAATCTTATTTTTTATAAGCATTTCTTTAATTAGTGAAAAAAATATGGTTGAAAAGTTAACTATTTTATTATTCATAAAAATTCTTCTTTTGATTTTTTTTTCAAACGACTAATTATTCGGCCTCCACTCACGAACTTGTCTAACTGAAAATCGTACCTTTGAAATTATGATCCGTTTTGCACCATCACCTGCTCTTCTGCAAACGTTCTCCCCTTGGGGTTTAATGGAATCGTCACTGTCGTTGCGGACCCAGATAGTCTGCTAGACTTCCTTTCTTTCAGCCACTAAGTCATCGATATACCCTTCTTGCGAAGACCTTTCGTTTTTTTTTTCACTATCAGTGGAATCGTCACTGTCGTTGAAGACCCAGATAGTCTGCCAGACTTCCTTTCCTTCAGCCACTAATTCACCGATATACCCTTCTTGCGAAGATCTTTCGTTTTTTCCACTATCAGCTCGGTTGTTGTCCCCTTAGTGCTTCTCAGCTTCAACTTATGTTTTAAATGCAAAATTAACGTTTTTTCATTATTTCATTATTAAGTTCTCTAATCGCCAATATTCTTCAATGTCCTAGTTTCACTCTCCATACTAGAATTTTTAACTTAAGTGTATCAATGATCACTTTGTACTTGCAAACTTTCTTAACTTTCACTATCTTGTCCAACAAATCTTGTTAACTTGCATTTTACTTTTTCTTTAATTTCCTTTCACGCTTAAAAGTTCTTGAACGTTCTTCCTCTCTTAATACAAAACCCACGGTTTTATTCTGAATTTTCAAATGCTCCAAATCACCAACTTTCGACTTTCCCTTTCTACCCCAGAATGACTTTCTTTTTTTCCCAGTTCATATTCAAGTCCCCCTTTTCTTTGTTTGAAAAAATTTTCACTATACCGCTAGAGCGGTTTATTTCCAAATTCCCATAACTTCAATTCCCCACACCATTATGGCATCACTCAAAACCGACGATGCAGACATCAGCCACCAGGTTCGCTGAGTTTTCGCGCAGTATCTAGCTGTCACCACAAGGTCCAGAAAATTTAACGAACAGTGCCGTGGTCTAGAATCGTCGTCAGTTTTGTGTTTATAAAGATTGGTACGATATAACCCGAAGAAGTGCGTCTAATTGGTTCAGTATTCGAAGAAAGGTTCTAGTGAGATTCTAAAAACATGTCGGACTTGAAGGCGCCTCTTCGGACCGTCAAGCGGGTTCAGTTCGGCATTCTGGCACCGGACGAGATCCGCCGAATGTCGGTGTCAGATGATGGCATACATTTCCCTGAAAAAATGGAAGGTGGCTTTGACAGGAGTCAACGATCGTTAACTTTAATAGAAATTTTATTTATTTTTTTTTAGGACAAATCAGAAGAATACGAACTTACTACGGATACTCAACCGATACTCATACGGATACTCACTGACGAAAGATGAAGAATTGACACTAGTTCAAGATTTGAAGAAAGTTTGAACCGTATTTACTGTCAGCATTGCAACACTCGTGGGGACGACTCCGACCCTGAGATGTCTCAAAATGCCGGGCACAATTCACTGGAATCCGACTGTGAACATCTACCGTTATCACGCTTTGATATCTTTGGCGTGGTAATTTCCCAGCACCTTTCCTTTCTCGTCTACCAACTCGTAGATGACTTGCCCCACCTTACGCTTGACCGTTGCCTTAATGAACTTTGGGGCGAGTTTAGCCTCAAATCGGTCAACTGCACAGCTTAGTGAATGATTGCGTACCCAGACGTCTTGACCGATGGCAAAATCTTTTACACGGCTTCTTAAATTGTATCTATTCGCACCCTTGTTGTATGCCTCAGACATTTTGGTTTTGACCTGACAATGAATCAATGAAACTTCAACTCCAATTCGGGTCAACTAGGAGGTCACGAGGAACACTGTGTGCGCCGGAGCGTTGTCGTAGTGGAGACGCCAGTGTTGAGCAAGGTCCTGTCGCTTCCGTTTGACGGCTCTCTGCAATCGCTGAAGGACTTCTTTGTAGAATTCGGCATTAACAGTTTTCCCCTGAGGGACAAACTCTTTGTGAGTTAACCCCAGCTTGTCGAAAAACACAATCAGGATTGTTTTGACGCGGGACTTTGACATTCTTGCTTTTTTCGGCCATGGGGATGCCGGTGTGTGCCACTCCGAGCTCTGGGCTTTCGTCTCCGGGTCGTATTGGAATGTCCACGATTCGTCGCCTGTTACTGCGTTGTCTAAAAAGTCAGGATTATTTTCCTATTCATTCAATATCTCACGGCAAACGTCCACTCGTCGTTGCTTTTGTTCGGCGGTGAGCACTCGGGGAACCAATTTTGCGCAAACTTTCCTCATCATCAAATCTTGCGTAACAATTTGGTGAACCGTAAATTTATTCACGGAGACCTAATCGGCGATCATTTTGAGACTTAAATGACGGTCGGAGTCCAGGAGTTCTTTCACTTTGGCCACCGTTTCATCCACAGGACTCGTTGAAGGGCGTCCAGATCGTTCCATGTCTTCAATGGATTCCCTCCCGTTTTTAAATTCATTAAACCACCGGAACACTTGAGCTCTTGATAGGGCGTCCTCTTTGAAGGCCTCCGTAATTATAGCAAAAGTTTCCGAAGCAGTTTTGCCCAAGCGAAAGCAAAATTCGATTGCCTACCGCTGTTCTATCGAGCGATCCATCTTCAGCGTTTTCACAAGTGTCACGGACATACAAACAACGTAATACGCGAAGCTCGACCCTCACTGCGTCAGAGCTCCGACGCGACTGCGAACCGGTTCTATTGTTAGCTCAGATCCCCCACCACGTGACCTGCAGGTGAAGACCGCTCTGCGAGCGACTGGGGCGCCGCGCGGCGACCAGTCTCATTACTTATCTACCACACCCTGTATATATATATATATATATATATATATATATATATATATATATATATATATATATATATATATATATATATATATATATATATATATATATATATATATATATCTTTATTGGGCATATATATATATATATATATATACATATATATATATATATATATATATATATATATATATATATATATATATATATATATATATATATATATATATATATATATATATATATATATATATATATATATATATATATATATATATATATATATATATATATATATATATATATATATATATATATAGAAATATGAATTTTTGGCCAAAGTGATTTTAATACTAATGTTCTTCTTCGAACATTAGTAAAAAGCAAACTATTCCGCTTTGTCCAACGAAATCAATGCTACTAACTGGTATAATTTCTTCAGAGAGCTAAGTGTGTGCCCTCTTGTCCAACTTAATTTCCTGCTATACTCCTTCCTTCCGCTGTAAAAGAGGTTCCGATCCTCCATGGTTCACAGTCGATGTTGCGGTTGCTCTTAGAGCCAAAGATGCGGCGCGTAGTAAATACAAAAGGTCTGGCTCTCTTAATGACCTTTTGAATTTCCAAAGGTTACAGGCTGCTGCTAAAGAAGCAGCCAATGACGCAATGCGTGCCTACCTGGAGCATGTCGAAGCTTCTCTTACTTCCGACAATCCTAAGCCTTTTTGGTCTTATATAAAATCCCTTAAAACCTCCTCTGACATTCCTTCTCCCATGTATCTTTATGAGAAATCTGCGTCCTCACCTCAGGATTCCTGCGAGCTCTTTGCTCAATTTTTTTCTTCTTTTACCTCCCATCTCAGTAGTTCTTCGTCTTCAACAATTTTTCCCAAGCCTGATCGTACCCTTTCCACTGCTTTAACTAATCATTTGGAAGTCGAATCATTAATGTTGTCCCTCGATGGAAGTGCTAGTCCCTCGATGGAAGTGCTACATAAGCATCTCCACCGGTACCTTTCCTGGCCTTTGGAAATCCACCAACATATTTCCCATTCATAAAGCTGGCGATACTTTTTCCATCCCTAATTACCGTCCTATATCCCTTCTGCCATGTTTTAGTAAGCTCCTCGAAAGAGTAGTTTACAATAAAGTGTACCCTTTTATTCGTTAAAGGTAAGTCAACGGTTACAAACCTTTTGTCTTTTACAAAGACTGTTTCTTCCGCAATCGACAAGCAAAAGCAAGTAGATGTTCTATATACAGACTTTGCCAAGGCTTTCGATTCTGTGAACCATGTTGTTCTTCTGTCAAAGTAAGCAGGGTTTGGTCTCTCTGGTGCCCTTTTTTCTTGGTCCTCTTTTTACGTTTGTGATCGTTCTTGTGTTGTGATTGTTAGCTCTTGCTCTTCTTCATCCTTTTTTCCTACCTCAGGAGTTCCGCAAGGATCCATTCTTGGTCCTTTATTGTTCCTTTTGTTTGTTAACGATCTTCCTTCCCTCTTTAATTCACCCTGTCTTTTGTACGCTGATAATCTCAAAATTTTCAGAGTGATAGAATCCGCTAGTGACTGTTCCTTATTGTAGAAAGATTTGGATACTTTGGCTACCTGGTGCGCAGCGAATTATCCCACTTTGAATGTTTCGAAGTGTCATCAAATGTCTTTCACCCACAACACATCCTCTCTTCTCTTCTCCTACTCTGTCCTCGGCTCCCCTCTCAATGTTGTTGCTAGTTTCAAGGACCTTCGAGTGATCTTCGATTCCAAGTTGAAGTTTGATTTACATATTTTACACGTCACTGCCAAGGCTTCTCGTTTTTCCGGCTTCATCATTAGATCCTCTAAACGTTTTGTTAATCTTTCCACTCCTCTATATCTTTTTTTTCCTTCGTTCGTAGTGTTCTTGAATATTGTTGCCAAATTTGGTGTCCACATTACGCATACTCGATTGCTGCGGTTGAATCCGTGCAACGCAAACTCACCCGCTCATTGTTCTATAAGTTCAATATTCCGTATTGCGATTACAGTATGCGCCTCTCCATCCTTCAAATTCCTTCCCTTGAGTCACGTAGAGTATTCTTCGACGAGTGCCTCCTCTTTAAACTTTTCAACGGCTGTATATTGGTGGACCCCAGTATTCACCTTTCTGTTAGAGATTCGGGCCGTCCCAACAGAACATTTTTTAAATTTAACGTTACATTTGCCCGTACTGACACCTATTTCTTTTCTCCCCTTTTGCGTTTGCCTCGTCAGCATAATAACCTTAACCTTGGTCCTCTGCCTCGAACATTAGCTATGTTTAAAAATATTTTAAAAAATAACGTTCTATCAGATACATGAAATATGTCATAATTTAATCTTTTGTTGTACCTTTTTTTTGGTCGATTTTGCTTTTGATTACTTTTTCTTTAATTTAATTTAATTTTAATTTTTTTTTCATTGTATATTTATGTATATATATATATATATATATATATATATATATATATATATATATATATATATATATATATATATATATATTTGTTTTCTTTTTTTTTGCTATGTCTAATCTATAATTGGATTTGTTCTGTTGATTTGGACATTAAAAAATAAATAATAATAATAAATCATGTGCTATCATGTGCTAGCACAATAGCTGCTTTAGGCTGTGTTTAACCCACCCTATGAATTTGGTTTCGATTGAATGGCTGCGCTGTAACTTATAGGAGTGAATATAATATTAGGGTAAACACCGACCAAACTTTTTAAATTTTTGAAACGTAGATATTTTTTGTGAATTGTCATTGCAGGATCATTTCCATTTGGAAATTTTATGACAACATCGCTCGATCAAGAAATAACAATAAATTACGAAATTCATCATAGATGGCAACCGTTTTACGTTTTTTCAACACAATTCCTACAGAATTAGAAATGCAACAAGATCCACTTATCACAAGAATTTGGTTTTGATTTCGTTACTGCATCTGAAGTTATAGGGAAAAAACGTTTATTTTCCTGAGCAAATTTGCAATATTTAGGAGACGAAAATTGCCACAGCTAGCGACTTTATACCAATTTTTCAACCAAATTTCTATGAAATTCATCTTAGAGTAAGGTTCACCTACTTCGTGAATTTTGTGAAAACCTGGTGGCTAAATCGGAAACTTTAGGCCAAGAACCACTTTTTTTCTCAGCGATTATTCCAAGTGACACTACTGC
Source organism: Nemotelus nigrinus (assembly GCA_947369275.1). NCBI lineage: Eukaryota > Metazoa > Arthropoda > Insecta > Diptera > Stratiomyidae > Nemotelus > Nemotelus nigrinus. Next base: position 90,310,693 of record OX376372.1, on the reverse strand, counting down.
CACAGTGTTGCCCGTATTTCAAAATCACTTCTATCAGACTTGGTCCTAAATAACACCAATTTGTCCTGTGAATTTGATTATGATTGGCTTAACCGGTCGTCAGTTTTCGTGAACAGAAATTTTGAATGCCGAAAATAGAGGTAATTTGGTAAAGGGTTGCCGCTCTTGTGCAAATCGGAACTTTGAAAATTTTCATTAGACATGATGCAAAAAGGTCAAAATTTATAAATGATTTGAAATTTTTGTCAAAAAGCAAAAATTTTTCAGGAGGGTCGTTCATCTGGAGGATTTTTTTCAGCTGCCTGCCGCAGCTACAGGAGTGCCTGCATTGCCTTGAAAATCCATACGTGTAAAATATTGGTCTCCATCAACACGCTCTGCAATTTTCACAATATTCTAATGTTTCTGTCAGAAATTATCACAAATCAAAATTTGAAAAAAATCCTTGCCTACTTTTAGGCACTCTGCACCAACACACGGCTCAAAACTTCCAATTCTTTACCATAATCAAGCTAAAAACATAATAAATTTCCACTTCCAATAATTTTTTTAATGAAAATTTTCACTGCTTGGAAATATAGAAGCACTTCAAAATTCACTAAAACGCCCGCCAACACCAAAAGGTTAAAGATATCTACCTCCACACTTTATTACATTATATATATATATATCAGTGGCGGCTCGTCAGGGCCGGCAAGGTCGGCCCGGCCGTACCAACAAAATTATCGTAAGCAAGAAATTATTATCAAAATATTTAATTCTAAGCACTTAACTACTACACGTTGCTTCCTCTTACCTATATTTACCTCATCCAGTCTTTATGCTTGAGTTACAATCAATGCAACCAACATTCCCTGCCAAGTTTTGTTGGTGGAACGAGTTACAATCAATGCAACACAACATTTACTGTCATCTGTCACTGGCTATATTAAAGAAGTTGCTGTTCGATAATTTGGATCCTTTAAAGCCTCGGAAAGATATATCAGTGAATATTTTATCCTCTAAAAGCTGCGGAGTATAATGCAAAGCAAAAATGAGACAAAAAAATACAATTTCTGATTGTCATTTACATATGACAGTTCCGATTTCCCGGACTCTCATAGAAACAGGTGGAATTGGATATTTTCAAAAATGTTGTTGCCATGCCAAGTTTGAGATATGAGCAAACTCTGCTGCCAAGCAAAGTTGTGTTGCATCATTGTAACTGCTCTCATACGTTCTCATGTGTTCAAACTCATTTTGAAGTGCAACAAATGTTGGTTGCATTGATTGTAACTCTAGCTTTAGTTTTTCATTAGCCAAATATACAGTACTGGACTACAAATGAAATAAAATTGATGCAGCATAATGTAAACGAATAATAGCCCGTTTGTGTTGATCTGGTTTGATCTCAATCACATTTAAATCCTAGTTGATATACGCAACATAATTCGACGGCCGGTCAATAGTCCTAATTTAAATCATTTCATACAAGCATAATTATGTACACATGAGTACAATGCATCATCCACCCACCGAAACGGCGGCCGCATTATCATACCCAGCGAACATACGTACATAGCAGGCACAAGCGAGAATCAAGAAAAGCAACGACGGCTGAAATTGCGGCCAAAGAAAATTTGCCGTACCCAAGCACAGTCTTGGTCACTAAAAACTATTCAGATAGCCTCTATGCGAATCTTCTTTTCCATACTAACCATTTATTTGGGTGTTTCGAGACGAATTTCACACCCCGTGCATGGATGAGAGAATACAAGAGACTCGGCGGCCAGCCGCGTTCAGGTGGAATATGAAAAATTAGCAATGGAAATACATTTTTTTTCATCGTATTGTACTGGGATGAAGAAAAAACGTCAAGTACGAGTTTGAAGTGTTTTGATAGTAGAACGGTGGTGGTCTTTTGTGTTATATTGTGATTTAATTAATTAAATAAATTGATTGTGTTTTGCTCAGAAGAGTGTGTTTTTCGTAGTTGTTTCTTTGGTTACTTTTGGTAGTTGTGTTTAATTGCTAGAGTTGATTAAAATTTGAATTAGAATTTCTTTGAAGATATTTGTAATTATGAAGTGCGCTTTCAACTTTGAAACGAATAAAGTCTTACAAAAGATTAACTATGACTCCATCGCGTTTGAATAATTCATCGTTATTAGCAATTGAACGAAAATTGGTTAAAGAATTAATGAAAAGTGATAACGATGAAATAATCGATGATTACACGGCAACTAAAAACCGGAGAATTTATTTATTTTATAGAAATTGAATAAAAATGTCCATTGCTTTTTGTATGCTTTTAGGAACCATCTTTAACGTTTGTTTGTTAATCTTGAAGATTTATTTTATGTTAACTAGTTTGTAATGCAGTTCTCTTTTTAATATTCTATGGGTAATGCTTGGGATTTGTGTATGTATTTATTGATTCATTTATATTTTAAAGAAAAAGCTTATTTATAATTGAATATTCTTAAGTTATATTTATGAATTACAATGCTTTATTTATACAATTCCTTCCATGCGTTCAACCATCCTTTGCCACAGTTCGTACTTGGCATGCTCTAATGCTCTTTATTGTTTTTATTTTTTTCAATCCTTCCAATATCCTCGTGGCCATTCCCTTCCCTTCCTGGCGAGAATGCTCTAGATCTCCTCGTGGTTCTTCCAGGACAATTTAATTTTTTGGTTTCGCACGAAAATCAGATACTTATTTTGTGTACAGAAATACATACATGCCCACTAATTTCTTTACATCACGCACCAAAAAATTTATTTGACAAATTAGAGCTTTCTATTCGGCCGACCCAAAAATTTGTGTCACGAGCCGCCAATGATATATATATATATATATATATATATATATATATATATATATATATATATATATATATATATATATATATATATATATATATATATATATATATATATATATATATATATATATATAAAGAAATATGAAGTTTTGGCGAAACGAGTTTAATACTAAATTTTCTTCGAAAATTCAGTAAAAAGTCTTATTGCTATGATACTTCTTCGAACTCGACACTCATTCCTGCAAATTATGTACAAGAAGCTATGCTCAGAGGTATGTGACTGAAAATTCTACTCAATATAAACAATAAATAGACCAAATATAATATGCATACAGGTATAGTAAAAAGTAAATGCAACAGATAAATCATATTCACATTAAAGGACTAATGAGCAAATAGAAGCAGCCAATATTTTACGCCTTCGATTGTTAAATGACAAAAGAGGTATTATTCAGCATCATAGAAACTGTGAAAAATTGTGGCTTCACTGTTGAAGCCATCACAGGCGACCTTGGTGTCCGAAACAGCGGTGTTTACAACTTGATGTTGACATGAATAAGCCATTGTAACATTTTCGCAGTCACAAATTCAATTTCTTAACCAAAGTTTTTGGTAGGTTTTTGTATAACGATTCAAAGGCTTTTGTTTTTGCCGATATACAGTCTGTCAAGAATGAGTTTACACATAGGAAAAAAATTCAATTTTTCATCTTTCTAATTATAAAATACTACTTTTTATTTATGTAAATGAATGTTTTTTTCTTAATTATAGTTATTTACATTATTTCCAACCGATATATACAAAAAAAGTACAACTTTAATGCAAAACAAAAACGAAAAGACCAACGAAAACAATTATTGCAATTCTTGAAGTGTCAAGAAACTCTTTACACAAATTATTATTGTATTTAATATTTACATATTTACAGGATATTTAATATTATTTGGTATATTTAACATTTGGTATGGCCACCTTTGGCATCCACCACACATCGCAACCGATTTTTCATTGAATGAACCAACTTTTGCAGGTCATACGTGGTTGGTATTTTTTGCCATTCTTCGAGAATCGCAATTTTTAAGGCAGTTCGGTTTTTGGGTTGCCTTTTAGCGACTTGTTGTTTTAAGTAAGCCCATAAATTCTCGATGGGATCTAAGTCCGGACTCTTGGCTGGCGTATCCATCACTTTTCCGCAGTTGGATAAGTGCCACATTCGCACCATGTTCGCCTTATGTTTGGGATCGTTGTCCTGGTAAAGCTTAAAATTTGGTTTGCTGTTATGCATAAACCCGAATTTCTGCGCACTGCTTGCCAAATATGTTTTAAGGATATGCAAATATGGCTGGGCGTCCATGGTTGACTCGATGAATCCCAAGTCTCCTACTCCTCTGCTTGAGAAGCACCCCAAATCATAACGGACAACTTACCAAATTTTACAGCCGGAATGATATTTCGATTTTCCAACGATGTTAAAGGCTTGCGCCACACTCTAGCCGGTCCATCATTATAGTACAACATCATTTTCGTCTCATCGCAGAATATGACGTCGTCCCAGAAGTCAACGGGTTGAAAAAGGTGCATCATAGCGAAAGAAAAACGCTTTTCGATGTTTAGTGCAGAAAACAGTGGTTTCTTTCGTGCAGCTCTTGATGAGAACTTATTTCGTAGGATGGCCTGTCGTACTGTTTCATGGGAAACAGCAGCATCACACTCTTCCTTGAGTTCCCTAGCAAGTGTTCTGGTCGAAATCCAGGGGTTTTTATCAAGCTTCCTTATCATAAGGCGCTCTATACGTTTAGATATTTTTGGTTTTGAGCCACCTCCACACTTTGGCTCCAATCTATTCTCATTTTCAGCACGATTTATAACGTTATAGACTGCCATTCGTGCTACACAATACATTTCCGACAGTTCCTGTGCACTTTACCTAATTGGTGATTATAGTATATCATCTGAACTAACTCAAAGGATAATCTTTTGCCTGGCATTTTAAAACACAATATCTCACTTATTTATGCGTATTAGCCAAAAATTAATCACACACTAATGATCAAATTTATAGAGCTTTACAATACAGACCAAAAATTATGGTAAATTTACCGTATCGTTGCAGTAATGCAAAAAATAAACTTTTGTGTAAAGAGTTTCTTGACACTTCAAGAATTGTAATAATTGTTTTCGTTGTTCTTTTCGTTCTTTTTTTGCATTGAAGTTGTATTTTTTTTGTATATAGCGGTTGGAAATAATGCAAATAACGATAATTAAGAAAAAAAAAATTATTTACATAAACAAAAAGTAGTATTTTATATTAGAAAGATGAAAAATTGAATTTTTTCCCTATGTGTAAACTCATTCTTGACAGACTGTACCTCATTTAACAAAACTTCTTAGGAATCATTTTCCCGATGGAGGTTTTCTAATAAATGGAAAAAAGGTGAAGGACATTATTTTGGAGCTGCTTTCGTGCACATTCAGTGAGCCCACAATAGGCCACAAAATTTCAACTCAATGTTTAAATTTTGTTGGTGCTGAGCGTCAAAAACTTAAATGAGCGACAAAACTTTTTCCACAAACTATAGCACAAGCTGTAACAAGAGCAGCTTCACTTGGTTTTCTGCCGGATAAAAACTGGAACGAGTGCCACAGCTTATTAAAATTGGTAATGTTAGAAAAACATCTTAAAGCTCTAAAACAGAGAGTTTTTCAACATTCATATGCTATTCTTTTTAATATGTTCTGCTATAGACTAACGATTGGTTTGATGTAATGAATGTTAGATCACCTACATCAGATTTTCGTGAACCTGTTCATGCTTATGGTCTTTCACTTGAATTGCAGAGAGACAGCCTGTATCAAATGTTCACTATGATGGGTAACATGGACGTTATTGGTAAAAAGAGTTTACTACCATTTCAGAAAGGACATATTAGCGTTACTTTTCGCCGCAAAAGTGCAGCTGCAGCTTTTCTTATGCTTTCTTCTAAGGTATAATTTTAAAGCAACGTCTTGAAACTTGTCACGGGCGTCCGTATTAGGGTACGGACAAGACGGAGTGACGAGAGCGTCGAGTTGAACATAGCATTGAGTCCAGCATGGAACAGCTCATTGAATTGTGTTCATGTAGACGCGACGAGACGCAAAATTGTAAACGAAATTTTACAGTGGCAATCGAAATAATGAGTTCTTCAGTGTCGGATTAAGAGTTTTTCTCACCACAATACACCAAATTGAAATCAATAGACTGCTGATATATATAAATCAATAGATTTTCCTAATCACTGGTAGAAATCTAATTGACTGTATGTGATTCCGCACCTTTCATTCATAAAAAAATGTACCCAAAATTTCAAACTACCCACGAAAAACCCATTTACGTAATTCGTTTACTTACTGTATGCCATCAAAACACATTTCGCAACAACAACATACATTACCGCTGCGAGCATTCGAGCAACGAAATCGGTTCGAATCGATGTTGTCGCTACCATCAAATTTTCACTCTTTGGTGGCTGCTCCGACATGGCCACTTCCATTTGAAAGCATAGGACCGATTTCGGCACGTTACTTGACTCGACGCTCGCGACGCTCTCGTCGCTCCGTCTTGTCCGTACCCTTATACCAATATCACGGTTTTTGTTTGTAAAAATTGTTACGAGTGTTGGCTGCAGAGTTGAGTTCTCAGCAAAGGGCATTTATATCGGGGGGGGGAGATAATTGAACCCCACGAAAAAGAATACAGCGACTGGAGAATAGGGAACGGGGCAAAATTTCATGAAGGTGATCTGATTGCGGAAGGGTATATGAAGTATCGGAAATAATCACGGCGGAAAAACGCAGAGCAGCCATCGGTGGAGAAAAAATATTAGCAACGAAATCGGTTTACATCAGGGCCCCAGCGAGGGGTTTACCAGGTGCATTTCAATTATATCTCATTTTATTTTTTATTCCCATTTCTCGTTATACTTTATTATTCAAACATAAGGTCCAACTAGTGCTGAGTCTGCGTCCGTACGTGCGCATATGTGCCGAGGTAAACCACGCAAATCATATGTTGCACCCAAACATAACTTACCGAACAGCCAGAAAAGTGGCATGCTCATTAAGCAACCTTTTGCTCAATTTTCGCTATGAGCTGTCCGTAAGTAAAGTGATGACATACGTTCGCTTATGCGTTGTTGTTGCAGGAGTGAACATAAGTGCTTATGCACTTATGTTCACTCCTGCTTGCGTATGCCAAAAAGTGCCTTTTTTGCTCTAAAACCGGTCGGTTTTGAAAGACGATTACGTTCGCAGACTCAATTATATTGATGGGATTTATAATTATATTGATGGCATTTATATTGATGGGATCGCTGAATACTGGACGTGTTTGTGGAAAGACTTGAATTCTTGTAATTTGCCCGGATTCTGCAGGTTTTCAGATGATGTCTTGTAGCACGTGAGTCCCAGAGCTGGTTGTTGGTGCAGTGGACGGACCGAAAACATGAGCTTCCGCTGATGGAGGGTTTTTGCGTTTGGTACCCATGGGCTGTCCTACTGGAATACATGGGGCCAATAAGACATCTTCTCCAATTTTTAAGTGAGTTTCATAGTGGATGGGATATATTCGTTGCTGTTTTGTACGGATAAATCAGCTACTGGTGTTTGCGTTTCGGTCTTGGCAGGAAAAGAAACTTGGAAAAGATTTTTTCTTACGCGGTAACAAAGTGAATAGAGTTACACTGGTGTACTCAGGGCGACGGTGTCGTGGCAGATTTTCGGTTTCGAAGCGAGTGGCGTCCGAACCATCCCTTTCTCCGCGTGAGCAGAAGCCCAGCAAAACTGCCACCCTTACGTCCCAATCGGGGACGCAGGGTTTTTTTGAGACGGAATTTCAGATATAACGGTAACAAACTTCTACTCGAAAATTTGAAAAAAAAGTTTTGAATTTAAGTATACAGTAGAACGCCGATTATCCGAATTAATTGGGACCGAGGTCGATTCGGATAATCGAAAATTCGGATAATCGGACATAGACTGGTAATAAAGAAAAACGAACTGTCACACATAGAATAAACTTTATTAAGTTTAACAAACACAGTTCTACAATATCTTGTCACTTGAACATCTCGATCAGAGTAAGTTGCCTCGTTTCCGTGCGGCAAGGTCACACAGGTGCGGAACGGCAAGAAGTACACCGTTGCATTCGGGTTGCCGTTCCATCCACTTGAAGGCGTTATCGAAACACATAAACGCCTCGCTGTGAGATGGTACACTTTGGTCTTGTGCCTCTTCCCCTTCGGTCTCATTGTCGACCTCTTCATTATCCTGTTCGTCCATGGCACTCGCTGTGATTTCATCATCTGTCTGTATCTGGAACCCTTGATCATTCTTATCACAGTGCAACCACTCTTCCATATCAGCGACATCACACGCCGAACATCCCGCGATTTCATTAGCCATGTTTACAAACTCTTCCACTGATTCCTGTTCGTCGTCATTAACTTCAGCGGTTGATTCTCATTCCTTCGCCTGCTTTTCTAACTCAAGTTCCAACTTGTTACAACAAAACAAAAGCAAAATTACTTGGTTTTATACGCTTAGGACCGATTCGGATAATTGGCGATTCGGTTAATCGGCGTTCGGATATCGGCGTTCTACTGTATATTAACATATCGACTTAATTAAGACATACTGGACAAGAATTTAAGTATAGGTTACGATCTTATATTCTTGGCTACAACAAAGGAGTTCTATTGAGCAGTGGCAATGTATCACGCGATGACACGCCAGATTTAGAATGTCCACTTACAGGCGTGACTATTAACTAATTAAATACCGCGAAAAAAACTCTAATTAAAATAAATCTCAGGTATTACTCTCCGAAGCGTAGCGCGAAAATCTCAAGTAACAGAAGATGAGCGTTGCAAAGACAAATTGCAAACTGAAGTTGAGTCAATTGCTTTCGATGGGTTAGAGAACTTGGCTGGTTTTATTTGCCATAAACTTAAAGATTGCATTCCATGTTTTCACGCGAATTTGGATAATGATGATTCATATATTTGGATCAATCATCTAACCAAAGAAAGATTGTCCAAGCCAACCAACGAATTTATGTCCTAAATGAGCGGTTTGGAGGAAATATTCGTCGCTTGTTATAATGAGGAATTAAGAATTTGCAAGGATTATTTAAATTAATTAATGCTCTCCGTAAAAAATACTAGCTACGATGGTAAAATCAAAACACTTCTCTTTCGATCTAGAATGTATTTCCGAATAAAAAAATTAAATAAAGAAACTGTAGAACATACCAAAACAAGGAAACGAAAAAGTTACAAAGTCATTTATTAATAAAATGCATGATCTACAAAAATACTGCATTTAACTTATGCGACTATACTACATCAAAGCCAAATATATTTTACACTCCGATGCTTCTATTGCAGAAGTAATCTACAGAAACTACATCCTTTTTCCTGTGTCATTTCAACATCGATAACAAAACTTTTTCTTCATGATATATGCATATGCCTACAATTGTCCTCATACATTTAGACATAATCACTAAGATTGTGTTTAGTTTTCTGCCGCAATTATCTTTCGCGTATATTTAAAACGTGTAACACATGTCACGGTTTCGCGGAATATATATATTGTGAAATTTGAGAGAGATGATAAATGAAAAGAATACTAAATGGGAGAGGTAACGCCAGTCAGTAGGGAAGTTGTAAAGACGGAAAAATAAAGAAAAAAAAACATATAATACAATAAGAAGTGAATTACAATAAAAATAACAATAAAATTTGTAAGCTAGCCTAAGTATTATAGTAGTAAGTAGTGAGTAGTATAAACGACAGACGCGGGTTGGTGCAGTGACGATATTTGGTGTCGCGACGAACTTGGTATCCCTATCGATGGAACCGAGCACTCCCCGCCAAGCCAAGCCTTCGCCGTCGATGTATAGTAGACGATCGGCGAGTACCTGACCCGGAAGCAAGCAACCCATAGCGCTGCTTAGGAGCCAATCGAAAAGGATCGACGCGGCCGTCGACCACCCTCCTCAACCGGGTATCACTAAATGACCGATTACGACTGCACTTAAACAATTTCTCTTCGAAAATGGACGCGGAACTCCAGCCGAATGCCGGCAATATAGCGCCTGCATCACAAACAGAATCCAAATCATCGGTAGCAGTAACACCGTCCCTGAATATCTACAACGCAAACTCTATTTTCTTCTCGAGCAATTAAAATTAATGCACCAATCGCTTCACGAGACCGTCCAAATGCGAATTTCATACGAATGTTAACTTGCCGAGCGAACTGTTGCTAAACGATGCGATGTTCGAAATCGTAAAGGGTAACTACGGAACGTCAATAAGCTAATTGAAGCGCTTTGTACGCGCTCTGCAAAGAACCGGCCGACTACAAACGTCAGATCATCGAAAAACACGATATCAAAACTGATGCCAAAACTGATATGTGACACAATGAAACAAATACAAACAAATCCGATCGGAAATCAAGAAACGTCAAGTAGCGATTGAACCGCCACCAAGCGGCAAATGGAAAGTGTGCGCTCCGACAACGATAACTGCGAGAAAGTGCACTTTTCGAAGGCGCGTGCATCAAGTGCAATGGGCAGCTGATGCACGCGCCTGCATATTCCCAATAGTACTTTGGCGGCAACGAAATTTCAGATACCGGAGAAGCGGTAACGACAATAGCTAAGCGAGGCCCTGTGGGAGTTAGGCAGGTGATGAATCGTCCTATTTGGCCAGCGACCACGGTAAGGAGAAGTCTTCATCAGCAGCAGTGCAGAAAATTAATACGATATTCTATCTTACATATTGTGAACGAGTAAGAGGAGACGTTGTTAGAGATTCGGCGCAGCTAGTGGGTGAAAAGTTACACACGGGAATTAGCTGCGAGACGATTTTTGATCGAAAAGTGCGATAAATACGTTCAGACGGAATTTGGCGGCTCTTGGTACAATTCGAACCGGCGTGTGCGGCGAAATCGGTTACAAGTGGATCGCAGGTTATCGATAGCGACAACGAGTAACATAAAGTGCGAGGGCGAGTCAGCAGTAGAGGCGGCTACGCGGGGAGTCCCCATGTTCGTGAAGCAATAGCAACGAAGTTGACTCAACGAAACGAATCCGACCGGAGATAGTTCCAGGTATTTAATTAGTGCCATAGATGTAAGTAGGCTGTCAAGAGGAGTGGCTAGTGCGTACTTATCGGAGTGCAAAATATCACTAAAAATTAAATAATAAACGCTAAAATACTTCTTCGAAAGTGCTTAACCTTGAGGTTGTGGCCGACGGCAGTGTTTAACAAATATTTTTAACCTGATTCGTCACCCAAATTCCGCATTATACGGCTTTTTAAATAAAACTTTGAACTCCACGGGAATTCCCCAAATAAATGTCTGCTTGCAGCCGTGAAACACTTTGTTTTTCTATGACGTCTACGGATTAGCTTCGAAAATCCAACTCGGTTATTTTGCTGCAAACATTTGACTTCAGTGCGGGCTGTGTGTGCCGCAAATTCAAGTTTTTCGTCTTTTGCGGGTACTAAAGTGCACATTCAAAGAAATTTCAATAGTACAGTTACATTTTTCTTAATAAACCTAGTGGGTTGCTTACCGGACATTTATATCCTTTCTACCTTTAGCTCCTTTTATCGATCAACGTAGTCCAGTGGTTACAGTGTCGGCTCTCGGATACTAATATTGCGGGTTCAATGTTGAACCGTGTGAAGTATTTTTTGACTTGCTCGACAATTTTTATAAATATCATATAAAAAAAAAACTGTTGAATAATTTCAATCAACTTTGTATCCACACATTCGGACATTTATATCAGCTTCTCATATCGACTTTTACGTGAATTATAGTGGATCGGTGGGTACGGTGTCGGCTCTTAAATACAGGAACTGCGGGTTCATATCCCAACAGTGTAGAACATTTTTGACCTATATTCTTCGATTTTAATAAATCATAAATATCAAGTTCAGCTTATAAAGATTCAAAAATTGATTAATTTCAACTTGAAATACAGCGAATATCGCCAAGCTGTGCTTTTGTGGGATTAAGCTACATACATTTGTTACCTCACTTAATCGGTTCGTGTCCGTGATACATTTTACGTAGAAAATTGCATACTTCTAGGCAGTTCAAGTTCAATCATGAGTTTCAAGTGCAGCTTAGAGAACTGTTTCGCATTCGACAACACCATGAAGTTTGTGCATTGCAAAGCATTCTGCAATCGGAAATTACATGGCGCATGCATGGGTGCTCCACGGGACTGGTACCATCCATACTTAGAACGCCATTTCATATGCATAGATTGTCAAAATGTAGAACGGCTGATGAAAAGCATGTACGACAGCATAATCAGTTACATTGGAACACTAAATGCTGAAAAAGACCATCTCGTATTCAAACATCAAGCTCAGGCTAGAGCAAACGAAGATATTCTGGCGGACATTTCGCAACATTTTTATGTACTCTCATCTGCTCTTTCGAAGACTAACAACAACAGCAACAATGGCGTTGAAAAGTCCCTTGCCGCACTAGAAGAGAGAATAGATTCCTTTAATGGCAAATTAGATACTATATCTTCAAGTATCTCAGCCAATTCTGCCCCAAGCAGCTCTCGCCAAGTAAACTTTATAAATATGCTCGAGAAGGCTGAGCAAAAATTTTCTTCAATGTTCGATAAGCAAAATACCTTGCTTACAAATGCGTTCGTGGAACAATCACTAAAACTAAGTAATATAAATAACAAGCTTGAACACTTTGAGCATCAGCGTGAAAAACCATTGGAAGACATAAATAATCAGCCATCTATTTACGAACATTCGCTTCTCCATGAGCTCTCAATGGCCGATATAAACAGCAACATGCCAAAAGTGACTACAAAAGACATGGCTTCGTCTCCATCAAAGAATTGAATTCTACTGCAGCCAAGCCAATATATAAATTTGGTACATATTGGTCGAAAAATGAGTGGGACAGTCGCATTAAAAAAATAAACAAATATAATGAAACTTGCCAATACGAAGGATCACGCTTCCATTTACCAGTTGATACCGACAAAGTAGCGTTCTTCGTCAAAGGTATTCCTCCCACTGCTGATCAAGGATGGCTGAATACGTTCCTCGAAGCTGGACTCCACATCAATGATTATTTTATCACCAAACTACCACAACGGAAACACAACTCACAGAAACGATACAAGGTTTTCATTCCCTCAAAATATGCCTGGATGTTCATGAGTTTAGACGAAAGTAACAGCAAATTCGACTGGAATGGCGTTACATTTTCTCCCTGGAAGAATCGAAGGACCAACAATAGCCGTAAGAAAGTACCTAATAATGTAAGAAAAAATTGTATTTCAAATAATGTTCCTAATACCCGCAAATCTCCATCCATTCAAAATCCTCAAACTACTAATACTCGTAACATCCTATTAATACCACGTCCTACTGTTGCTTCCGTTTCTTCCCTTCAAAATACAAACAACAACGTAGCCAATATTAGTTCTTCTTTACCCTCTAGCCAGCTGGCTACCTATGTCGCCTCTGCAGAGGCAACTACGAATACTGCCTCTTTTGACAATTTGATGACAACTGCTTCTCGTCGAAAAGCAGTCAACTCTTTTAGGCATTTATCCTAACATAACACCTTCTTTAAATGGACTCAGACTCTTTTACCACAATTGTAGTGGTATGAGAGGGAAATTAAATAAATTATATCTTGACGCAAAATCCTGCCACTTTAATTTACTCGCCTTCACAGAAACATGGCTAAATGATTCCCATAAGAATGAAGAGATCCTTGATAGCAGTTGGACAATTTACAGAAGCGATCGTGACTATTGTTCCACAGGTCAAACGCGAGGCGGTGGTGTTTTGCTGGCGGTTAGCAGCACACTTTCAAGTGAGATTATTGACACCACCCCCAATGTATTGTTTCAGCACCTTGTTATTCGTGTTTCTTTGAATAACCATTTCCTTTATATTAGTTTGGCCTATATTCCACCCAGATCGGACGAATCAGTTTACAACCATTTCTGTGAATTAATATCTTCCATTACAACGTCTCTGAATGAAAAAGACAAAATAATATTTCTAAGGGATTTCAATCGTCCCAACTTATGTTTTATCCCCGATGAAAACGACGCATTTCTTCTCCCTGTTAACCTCTCAGATTCTAATGATTTCAACCTTGCGAGTACTTTTTATGGCAACGATTTGCAGCAAGTCTCTCCAACTCCCAACCAAAACGGTCATTGGTTGGATCTTGTGTTTACAAACGCCTATGACGATGTAGTGGTAAGTCCAACTAATGATGCAGAGCATCTCTTTTCAAATAGTTTACACCACACTGCACTATCAGTTGAACTTCCCACTCCTGATTCTATTTACTTAAAAACGTGCAATAATTCAATTGTATATGACTTTCTTAACGCTGACTACGAAAGTATTCACCATGTACTTGACTCTATAGATTGGACGAATACTCTTTCAACGCTAGATCTTGAGGAAGCCATTTCCACTTTTTACGATAAAATATTTGACGCCGTTGAAAGATATGTACCTAAGATTAAAAATAAGAAAAAATTGTCTGAACCATGGTTTGATAGGGAACTTAGGCATTTGCGAAATCATAGAAACAAACTATATAAACGATTAAAGGAAAATATTGATGTCAATCCTACTATTCAGGAAGCTTATAATGAAGTAGTTAAGGAATTCTCGACAAAGTCTCGCGATGCTTATGCCAATTATATTAAGAAAACCGGTGAAAGTATAATCCACGACCCAAAAAAATTCTTTGATTTTGTAAATATGAAACGGAAAGTCACCGGTTATCTATTGTCAATGTCCTATAATAATATCACCTCTGCTTCTACTAAAGATATCTGCGATTTATTCGCAGATAATTTTCAGAGAATTTTCACTGTATCAGACCCATCTAACTCAAAACTTTCTCCTTCTAATTCAGCTCCAACCACTTTTCTCAGCCAAATTAAAATATCACGCGAAGAAAAACGTAAAGCTATATTGGAGCTCGATTGCAACAAAGGCCCTGGTCCTGATCTCCTTCCACCGACCTTCCTGCGGAGTTGTGTAGAGCAGCTAATAACACCCCTGCATATATTCTTTGACAGATCACTTTCATCCGGTGTTTTCCCATCCTGTTGGAAACTTTCATATGTGACACCAATTTTCAAAAATGGCGATAGACGCTGCGTCGAAAATTACAGGGGCATTGCCATTTTATCTTCCATTCCAAAACTTTTTGAAAAAATTGTTTACATTAAACTTTCCCCACTAGTTGACTCCCGTCTGAATGAGCAACAGCATGGCTTTAGAAAAGGTCGCTCAACTATCACAAACTTGACAATCCTAGTTTCAAACGTTTTGTGTAAAATGGAGAAAGGCTATCAAATTGACGCAGTCTACACTGACTTTAGCAAAGCTTTTGACAGAGTTGACCATTCTATATTGATCCTTAAGCTGCACAAATTTGGACTTGCTGGGTCTTTACTAAGCTGGCTCAGTTCCTACCTCCACAACCGAATACAACTCGTTAAATTTCAAGGAATTTTATCAAAAAATATATTTGCTACCTCTGGTGTTCCACAAGGTAGTCATCTTGCCCCACTTCTCTTTAACATATTCATTTCGGATCTATCTGACGTCCTGTCAAACATTCCTCACCTACTTTATGCAGACGACCTCAAACTCTACCACACCATTGAATCTAAATCTGATGCACTTTTCCTTCAATCCAAGCTTAATTCTCTTGTTCAGTGGTGCAATATAAACAAGCTCTCGCTGAATATTGATAAGTGCTAAATCATAAGTTTTAGCCGTAAATGCATGGTTACGCAGAATACCTACTTTCTCGGCAACAACTTATTAACTCGCGTTGATAACGTTGTTGATCTCGGTGTTGTGATGGATGTGAAACTTCGTTTCACCTTGCACTACGACAAAATTCTTGTCCGTGCGAATAAGCAGCTCGGCTTTATTTAACGACGTGCCAAGGAGTTTAAAAACTTGTGGGCCACAAGATCATTATACACTGCACTTGTACGCCCTCTTCTCGAATACGCCTGTATTATTTGGAACCCAGCCTTTGAAATTCACAATAACAGACTCGAGTCCATTCAAAAACAATTTTTACTTTTCACCCTAAGAGATCTGTACAACCCTTACGATTTCGAAAATTTACCGCCATATGAGTTTAGACTGGGTCATTTAAACTTAACTTCACTTGCATCTAGAAGAATGATGATATCGGCCTGCTTCACATTTGACGTAATTAGAGGCGTTATTAGAGTTGAATTGCTTAATAGTAAATTTGTTCTAAATATCCCCTTAAAGAACACCAGGTCCAATCGTTTGCTAAAGGAATATCCACATTCCACCATATATGCAGCTAATGAGCCGGTGAATAGATGCTGCAGGATCTTCAATGGCTTTAGCAACCTTTATTCCCCAACGATTTCCAAACTATCCTTCAAATCTTCCCTTATCCAAGCCATTTGTACACCATAACTTTTAAGCTCTTGTTTAATTATCGTTTTTAATTGTTATTCTTTTATTTCCTTATTATTTTACTTAATGTCTATTTTAAACTTATTTGTTTACTCCATTAGTTATTTATTTATTTATGTGTTATTTATTTGTACCTTACACTTTTTTATTTCCTTTTTATTTTACTTATTGTCTATTTTAAACTTATTTTTTTACTCCATTAGTTATTTATTTATTAATGTGTTATTTATTTGTGCCTTACACTTTTTTTTTGTTTTTAAATAATTGGATATTTCATATTTTTTTATGTATGTATATGTATTTATGCCTTGTTTGGCTAATAAATAAAATAAAATAATTTAGTATGAATTAGTGTAGCTGAATTTGTGAAGATTAATGATAGGAGAACGCGGCGCCGGCGATAGAGACTTCCCAGCAAACAATTTAGTGAGCGTTCACTAAAAACGATAGTTTCTCGACAATCGATAGACATATCCCTCATACGAAACCGGATCTGTTCGTAAAGCGATAAGCAAGCAATAATTTTGCTTAAGATGAGTGACGCGAGAAATAATGCAAGCCATGTGTATGGCGTATGCGGCAACATATCCTAGAATTTGTTTCCCTGTTTGCTGGTCGCGGTATGCATGGAAAATTTTCAGTCTTATCGACATCGTTAAAGTCGTATGTGCTGTGAGTGAAAAAGTGTTGAGTGCTGTGAGTGCTGCTGAATTACACAACATTTGTATGATACATTTTGCAACATTTACATGTAAGTACACAGTTAATTACTAAATAACTCTTAATATGTATTGCTGTGAAAAGATTTTTGTTTTTTAAGAAAGACAGCTGTAGAATTTAGCTTATTGTGGCAATTTGCAGCTTTTTTGAGAAATTATGTAGTATTTTATTTAATGATTCATTGTGGACCTATTGAGCTGCGATTAGTGTTTATGTGGTCTATTTTTCTTTAGTTACATATTTGCGAAATTCATTAATTGTGTTCAAATCGCTGATAATTTTAATAGACAACTTATGTACAAACAAACGAAGATTACATCTCCTCTTATAAAATATGAAACTGAAATAACATTACTTTCATTTAAATGAATTTTATTACCAGCACATAAATTTAGTCAGGAAAAAACACTTAAAAATATTTTAAACTCGATATCGATCACAAAACCTGAATACTCATAATTCTATACTTTAGAAAACAACAATATGAAAAGGCGAGATTTTCGCGACGAGGCTAAAGACATATTCCGTGTGCTGGGAAGCAATTCTCCTAATTCTTCAAACACTAGTTTAAATTTGAGTCACTTTCAAGTTCAAGCAAATAATTTCGAAGAATCTCTTAATAGTGCACAGCCCCATTCTGTTCAAAGCCAAAATAGTTTAAGTAATGTTGAACTGAATCCTGATATTGCTGACTCTGTAATAGATATCACTTACGGCGGTAGTGAGAAAAGTTGCTCAGAACAACTTGCAGAATGGGCCGTAAAATATAGAATATCTTCGAGTGCAGCTAATGATTTACTCGCTATTCTTAAAAGACATATCAAAGATCTTCCAAAAGACATTCGAACGCTAAAATCAACACCCCGCGATTCTATAAAAATTGTCATGGGTGCCGGTGAATACGTTCACTATGGTATCAAAGGTGGCCTGACAGATTTTTTGAGTAAATGTGATTTTCAAAGCGATCAAATTGAATTGGATTTTAATATTGATGGTCTTCCCATATCTAAGAGCTCAAAAAATCAAGTATGGCCAATTTTAGCAAGTGTTGTTAACACACAGAAAATCTTCGTAGTAGGAGTCTATGGAGGTAATTCCAAGCCAGTAGATTGCAATGAATTTTTACGTCCAACTATTGAAGAACTCCAAGAAATATTATCAGACGGATTTGTTTATGATACTAAGAAATTTATAGTTAAATGCAGGGCATTCATCTGTGATTCACCAGCAAAGGCTTTTGTATTGGGTGTTAAACATCATAATGGATACTATAGCTGTACAAAATGCGTCCAAAAAGGAGAACATTTCGAACGAAGAACTATATTCAGGTTCGAAGAACAAATCTTAAGATCTAACGAATCATTTCAGTTAAGGTCCCAACCTGAACACCACCGCCAAATTGAACCTCTTATTTTAGAATCATTGCCAATCGGATGTGTTTCTCAATTTGTTTTAGATTATATGCATGTAGTTTGCCTTGGTGTCATGAAAACATTACTTTCTATTTGGTTAAAAGAAAAGAAAGAAACATTTTCCTTGCGCAGTTCCAAAATTAATCAGTTGAATTCAAAGATGTTATACATAAAAAATCAGGTTCCTTCTGAATTTATCAGAAAACCACGTAATTTGGATGAGATAGATAGATGGAAAGCTACGGAGCTCCGCCAATTTCTACTTTATACTGGCCCTTTTGTATTACAAAATATATTAGATGAATCACGATATTATCATTTTCTGAAACTGAGCCTTGCCATGAGAATTTTGTTACATACCCAAAACTGTTACGTAAATAATAACTGTGCCCGGCTTTTGCTCAATAATTTTGTTGCAGACATGCCTAATTTATACTCACCAAAATATTTAACTTTAAATTTTCACTATTTGGTTAATTTACATGAAGAAGCATTGCGATTTGGATCCTTGGAATACATAAATGCCTTTAAATTCGAACATTTCCTCCAGCATATTAAGAAATCAGTTAGAAATGGTAATAATGTAGTAACACAAGTGTATAATCGATTAGTAGAAGAAAGTTTACACGCTTCCAAAGTAGTTGATCCTGCATTTCCTGTTTATGGAAAATTTAATGGTCATTCATATCAGTTTATCGCCACTAAAAACTTTAAACTAGCATTGAATTATCCGAATAATTTCTATTCGGTTGCCGGTGATATTTTCCAAGTAAAGAAAATAACGAAACTACATGATTTAAGCTCTGTCATAGAAGGGTTAGCATTATTAAATACACAAATGTTTTTTTAGTTACCATTAAAGTCCTCTTCTTTCAATATAAAACAATCTGCTAGTCTAGTATTTTCAACAAACTATAAACCAGATTTCTGATAAAATTATAATGCTTTCGAATTATGATAATACATCCTATGTATTTATTCCCTTAATTCATACTTAAATAAGAATCCTTACTAAGTGATTTGCTTCTTAGTTACGAAATGTCAGAGTCGCCAACACAAACCGAAACTTTGGACTATCGCAGATTTTTGAGGATAAAAGTTAAAACCAACAAATTTATATCTCATACTTGTAGTAAATATTTTTTCTGTTAACATGTATATTTTCAGGTGGCAACGTACCGCCTACTTCAACGGAAATTGATTTCAGCAATGAATACAATGATAAAAGTGGTTTGCTATATAAACTATTACACATAATTATGTAAGGCTTATGCGTTTTCATTTAGATGATCAAAATCAAATACCAGCTTCTCCATCCGTAATTACTCGTAAGCAAAATCTTACCATCAAAAAAGCGAAAACTTCAGGTACAGTGATTCACCACAAAAAAAAACTATCATATATAATCTTCATTTTATTACAGAGCCAAAAAAGAAAATTTGTAACTGCGATAGTACTTTGAAAATGGCAATAGAAAAACAGGAAAAGATTTTACTACGCCTAACAGAGGAAATAGTCAACTTACGTAAAGAAGTTAGGAACGGAAGGACAGAACATAGGGAGAATAATTCATCGATTGGTTTGCCTTCTGCGCCATTTCAAACAAAGGCTGAATTCTTGAAGTTCGAAAATGAACTGCAGTCGAGCGAGGAGAAATTTAATGATCTGGTAGTTTTATAAAATCTAATGACGTTAATTTTCAATTCACATCCAATTTCGTTTTCCAGAAAAAAATATTTTGTGGGGTGAAGTTCATAGACCCAAATTTGTAAGGGTAAACTATGGAAAAATCTTTACGGACAAAGTTGCAGAGCAGTTTTCTTGGAGGGGAACAGCAGAAAAAGGAAGTGTCAGAAGTCTTAGTGTAACATCCGCATTAAAACGTAGTATTATTTCATATATCTTACCAATCAAAACGTTTAATCATAATTTTAATAGATGCATTCCATATTCGGTACAAGGACGCAAGCGAGGATGTATTGGACCAAGTGGCCAAGAAGCATTTTCAATATACCAAGGATCGCACTAAAAAAAAACAGATTATTATAAACAACGGTCAACAAAACTCACCAATACATTATAAGATTAATATTCTTTAACCTATAATATTTGTATTTTTGTATTAGTTTTCTTACATTTAATATAAATAGTTAAGTTTATTTTTAATTTATTGCTATAGTTATAATGGAATATCTTTGCTTGTCTTATCCTGTTTAACATACACTTAAATAATAAAAATTTGAATTAGTTCCTCACTATAAAATCAAGTTTTTTTTGCATTTGATTGCGACCGCAAATCATTCTCAAACATGATTATACTCTAATGTTACGATGTTTAATATTCGTCTTTAGCAGCCTATTTCTCTTCCCGTCTTTCAAATTTACTCTACTAAAGGAGTCAAATAATGTGCAGCATCATTTCAGCTTATTTTTAATTCGCAAAAGCTAAACAAATTAAAGTTGTTAAAATGATCGCTAATAATTCATAAAAAAATCATTATTAACGAGTATATAGGTGATATATGCTCGCTAAAACCACATTTTTTCTAACTCATTTACGAATCGTTAAAAATGATTCTTCTCGGATGGCCCTTTTAGTAGGACCAATGAATCGTTTTCGATTCATTTGCGAGCTCGTTAACGACAGAAACATTCGTAAAATATGACTCCTTTATGAATTAATTAAGATGCATTTGGTTTGCTGGGTTGTGATAGTTTGAGTTTTCGGATTGATTCAATATAGTTGTGAAATATTGTAACGCTGGTGTAATTTCTTCTTTCGCTGGTTGAAGTGGCAGCCGTCGTGGCCTTCTCGCTTCGAAGCGACGGCATTGAGGCAGGTTTCGGTAACGAAGCGAGTGGCGCCCACCCGGGACCCTTTTCCACGAGCATTAGCCTCCTGAAACCGGCCGCCCTTGCATCCAGTTGGGGAATGAAGGGTTTTCGACCGATCCAGGAACGATTCGGTAATAAATTGGCGCCCAACGTTCTAAGGGGTGATAAAACGGTATTTAATTTTGAAGAGTTAACGATTGAGTCAAAATTTGATCAAAAAGAGTAAATTATTTAGAGAACGCGAATGTTATTGAAATACGTAAATTGAAAACGGGAATTTTAATTAAGCGTTTCACTAAACGAGTGGAATTTTGAGAAATATTTTATAGTATCGCATGCTAAATTATTAGACATCATTCTTACAAATATTGAATTTTATTTAAAATTATTCTATATTGTTAATACGCATTTTGTGGGTGGAAAAGTGGTTCTTGGTTCTACCTTCGATAGTGTGTGAAGTGAGTCTAAGAGTGAGTCATAAAGAATAATGTATGGTGTATCGAGTGTTGGTTTTTGCATCTCTTGTTGGCGAGCGTCTGTAGTGGTAGAGGCTAAGAAAGTTGTGCCAGTATTTCCAGATTGTTAACAACGAGGTTGGAAGAATTTACTGCCGCCTGTTCAGTGCGGTGTGTATAGTTTATGTGCGAAGTTCTGGGTTTGAAAATCGATATTCGGGTTGTTCTAGGTGGGAGCTTGTGTCCGACTCGTGATTCTTGTGGGGTCAATATAATAGTCAAAGTAACTGAGTACAGGGCGAGCGCTGGGAATTGGGGATTGTGATTTGCGTTACGTTGGTTCAATTGGAAGAGGAATATTGTCTTGTTGATGGGAGTGGGTCCCCGACGCTCGCGTGATCAACAGCAAAGACGCTGTCGAGTGGAAAAGTAACGGTCAGGTAGACATGTTGCATTGTAAAAGCTAAAACTCGAACTTAGTACTAATTTTTCGGATAATTTTTTATGTTGCGTGGGTAGGGCACGGGAATTTTGATAGTAGTATACTTTTTCGTCGATCTCATTGTGCAACCACCAGTGGTTTCAGCAGTTTAGCTTTGCTATTTGTTGCGGTTTGTAACAAGCAAGTAAAAAGTTGAGGCAGGTTTTTGAAACAAGTGAGGAATTTTAGATTTACTGCTGCATATTTACCGCCCCACAGCAAAGGCAGCAGATATTCACGCAGTACGAGAGGTGCTTGGGTTCTGGTGGCAGTGGGTATTTTCTGGTCGTGTTCAGTAGGGCGTTGGTGACTGGACAGTTCGTTCATTTAGTTTTATTGGATAGATTTTAGTCAAGGGCGAACATTAGAAAATGGCTAGCGGAAGCGGTGTCGGAAAGATATCGGTCGATCGCCTGAGTAAGGACGAACTCGCGTATGAGCTAGCAATCCGGGGTCTGCCTGGTGACACGGTGGAGACCATGCGGAATCTGCTGAGGGGGGCGTTAAGAAGCGAAGTAGCCTTGTGTGAGTCTGTTGCAATGGCAACGTATCCGTTTTCATTCTCAGAGGACCGAGAGGCGATAAACACAAAAATAGCTGAGATCAAAATGTTGGTGGACCCATTTGTGGGCGACTTTAATTCGCCGGAATTTAGTAAAGTCAAGGAGAAAATATGCTTCGCCCTGCGACGTTTGGGTAGAATGAAAGGGGAAACGGGGAAAGAAAGAGACTTCTTGAGGCAGGCCAAGGGCCAACTAATGATAGGTATAGGCGACCTGCTCTTCAATGCAGGCGGCACAGAAAGCGAGGAGTCTGAGGAGGTATGGACTTTGGACAGTCCAACATTGAGTTCTCCGATGTTTCAGCCTCAAAAGCCGATAGATCTCCAAAAGTGGGGGTTGAAATTTAGTGGAGAATCGCCATATTCGGTGAGCGCGTTCCTCGAACGGGTGGAAGAGCTTAGGGAGGCGAAGGGACTAACAAAAGCGCAGCTGTTCCTGTTGGCCGTGGACCTCTTTGAAGGAAAGGCTCGAATCTGGTTTCGGGCAAACCGCGCAATCTGCCAGAGTTGGGAGGGCCTGGTGAAGGAGTTACGACCCGAATTCCTTCCCGCAGACTACGATGATAGGCTGCTGGATGAAATAAGACGTCGTACTCAGGGCAACACGGAGTCAATCGGGGTATTTGTGGCGGTGATGGAGGGTTTGTTCCGTCGATTGAGTGACCAACCGAGCGAAGCGGAGAAGTTGAAAACACTCCGTAAAAATATTGCTCCCTTTTACCAGACTCAGCTCGCTCTGGTGAAATTTGAATCGGTCGGAGAACTGGTGACGCTGGGGCGTTCATTGTAGGCGACGAGAGTGTCCGTGGAGTCATTCGTGCCACCTACCCCAAGAAGAACTCCGAGGTTACTAGAACCGGACCTGGCGTATTTGGAGTCGCAAAACTTAGCCGCAGTGGAAGTACCGGGCGTATCGAGAAGCATCACGTGTTGGAATTGTAAGAAGTCTGGACATACGTCGAGGGAGTGTCAGGATCCTGCTAAGTGTTTCGGGTGTGGAAGAGCGGGAACGGTTAGGGCGAGGTGTGTTGACTGTAGGGAGGGGGGACGAGGAAATGGAGTTCAAGCAAGGGCCGCCCAATATAACCGAAATTCGACTTCGGGGATTAGTCGCCAGCGAAACGGCAATCGGGCCTAGTGGGCGACAAACTAAGCCCTCGACCGATTTCGAACGTCGCAAGAAATATCCAAGTGGGGTATATGCTGCACAGCGCAGAGGGGGATAACCGCCCTTACTTAGAGGTTGTAGTCCAGGGTCAGAGATTTCTGGGATTAGTGGATTCAGGAGCGTCGAAATCAGTGATTGGTGGGAAGGGATGGGAGCTGATCCGGAGTCTAGGGATCAAACTTCAGCAAAGCGGTCGGAGAGACATACGATTGGCAGACGGAGTGGTTTGTGGTGTGGAAGGAGTAGCGTATTGCCCAATCACAGTGCAGGGGAAAGAAAGATGGCTGGGGGTCTTGGTAGCACCTGCGATCCCTCATCTCATACTGGGGGTAGACTTTCTGAAACTTTTCGGAATAGTGCTAAATGTAGCGAGGGAACAGTGGGAGATGGTTGCATCGGTAGAGGGTCTTAAGCCGGAAAAGCTGGTAAGCAGAACGCATTTAACGAAACAAGAAGGACAGCTAGAAGCGCTACTCGAAGAGGAGTTTGGGTTGATGGGTGAGGGGATTGGCTGTACAGTGGAGCACATAATCAAGACCAATTCTCCACCAATCAAACAGCGGTACTATCCCGTCTCACCGCCGGTACAGAAGCATATCGATGCAGAACTTAATGGGATGCTTGAGGCTGGGATAGTGGAACCGTCGTGCAGCCCGTGGGCTTCGCCGATTGTTTTAATTAAGAAGTAGGATGGGTCGTTCCGGTTTTGTGTGGACTATCGGAAGCTCAACAAGGTGTCAGAGAGAGATGCCTATCCTCTGCCCTTTGTCACTGCAACCTTGGATAAATTAAGAGACGCGAAATATTTATCTTCACTGGACATTAAATCCGCGTATTGGCAGGTGCCGATGGCGGAAAATTCAAAGGAGCTCACCGCCTTTACTGTTCCCCACAGAGGACTGTTCCAATTCCGTAGGATGCCTTTTGGGTTACAAAATGCACCGGCAACTTGGCAATGACTCATTGACAGGGTCTTGGGACCAGATTTAGAGCCATTCGTCTTCACTTATCTGGATGATATAGTGGTAGTCACCCAGGATTTCCCCAAACATCGGGAGATTTTGAAGGACGTTTTTAGATGGTTACGCGAGGCAGGATTGAGGGTCTCTAGAGAAAAATGTGAGTTCTGCCGTTCTCGCCTTCGATATTTGGGCTACGTGGTGGATGGAGATGGTTTGAGTGTTGACCCGGACAAGGTCAAAGCAGTAATGGATATTCCTCGTCCAAGAAGAGTGAAGGAAGTCAGACAATTCTTGGGGATGGTTTCGTGGTATCGGAGATTTATTCCGGAGTTTGCGACGCTAATGTCGCCACTAACGAACCTCCTCAAGAAACAAAGGAAATTTCTTTGGACTGAGGAATGCGAGATAGCATTCGCCCAGGCTAAGACCAAACTGGCATCTGCTCCCATTCTGACGTGTCCGGATTACAGTCTGCCGTTTATTGTTCAGACCGACGCTTCAAATACGGGGGTGGGAGCGGTGTTGACGCAAGAGCATCCCGAAGGCGAGAAAGTGATTAGCTATCTGAGTCGAGCCTTAACTAGCGCCGAGATGAAATATTCGACAACAGAGCGGGAATGCCTGGCCGTGCTATGGGCCATTGAAAAATTAAGACCATATGTGGAGGGAACCAAGTTCAAGGTGATAACTGACCATCACTCCCTGGTTTGGTTAAATAACTTAAAGGACCCCAGCGGACGGTTGGCACGAAGGGCGGTGAAACTCCAGCAGTACGATTTCGAAGTCGTCCATCGCAAAGGTAAAGAGCATCTGGTTCCAGATGCTCTCTCACGGTCCATCGAGGTAGCGGAAGTGCAAGGGGACGAAATTAAGAGTGACCGATGGTATGAGCGAATGAAGAAGGAAGTAGAAGAGGATCCAGATCGGTTCCCGAATGGGCGGATTAGTAATGGCCATCTATGGAAACATGTGGAAGGGCGATACTCAGAACTCCAGTCCGACATTGCATGGAAGAGGGTAGTCCCGTCCGCGGAACGCTCAACAGCTTTGTTTCAGTGCCATGACGCGCCCACAGCAGGTCATATGGGGGTACGAAAGACATTAGACCGGCTGGCACAGAGTTTCTACTGGCCGAAGATGGCCGCGGATGTACAAAAGTATGTCAGGCGTTGCAAGGTTTGCCAGTCAGTGAAAGTGGAGCAAAAGCAGCCAACTGGACATATGGTATCGAGGGTTGGAGAAATAACATCGACCTGGGAGATGATCTGTGTGGATCTAGTAGGTCCACTACCCCGTTCTTTGCACGGATATACGTATATTTTGACGGTGGTAGATTATGCTACGAAATTTCCGCTAATATTTCCTTTAAGGAAGGCAACGGGGACAACTGTAACTCGTATTCTTGAGGAGCATGTGCTGTTTGTGTTTGGAGTCCCACGAGTGCTGGTGTGCGACAATGGAGTTCAATTCCGCTCAAAGGAATTCTCAAGGATGGCCGAGACTCACGGGATGACGCTGCGATTCACGGCACTCTACCATCCACAGGTGAATCCAGCGGAAAGGGTGAACCAAAACATCAAGCAACTGTTACGGTCATACGTATCTGAAAACCACAGGGATTGGGATAAAGTGATTCCACAAATCGGCTGCGCTCTAAGAACATGTACCCATGAAGATATGAAAGTTACGCCATACTTCTTGAGCTTTGGAAAGGAAATGGTGATTCATCCGGGAACTCTAAGCAGGCCGAAGGCACGCGGTAAAGTGGACACGGACGTAAATGGGGCTCAGAAGGCAGAAAGGCTGCAGATGGTCCTGGAAGAGGTGCGGAAACGATTAAGGGAAGCGGCGGCTAAAGCGAAGTCAAGATACGATCTCCGCCGGCGAGACGAGAAGTTCCTACCAAAAGATCTGGTGTGATGCAGCGAAATTTTTTTCAGCCAAATTAGCACCGGAATATGTGGGACCCTTTACGGTGCGGAAGAAAGTGTCTGGTTGGACCTATGAGTTGGAAGACTCTTATGGGAAAAGTATGGGGGTATGGCACTCTAAAGACCTTAAGAGGTATGTTGCATGAATAAACCGGAGGAATTATCGATCGCATTAAAATATTATATTTGACATTGAATTAGTTGTGGCCGTGTGAATGAGTGAGGTGACGGTAAATAAGGGGATAATGGTGGAGGTTTTAATTGTAAGTTACATGCTGCATAGCTCGATTAAGTAATGAAAGGAAGAAGAGAAGAAAAGAAAGTAGTTAGTAAATTAGTTAAAGCTTGTAAATGGGAATTAGAAGTAAGTTACGTAGAGTAAGGGGTGGCGGTGTTAGGAACTAAGCTAGGAAAATTTTTACGTGAACAACGGGCTAAAAGTGAAATCAACTAGTTTATAAAATAGGAATGAATAAAGAGAAAACATTATCATTGTTGCTCGCGTTGCCTTCGTGTTGTTTTCATCCTTCCGTTGTTGTGATTCTTTGTTTAGTTTTGGTGGCGGGTTTTCTTTGATTTTTGTTTTATTTTTTATCCTATGCTCATCCAGTCTTATTTTTGTGGCCGTTGTAGCCTAAAATATAAGGAATGGAATTAGCTGTGAGTATATGAAGGTGGTGGAATTTTTGGTAAACTGGTTAGGTCGAAGGTAGAACCAAAAGTATATCGCGGAGCGGTCCAGGTCAAGTCCGAATAATAATCGGGTCTTACGTTAGTAGATATATCGAGAATCACTGCGTGATTCTCTGGGAAGGGGGGAAATGTCACGGATTCGCGGAATATATATATTGTGAAATTTAAGAAAGATGATAAATGAAAAGAATACTAAATGGGAGAGGTAACGCCAGTCAGTAGGGAAGTTGTAAAGAAGGAAAAATAAAGAAAAAAAAACATATAATACAATAAGAAGTGAACTATCGGCAGCTCAACAAGGTGTCAGAGAGAGATGCCTACCCTCTGCCCTTTGTCACTGCAACCTTGGATAAATTAAGAGACGCGAAATATTTATCTTCACTGGACATTAAATCCGCGTATTGGCAGGTGCCGATGGCGGAAAATTCAAAGGAGCTCACCGCCTTCACTGTTCCCCACAGAGGACTGTTCCAATTCCGTAGGATGCCTTTTGGGTTACAAAATGCACCGGCAACTTGGCATTGACAGGGTCTTGGGACCAGATTTAGAGCCATTCGTCTTCACTTATCTGGATGATATGAGTCCTATTGTGACCGCTGACGATATCAGACGTGTTTTTGATTGCCGATCTGAAGTCATTTATTCGAATCAGCTAACGGTTGTTATTTCCGTGATTAAGAATTTAAAATTTCAAAGTGTGCAGTGTAGTGAAGATAGCGGTTAATGCTATTAAAAAACATAAAAACTGTAAAAACAATTTGAGACATAAAATTATAACTGAAGATAGCGGTAAATGCTATGAAAACAGTTGGTCTGTTTGAAGCGTGCAGTACAATAAAATTAAAAACTAAATATAACTGTGAATAATATAAAAGTTTGAGTGATAATTTGGCTTTGAACAATATTAAGTTAGTCAAATATTAATCAAAAAAAAAAAAAAAAAAAAAGTGCTAAAAACTTTAAGTGCTCTTCCATTGATTTGTATCAAATCAAGTGGTAAGAGCACAAAATGAGTGAAACAGGAGCCTTCTCCGTAGTGAGAAGCAAGAAAAAGCGGAAGAGGATAAATCCTGTATCTTCTCCCGAATCAACAAACGAGAAATCGGACATTGACTCCGCCGCATCCTTGCTTAGTGAGGACGGTATGGAGTCAACGGAAGAGTTGCCGACGTCATCCTTACAGCGGTTATCATACACCCAAATGGAAAAGAAGATAACTGAGCTGCAATCTATGATAGCATCATTGATTGAGCAAAATAAAAGCTTAGCCCGCCAGCTTCAACTCAATGATCCAATTGATCCTAAAATTCACCGTAATCAGGCAAAAAGTATAGGTTCAACTACTGTACCTCAACAGCGCAAAACAGTTCGCCCACCTCGACCATTGGGAGAAAAAGACGCAGAGCCAAAACAAAGTATATCAACAGTTAAAAAAAGCCCGGTAAGTCCCGCTACTTTCCCTAAACTTCCTCCCATTGTAATTAAAGAAAAGGACGAGACTTTAGCTGGCATTGTCAAGAACCATCTTGACAAATTACCAGCTAAATATACCCTCAGACAAACGGGACATCATACTACACATGTTTACTTAGACTCAAAAGACGACTACAACAATACAAAATCGTACTTGGAGAATGAAAGGAAGCAATTCTACTCATTTACACCCAAAGACGAAAAAATGACGAACATGGTGCTTCGTGGTTTGCACAGGTTCCACACATCCGATGAAATAAATGAGGCAATTATTGCAGCTGGCATCGAAGAGGTATCTGCGATTCGGCCGTATGAAACACTGCGGTCACGTCGTGAAGGCAGACATCTCAATCTCTGGCTAATAACGTTCAAACCAGGGTTTAATACCGCTAAGCTTTTGCCAGTTAAACATTTACTAAATACTGTTGTGCATTTTGAGAGCATTCGAAACAAAGATGTTCTCCAATGCAAAAACTGCCAAAGATTGGGTCATACAGCATCAAACTGCAACCTCCCGTATAGATGCGTAAAGTGTCTTGACAGTCATTCTCCAGGCAGTTGTCTGAAGAAAACCGACGAAAAACCAGCCTGTGTGAACTGCGGAGCCACTGATCACCCTGCCAGCTACCGTAATTGCCCCGTCTTCAACCAGTTTCGTACCCGTGTTGTTATGTCAAAGACACCTCCGAAACAACACACCTTTCAAACTTTCCCCATGCAAATGAGACCTATCCCAGCCACCCATACTGCTTATTCTACTTTTTCAAGGAACCAAACATCCTCCACCTCGTACGCCAATGTAGTGAAAGTCAATTCTGCAACTCTTCCATCATTCAACTTTGCTAATGAAATACAATCGCTATTTAATACTGATATAATGGGTCTCACGAAACAATTGAAATCCTTCCTCCCTCAATACCGGTCAGTTACTGACCCTCTTGAAAAGAGGATGATGTTGATGTCATTTATCATGAGTACGATGCCCAACGATGGATATTAAACTTGTGCAAATGAATGTCAACTCTATCCTTAGCCGGAAAAAGCGACACGAGCTCCTCTCCTTCCTCAACTCCGAAAACCCTCACATCGTACTCCTATCTGAAACCAAAATCCAACCGCATCACAAACCCAACTTCCCTCGATACAATTTCTTCCGTACAGACCGCATTGACAATCTGGGCGGAGGAACCGGAATACTGGTAACAGGACAGTTTGACTCTAAACAGGTATACGTTGACCCCAACATCACGGGTAATATGGAAACCACACTAATTACTATAGACTTTGGACGAGATGCCTATTATGTAGCATCTACTTATTGTCCAAACCAATCCCTTCAACATTCCCATCTAAATGGTTTAGTACAATTTATACAGTCAGATGCCCGATCCCGCAACAAAACTGCACGTTTTGTCATCGGGGGTGATTTCAATGCAAAGCACCCACTTTGGTTAAACGATCTACCTACTAATCCCAATGATAATATCCTATACGGCTGGTACTCTGCTAACCAACTATCCCTTGATATATCCCTTCTTAGCACTGCCTATCCAACATATCACCGTAACGACATCCACTCTTACCTTGACCTGCTTATAACTTCCAACAACTGCAACATCTCCTTCAATCATAACCTTCAACCCTTCCTCGAAACTACGCCAGGTATTTCCGACCATGATGGTGTCATTCTGACACTACGCGTCAATAGGAAACCTAAAAGACCCGATCCGTTGTTAGTCCCGAATTACCGCAACACCAATTGGCCCCACCTGAATAGAGAAATTGCGGAACAATTAGCTCTAATTTCCATTCCCACTTCCACGCGTCTCACAAACGAGCAAATCGACGCGTTTGTTGAAGATTATAGCCGTACTATACAACGTTGCTGTAAGACCCATATTCCTAAGCGCCCACTCAACTACAACTCTCTCCTAACTCTTCCACCTCACACAATCATGTGCATCGAACACAAGAAGAACCTTAAACGTCGGCTGTTCCGTAACATTTTCTCCCCTTTTGCTCCTTCAATCCGGTCCCTCATAAAACAGTTAGACGTTATGATCCGTAACCAAATCAAAACCCTCTATGCTCAGCACCTCAAAGCCAAACTTTCAAACATCTCCCTCGATCAAAACACGTTTCGCGAATTACGAAACATCAGACCTAACCTTGCTAAGTCCATGCCTGCTACGAGGCTCATTCTCTCACAATCTCTTTCTCCGGAAACCAAGGCGAATACGCTTGCTAATTACTTCCAAACGGCTCATACAATCCCCAATTTAACACCGAATCCAACAACAGAACAAGCTGTTTCCAACACCATCTTCAATATAAATCAAGTTCCTTTGAATTCCACTCCTAATGAACACCTCTTTAGTCATCCCATTACATCTACTCCACATCTCAGCAATGAATGCGGAAGTCTTCCTTTCACTACTCCAAACATAATCTCCTCCATCATCCATTCGCGCAATAATCAAAAGTCCACCGGTTCCGACATGATCCCAAACGTTGTGCTGAAGAGATGCAAACATTCCATTTCTCCTTTCCTATCAATTCTCTTTAACCATTGCATTATCAATGGACATTTTCCCAGCAGTTGGAAAACTGCCAACATTATTCCAATCCCAAAAATAAATAAGAACCCAACTTTACCCGAAAGCTACAGACCTATTTCCCTCCTATCCACTACCAGTAAAATATTTGAATGTGTCATCAAGGAACAGATAATGTCCCATTGTGACACATTCGAAGTCATTCCACAATTCCAATTTGCTAGCCTCCCCAAACACTCCGTCAATCATTCCCTCCTTACCCTAAAAGCTGACCTGGTAGTCCACTTGAACAACCGCACTCCCATCACAGCTTGTCTCCTTGACATTCAAAAGGCCTTCGACACCGTTTGGCAAGAAGGGCTTATGCATAAAATGTTCTCTCTCTTCCACTTTCATCCGCACTTGTGTAAAATTATTTACAGCTTCCTCTCTGATAGATCCTCGATAGTGAAAATAAACCATGTCTTATCAAATCCCTATGCTAACACAGCCGGTATCCCTCAAGGTTCTGTCCTTTCTCCCATCCTCTTTGCCATCTACACAGCCGATATTCCACGACCCCCACCACCTCTCAAAATCTTACAGTTTGCTGATGACCTCATTGTTTATTCACCTGCTCGTAGCCTCAAAATAAACGCGGAACGTATATCTACGTACCTCGACAAACTTCATAGCTACTTCCTCTCATGGCACCTTATCCCAAACCCGTCAAAATCCGAATCCATCATAATTCGAGGCCACGTTAAGCTTCCCCGATCGACAAGACGACTCCTTCCCTACATAACGCTAAAAATGAACAACAATCCCATCCCTAGACATAACACAGTTACTTACCTGGGCGTAGTGCTAAACACTAAACTATCCCCAATTCCCCATGTAAACAACATCCTCACTAAAGTCCTGCATGCATACCACAGTATATTACCCCTCATACACTGCTCCACACACCTCAAAAATTCCGTCAAGCTTAATTGCTATAAACAATTAATTCGTCCTATCATTTCTCACGGTTTTCCTGTTTGGTCTGATCTTTCCTCACACCAAATGGAGAGGCTGAGAGCAACGGAGCGGAAAATACTGCGACATTGTCTCAATCTTCATCGCAAACCCAACTCCTACAAATTCCATAATAATCTCACCCTTTACAGCACAGCGAAAATCCCCAGAATAGATTTGTTCCTTGCAAATCTATGTTTGAAATTCCTTGGCAAATGCCCTGATCATCCCAACAGTCTAGTAAGAAATGTACTAAGCCTTCCACAATACCTTGATCCTCTTACTCACAAGCATGTTAGCCCAACTCACATTCTTTCCTTGCATGAATCCCACACACTTCTTACACCACAAGGTAAGTTGCTGCTATATAATAGGCCATATTCGAGACGCAGGACCGGTACGGTATACTCGACGGCCCAATATATTCCGACGGGCTGACAAAATTGGACGTAATCTTTCCTCCACAGACATACGAAACTAACTGCAATCCTATTTCCTTCCCTGTCACCACACCCCTATCCCAAATTTCCTTCACTCCTCTTTATTAATTCGCTCCTAGTGTTGCTCCAAAAATGAAGTTTTTGAGGGGTTTTACTGGGCTTTCCCCTCTATATTATAAGTTAGGTTAAGAATTTCAGATACATAATACGTACATATTAACATTAGGCTAAGATCTTGGTATAGTTTTAAAACTGTTAGACCTAAGACATATTAAGCTAGTACATTAGGTATAACTCATTTTTATAATATAATTTAAGCCCAATAAAATGTTTGTTAAAATGTTTGTTATCTGGATGATATAGTGGTAGTCACCCAGGATTTCCCCAAACATCGGGAGATTTTGAAGGACGTTTTTAGATGGTTACGCGAGGCAGGATTGAGGGTCTCTAGAGAAAAATGTGAGTTCTGCCGTTCTCGCCTTCGATATTTGGGCTACGTGGTGGATGGAGATGGTTTGAGTGTTGACCCGGACAAGGTCAAAGCAGTAATGGATATTCCTCGTCCAAGAAGAGTGAAGGAAGTCAGACAATTCTTGGGGATGGTTTCGTGGTATTGGAGATTTATTCCGGAGTTTGCGACGCTAATGTCGCCACTAACGAACCTCCTCAAGAAACAAAGGAAATTTCTTTGGACTGAGGAATGCGAGATAGCATTCGCCCAGACTAAGACCAAACTGGCATCTGCTCCCATTCTGACGTGTCCGGATTACAGTCTGCCGTTTATTGTTCAGACCGACGCTTCAAATACGGGGGTGGGAGCGGTGTTGACGCAAGAGCATCCCGAAGGCGAGAAAGTGATTAGCTATCTGAGTCGAGCCTTAACTAGCGCCGAGATGAAATATTCGACAACAGAGCGGGAATGCCTGGCCGTGCTATGGGCCATTGAAAAATTAAGACCATATGTGTAGGGAACCAAGTTCAAGGTGATAACTGACCATCACTCCTTGGTTTGGTTAAATAACTTAAAGGACCCCAGCGGACGGTTGGCACGGTGGGCGGTGAAACTCCAGCAGTACGATTTCGAAGTCGTCCATCGCAAAGGTAAAGAGCATCTGGTTCCAGATGCTCTCTCACGGTCCATCGAGGTAGCGGAAGTGCAAGGGGACGAAATTAAGAGTGACCGATGGTATGAGCGAATGAAGAAGGAAGTAGAAGAGGATCCAGATCGGTTCCCGAATGGGCGGATTAGTAATGGCCATCTATGGAAACATGTGGAAGGGCGATACTCAGAACTCCAGTCCGACATTGCATGGAAGAGGGTAGTCCCGTCCGCGGAACGCTCAACAGCTTTGTTTCAGTGCCATGACGCGCCCACAGCAGGTCATATGGGGGTACGAAAGACATTAGACCGGCTGGCACAGAGTTTCTACTGGCCGAAGATGGCCGCGGATGTACAAAAGTATGTCAGGCGTTGCAAGGTTTGCCAGTCAGTGAAAGTGGAGTAAAAGCAGCCAACTGGACATATGGTATCGAGGGTTGGAGAAATAACATCGACCTGGGAGATGATCTGTGTGGATCTAGTAGGTCCACTACCCCGTTCTTTGCACGGATATACGTATATTTTGACGGTGGTAGATTATGCTACGAAATTTCCGCTAATATTTCCTTTAAGGAAGGCAACGGGGACAACTGTAACTCGTATTCTTGAGGAGCATGTGCTGTTTGTGTTTGGAGTCCCACGAGTGCTGGTGTGCGACAATGGAGTTCAATTCCGCTCAAAGGAATTCTCAAGGATGGTCGAGACTCACGGGATGACGCTGCGACTCACGGCACTCTACCATCCACAGGTGAATCCAGCGGAAAGGGTGAACCAAAACATCAAGCAACTGTTACGGTCATACGTATCTGAAAACCACAGGGATTGGGATAAAGTGATTCCACAAATCGGCTGCGCTCTAAGAACATGTACCCATGAAGATATGAAAGTTACGCCATACTTCTTGAGCTTTGGAAAGGAAATGGTGATTCATCCGGGAACTCTAAGCAGGCCGAAGGCACGCGGTAAAGTGGACACGGACGTAAATGGGGCTCAGAAGGCAGAAAGGCTGCAGATGGTCCTGGAAGAGGTGCGGAAACGATTAAGGGAAGCGGCGGCTAAAGCGAAGTCAAGATACGATCTCCGCCGGCGAGACGAGAAGTTTCTACCAAAAGATCTGGTGTGATGCAGCGAAATTTTTTTCAGCCAAATTAGCACCGGAATATGTGGGACCCTTTACGGTGCGGAAGAAAGTGTCTGGTTGGACCTATGAGTTGGAAGACTCTTATGGGAAAAGTATGGGGGTATGGCACTCTAAAGACCTTAAGAGGTATGTTGCATGAATAAACCGGAGGAATTATCGATCGCATTCAAATATATTTGACATTGAATTAGTTGTGGCCGTGTGAATGAGTGAGGTGACGGTAAATAAGGGGATAATGGTGGAGGTTTTAATTGTAAGTTACATGCTGCATAGCTCGATTAAGTAATGAAAGGAAGAAGAGAAGAAAAGAAAGTAGTTAGTAAATTAGTTAAAGCTTGTAAATGGGAATTAGAAGTAAGTTACGTAGAGTAAGGGGTGGCGGTGTTAGGAACTAAGCTAGGAAAATTTTTACGTGAACAACGGGCTAAAAGTGAAATCAACTAGTTTATAAAATAGGAATGAATAAAGAGAAAACATTATCATTGTTGCTCGCGTTGCCTTCGTGTTGTTTTCATCCTTCCGTTGTTGTGATTCTTTGTTTAGTTTTGGTGGCGGGTTTTCTTTGATTTTTGTTTTATTTTTTATCCTATGCTCATCCAGTCTTATTTTTGTGGCCGTTGTAGCCTAAAATATAAGGAATGGAATTAGCTGTGAGTATATGAAGGTGGTGGAATTTTTGGTAAACTGGTTAGGTCGAAGGTAGAACCAAAAATATATCGCGGAGCGGTCCAGGTCAAGTCCGAATAATAATCGGGTCTTACGTTAGTAGATATATCGAGAATCACTGCGTGATTCTCTGGGAAGGGGGGCAATGTCACGGTTTCGCGGAATATATATATTGTGAAATTTAAGAAAGATGATAAATGAAAAGAATACTAAATGGGAGAGGTAACGCCAGTCAGTAGGGAAGTTGTAAAGAAGGAAAAATAAAGAAAAAAAAACATATAATACAATAAGAAGTGAATTACAATAAAAATAACAATAAAATTTGTAAGCTAGCCTAAGTATTATAGTAGTAAGTAGTAAGTAGTATAAACGACAGACGCGGGTTGGTGCAGTGACGATATTTGGTGTCGGGACGAACTTGGTATCCCTATCGATGGAATCGAGCACTCCCCGCCAAGCCAAGCCTTCGCCGTCGATGTATAGTAGACGATCGGCGAGTACCTGACCCGGAAGCAAGCAACCCATATCGCTGCTAAGGAGCCAATCGAAAAGGATCGACGCGGCCTTCGACCACTCTCCTCAACCGGGTATCACTGAACGACCGATTACGACTGCACTTAAACAATTTCTCTTCGAAAATGGACGCGGAACTCCAGCCGAATGCCGGCAATATAGCGCCTGCATCACAAACAGAATCCAAATCATCGGTAGCAGTAACACCGTCCCCGAATGTCTACAACGCAAACTCTATTTTCTTCTCGAGCAATTAAAATTAATGCACCAATCGCTTCACGAGACCGTCCAAATGCGAATTTCATACGAATGTTAACTTGCCGAGCGAACTGTTGCTAAACGATGCGATGTTCGAAATCGTAAAGGGTAACTACGGAACGTCAATAAGCTAATTGAAGCGCTTTGTACGCGCTCTGCAAAGAACCGGCCGACTACAAACGTCAGGTCATCGAAAAACACGATATCAAAACTGATGCCAAAACTGATATGTGACACAATGAAACAAATACAAACAAATCCGATTGGAAATCAAGAAACGTCAAGTAGCGATTGAACCGCCACCAAGCGGCAAATGGAAAGGGTGCGCTCCGACAACGATAACTGCGAGAAAGTGTACTTTTCGAAGGCGCGTGCATCAAGTGCAATGGGCCAATGCACCCGCCTGCATATTCCCACGACAATAGCTAAGCGAGGCCCTGTGGGAGTTGGGCAGGTGATGAATCGTCCTATTTGGCCAGCGACCACGGTAAGGAGAAGTCTTCATCAGCAGCAGTGCAGAAAATTAATACGATATTCTATCTGACATATATTGAACGAGTAAGAGGAGACGTTGGTAGAGATTCGGCGAAGCTAGTGGGTGAAAAGTTACACACGGGGATTAACTGCGAGACGATTTTTGATCGAAAAGTACGATAAATAAGTGGCAGCCGTCACGGCCTTCTCGCTACGAAGCGACGGCATTGAGGCAGGTTTCGGTAAGGAAGCGAGTGGCGCCCTCCCACGACCCTTTTGCGCGAGCATTAGCCTCCCGAAACCGGCCGCCCTTGCATCCCAGTTGTGGAATGAAGGGTTTTCGACCGATCCAGGAACGATTCGGTAATACACACTCGTTAGCTTCACTCGACGTAAGTTCGAACGACTAGTAGCGTATCGTAGGTGCGCAACTCAACTCATTTTCGTACTGCGATCAGCGTAATCGTAGGGCCTTTCTGAATTCGTGTCTCGGACTTGGTCTTGATCTCCGTATAACATATTGTGACGTCAGCGTTTTAGCTGAACTATAATAACAGTTATAGGAGATCAGGATACACTGTCTGAAATCGCTGTCTTGTCTTGTTTTGACATTTCGGCAAATATGCTGACTGGTGGGTGACTGTGAATTCGATGTGGACAAGTGTCGTTTTTTGTTGCCATTGGGGAGTTGAAGGACTACAGGAAACCGAACTTTGATAAGTAGTGAAAGTGAATGATACAATGTGGCACATAGGACGGATTTTGAGCATAAATTTCGCGGATAAGATCTGCCAAGTTA
>OX376372.1:90202697-90267697 GCA_947369275.1 Nemotelus nigrinus | reverse complement strand
TCTGAGCCTGGTGTAGGCGCTGATTGCCTAAAATTAGGCAAGGATTCATCCATAATTTTCTGAGTTGTATATGTGCGGGTTCTTCAAGACTTATCAAAATAACCAGACTCGGAACATCGCTTTCTCGAGCTGTGATTTTCCTCCCTTGCGCACACGAAACTCTAAATTATTAACAGAAGCTGAGAGTCAACTACATTCAACCGGTTTGACATACGCACAGCAGGTCAGGCGGACACAAAATGATCTTTTCAATACAAGCGAGCTGTTGCTGATTACAAATGAGCTTCTCCAAAGTTTAAAAGCTGCCCGCTCCAAAGAAGAACAAATTTTAGCAATAGCTGGTGTAGTTTCTAAGTTTCTCTATGGCCCGTGAAAGTTTAAAATGCATATTTTGGAATGCACAAAGCGTTCAAAAAAAAAGCCTTAGACCTCGAATATTTCATAGAAAATAGTTTAGTAGACATAATTTTACTTTCTGAAACCTGGTTGAAGCCTAAGACTAATTTCAAAATTAAAAATTTTACAGTTTATAGAAATGATCGTCTTCATAGCTCTGGTGGCGGGGTTGCTATTTTGATCAGAAATGGTCTGGAACATACTTTTTTGCCTGATATTACTACTGATGTCATAGAAACAATTGGTGTCAAAATAATGGTCGATGGTGTTATTTTCCATTTCATTTCTGTATATTTTCCCGGTGGTATTTACAACTCAAACAAAGCTCTTCAATATAAAAACGACATCCGTAAACTCATTAACATCAACCATAACTACTTAATATGTGGTGATTTAAACGCTAGGCACTCTTCTTGGGGCTGTATAAGGGGAAACAAATGGGGTGATATCCTATACAACAGCCAGCTTCTAAACGATTTCAACATTCTTTTCCCATCTGAACCTACTTTTATTCCACGCCAACGACGTTTTAGGCCCTCTACACTTGATCTAGTTCTTACAAATGTTCAGTCCCTTTGCTCGCTT
Organism: Nemotelus nigrinus; assembly: GCA_947369275.1. Taxonomy (NCBI): domain Eukaryota; kingdom Metazoa; phylum Arthropoda; class Insecta; order Diptera; family Stratiomyidae; genus Nemotelus; species Nemotelus nigrinus. The sequence continues at coordinate 90,266,716 of OX376372.1, read as the reverse complement.
CCTATTGTTTGCAATGAATTCAGCTCCGATCACCTTCCTGTGCACTTTGTAGTTTTTGGGAAACCGGTTTGTAATGAAAATAAACTCTACGATCTGAGGAGTACTAATTGGACTCTCTTTAGAAAAATTGTAACTCAGAAAATTAATGAGGTGAATATTTCCAACGTTTATAATAAAAAACTTTTGCTGAGACAGTATCATTAGCGCAAGAGATTGAGACATTAGAATCGCAAGCCACGAGTAGCGTAATGCATATCGGCAATTTCGCAGATAATAGAAGTAACCGTGGTCGAAGATACAGAAATAATTACAATGATAGGAACAGCAATGGTTATAGAAATAGAGACAGTCGAAGAAATGTTAGGAATAATAGATACGATAACCATAGAAGTTTTAATAGAAAGACAGGTAATAGACCAAATCATTATAGAAATAATGATGGTAACAGAAGTAATCACCGTAGTAATAACAACTATGCCAACAATCATAGTAACAACCACAATAGCAATACTAGAGGCCTTCATGTTATTTCGGGCCAGTGAAACGTCCTAGGTTCGAGAGAAGAAATGAGGAGCATTCCGGAATAAATAACACGAGTAAAGAATGTCGAATTTATAGAATAACAGATGGCTGCACGAATTTCGTAAGAATTTATAATGATAGAGCGAATAGACAACTATCGTTCTTGATAGACACAAGTGCAGACGTATCAATTTGTAAAGTAGGTATATTTAAGGCGTTAGAACATAGAGTAAATAGCAAGGATAAAATTAAGCTAACTGGAATTACTAAGGAAGTAACTACGACTTTAGGTACTTCGAAATTAGATCTATTAATTGGGAATAGAAGGATAACAGAACTATTTCGCATTGTGGATGATAATTTTCTGATCAGTACAGATGGTATTATCGGTAGAGATCTATTGGTCAGTTTCATGAGTAAAATAGATTATGAAACATTCACCATTTCTTTTAGTGTGTCAGATGAAGAAATTGTATTACCCATGGATACAAAACGTCAGAACTATTCGGGAATCAATATATCCGCGAGAACTGAAGCGATAGTTTCGGTAAACGTAAGCATCGATGAAGATAGCATTGTGCTGAACGCAGAGATTGAGAAGGGTGTTTTCATCGGAAACACTATTATACCAGCCAAAGGCGTTCGACACGTAAAGGTTCTGAACACAACTGATATAGATGTAGTCATAAAAAACTTCAACGTAGAGGTTGAACCACTGAAGAACTACAAGGTATATGCAGGAAAACAACAGAGAGGTGATCAGAAGCGTTTCGAGAAATTGCTGGGAGTTATAGATAAAGATAATTTTGACAAAAGATCCATGGACAGCTTGCTTGAGATAATCAGAGAGTATCAAGATGTTTTTCACTTGGAGGAAGAGAAGTTGACAACAAACAATTTCTATAAACAAAAACTGCAGATGACGGACAATAGTCCAGTCTACATTAAGAATTATAGGCTACCTCAAGCACAAAATGAAGAGATATTACATCAGGTCAGAGACTTAGAAGATAATGGTTTTCGTCAAATCGTCAGTAAGCCCATACAATTCACCACTTTTGGTTGTACCGAAGAGAACTTCAGATGGTAAAGCTAAGTGGAGACTTGTAGTGGATCTTCGTAGACTGAACGACAAAATCATCAATGATAAATTTCCTTTGACTAGATTGGAAGACGTTCTAGACCGGCTCGGTAGAATGAAATATTTCTCAACTTTGGACATGACTAGTTCATTCCACCAAATCGAACTTGAGAAAGAATCTAGACCCGTCACCGCGTTTTTGACCAGTGATGGTCACTATCAATTTAAGAGACTACCATTTGGATGAAAGATTTCGTCCAGAAATTTCCAACGGATGTTGACGATAGCTTTGAGTGGTTTAAGTCATGAGGTGTTCCTATACGTAGATGACATCATAGTCTTTGGATGCAGAGTCAGACATCACAATGACAATCTTCGCAAAGTGTTACAGCGAATGCGACGGTACAATTTGAAGTTGAACCCTAGTAAGTGTTACTTTTTGAAATCGGAGGTAGTGTATTTAGGGCATTTGATAACCAGTGAGGGTGTCAAGACAGACCAATCTAAATTCGAAACGATCAGAAACTACTCGGTTCCGAAGAGTGCAGATGAAGTGCGCAGATTTGTTGCGTTCTGCAACTACTACAGGCGTTTTATTCCAAATTTTCCGGAATGGCCAAAAGTCTGAACTCGCTACTGAAAAAAAACGTTACATTTGAATGGGCCGAAGAATGTCAAAAAGCGTTGTTACGGAACTTATATCAAATTCTATTATATTTCAAACTTAAAAAGTAATCAACGGGTTTTTATATATAAAAAAAAAATATTCGGAATGTTTTTATCCATTTGTGGATAAGATTCAAAACAATTTAAACGGATATTTCGAAAAGAAGTTTTAAAATAAATACAGGGTTTGAACAAAAAATTACTGAGCATTTTCTCCTACCTTCTGTTCTGCAGAAGCTTGTTTTTCATCCGGCATCTGGTCAATCGATTCAGTTTTCTCTTCTGTCATTGAAGCTCCAATCGCTTGATCATTATCTGAAGACTCGGTCATGTTCGACGTATCTTTCCCTTCGTTCTCATCCGTGTCTTCGGCTGCAACTCCTTCTGATTCATTCTGCTAGACCGGATTCGAAGCATCCACTCGATATTTCTATATTGTTTATCACTGTCGACATTTCATTCATGTCGTAGCTCTGATTGTGTATTCGGGCTGTCTGTTGTTCAGCTAATCTTTTCAATCTAATAACACAATTGAGCATGATTCTCATCATTTCTCGACTTGCGGCCAAATGTCCCTGGTCTTCAAGTGGTAGTTCAGCATTATCACTTAATTTCGAGAATTCATCTAGTTCCCTCGCATAGACAGCACGCAAGGATCTTGATGATCGGTCGACGTATCTGCGAGAAAGCTTTCTAACATTATACCGACCCAAACAATTGGATGTTGACAAACAATCTGCAGCCATCGGTGCAGACCACGTCGCCGTTCTTCCAGCAGTGAGTTCAACATAATCTGCTACGGTATTCGTCTCGTTTCCCATCAATTGATTTGAACGACAGGTTGCTTGTTTCTTTTATTTCGACTCAGATATGAATTCAACCGGCAGTATCAATTCAAATCTAGATGATCAGACAGCTTTGTTGCGATCGTCACCTCCTGTCACTTTGAAAGTAAACACGGCCTATGTCAGGAAAAAAGCAGCGCAGCGACCCTGGTGTTGGATTTCTGCATCTACTGTGTTGGGGATGCCCTAGTTGCGTCGAAGTGATAAGCAATTGGAATTGGAAAAAAACCGCTCTAGCGGGATAATGAAAAATTTTTCTATTCGGAACAAAGAAAGTGGGATTTGAATATTAACTGTCGAAGGAGAAAGTCGAAAATTTTTGGCGGTTTGGAAGAAATTTGAATAAAAGTCAAAGTGTATGAGTTATTAAAGTTAGTTAAAGTGAGAAATTAATTAAATAAATATAAAGTAAAAGTTTAAACACCTGAAAGACGTGAAAGGAGATTTGGTTGGCAGAAACATTTTACTTCATTGGATAACGACTGGGAAAAACTCAATATATAAGTGACGGCAACTTTGTGTAGAATTGGCAGGCTAACTGAGTGGTTTCAGCATTCTTCAGCGGAAATATAAAAACCACACGGATAAGATAAGTAACTCTTGTTCCTTTGTTATTTGAACGGCATGCACGAACAGTATAAAGTCGAAGGCGGGCACAAAAAACCAAAAAGTTATTACAACTAAATCAGTAAATGCGAAATTCCATGCATATACGACAAAATATGACGACTGCACGTCTTAGGATGCTTTTCTTAATTTAAAGACATAGATTGAATTCACGCGTATGATACCAGGGAAATAAAACTATTATTACACGTCGAAGAGCTGTGGAGTTAACGAAATTTCTTTTAAATTTAAACAAATAAGTACAAATCACATATGAAATTATTTTTCAAACACTTATTGTTAAATTGAGTATTACTTATTTTTTTGTTACAATTCCGTGGGTGGGGAATTTGTATTTTTATACCACCATATCATAATTGTATGTTTATACTGGAAATTAATTTACGCACATATATATTGTTCTGCATAGTATATTATTTATCTAACAATTCTCAGAAATATTGTATGATCGGTGTAAACCGATCCCGGCCGGGGTTGAGTACCAAAAAGAAAAACCCCCCCATCCAAATTATTCATGAATTTTAGTTTTTATTTGAACTGTTTGAATTGAATTTATTTTATTTGACTTTCATTTGATTTGAGTGATTGGAATGAAGTTTTGAATTGAACTTATTTTATTAGATTTAGTTGATTTGAGCATTTTTTTTATTTTGATTTCTTTTTGATTGTATTTTGATTTTTTTTTTGAGTTCTTTTAGTTGTCGCAATGCATGTAAAATAAATAGTTAAGTAATGTTTTCTACGGACTTCTTTGTTTTCCTTCCTTTTTCTGTTTGTGACTGATGAGTGTGGTACTGTCAGCGTGCCATAGCACGAAGAAATCTTCCGCCCGCAAACCCACGCCAGGCTGAGCTAGTCGGCAGGGAAAAGGCACGCCGGGCAAGAACAGGAAGATTTCTCAATAAATATATGCTGCACTGACGACTGCTCGACAGAGTTTAGTCAGTTGCAAAAGCGTATGAAACACTTAAGAATAAATTAGTTGAGCCACCAATCCTGCAGTATCCAAATTTCGAAGAACCATTCATTTTAGCAACTGATGCATCTAATTACGCATTAGGCTCTGTATTATCGCAAGGTGAAATTGGACAGGATTTACCAATTTCGTATGCAAGCAAGCTACTGGCGAAACACGACATTAACAAACCAGTCATAGAAAAAGGCCTTTTAGCCATACATTGGGGCATACACATTTTCAGACCTTATCTCTACGGAAGGAAGTTCGTAGTTGTCACAGACCATTGACAACTAGTATCTTTATTCACCCATGCAAATCCTTCATCGAAACTCACTAGAATTAGATTTGACTTATCGGATTATGATTTCACGATTGTGTACAAAAAAACGCAGCATGAACACGAATGCTGATGCCTTGTCAAGGATTGCGTTGGATTCTGACTCTTTAAAAGCATTGATACCTCCAGTTATAAGTGAAACAGCAAAGCGTAAACTATTAGCAATCACAAGGGGCATGGCAAACAAAACAGAGGATAAAAAGCAAGAAACCCGCAGCGAAAGCAACCACGTAAAAGTAGAACCTGATCAATTCTGTTGTTGGGATTGCACTAGCTTGTCGGATATCACCGGTGTTATGAAGTTAAAACTTATCAATAAAGAAAATAAAGGCATAGATATCGTACGTACAAAAGATGTTGTAAAAGTATATTGTAGCGATATATCTAACGCGAAACCAGTTTCTGTTAATGCAAAGCTAACAATAAATAGGGGTATCCACAGAAACAGACAAAATGAGAATAATAGTGATAATCCACATTCAGAATACGTTTTGATTATGGAGAAACTATTTGATTTTGCTAGACGTAATAAAATCCAATAATTCTCGTTATCAAGTGATGATATTATATTGAAGTCTATAGACAAAGAAAAATTTAAGAAAGTATTTAACCTGTTGCAACGAAAAGATAAACATAATGCGCATATGAAGCTACGAATAATGATATACAAGCCACCCGCTAAGATAACGCATAAAGATGAACAAGTGAAATTAATAGAAGAATATCACGATTCATCGCACGGAGGACATTTAGGGATTCGCAAAACTTTGTTGAAGCTAAAACAAAGATATTGCTCGAAAAACATGAACGGTATGGTTAAATCCCACATACAGAATTGCACACCTTGTCAAATGAACAAACAGGTGAGACACACAAAGGAAGAAATGATGAAAACTGACACACCAACAGCGAGTTTTGAAACCATACAAATAGATACCGTAGGTCCACTCAGAATATCTAATAACTATAGATACATATTAACTTTACAATGTGAACTAACTTAATTTGTAGAAGTGTTCCCAATAGAAAATAAAGAAGCACAAACCATAGCTGTAGGAATAGTTAACGAATTTATATTAAAGTATGGACATTTCAAAATACTCAAGTCTGATTTCGGTACGGGATTTACAAATAAGCTAATGAGCAACATCTGTGATTTGTTAATAATAAAACAAATATTTTTAACACCATATCACCACCAGACTTTAGGTGTAATAGAAAGGAATCATCGGGTACTAAACAAATATATGTATTTGTTTGCTGATGACCAACAATGGGACAAATGGGTTCCATATTACACATTTGCTTACAATACAACCCCAAATGTAGATACATACTATACTCCATTTGAATTGATTTTCGGCAAACTCCCGTACTTACCGAATTACATAGTTGATAATCAGGATGTAATTTACGATTTAGATGATTATGCCAATGAGTTAAAGGCAAGATTGAGGATGTCGATCAATAGAGCACGAAGTTTGATTGAGAAAGTTAAAGTCAAAAAAAAAATGAACCAAACAAATATACATTGTTTGAATCTTAAAATAGGAGATTCAGTACTTTTGAGAAATGAAAATAGAAAGAAACATCAACCACCATATAAAGGTCCATATAGAGTTTTGGACACGGATCACTGTAACGTCACTTTAGACATAGCAGGAAACCGTAAATTAATACATAAGAATATATTAAAAACTTACCACACATGTAACACAAACGACAATGTAGATACATAAAAAAACAAATATGACCAAATATATGAAAAACAATATAAACCTAGATATAGAAAAATTTTGTAATGTTTTAGAAACGTTTAGAATGATACACATGTTAAGTAAAGCTAAGAAAGCATTTTTGTGAGCACAACAAAAAAAAAACCCCTTCTGGGACTATTGAACTCAATGTTTGTGATTAGTCTTCATTTCCTTGTAACAAATGAACCCTAATCCATAAAAGGGTAAAAGTGTAATGATATATCATCACCATGCCTGAAATATACCAAAACATGAATTACGCGATCCACTAATATCGTCAATGTAACGAGATATGAACTAGCAGACCACACGTACTGCATAGGTCATGTACAATGCACTATTGCTTGCATTCAACCACACATATCGGGTTTCCGAGTGTAGACCATGAATATCCACGCCATATGGCATATTCAAATGCGACATAAATTCTTGTTGTCGCTATGGCACGCGACCCAAATACATGGTATATGGTTTCGGTGTGAATAAGCGTACATGGCAATAATTCTTATGCATGTTGATCAAGTTGCGCTAGGAATATCGGTCAAGTGCCGTGTGAAAAATTAGGGCACGTGTGAATCATGAGAAAATATCGTGTCGTGAGAAAATATATTTCATGATGATTTATTTCAGGGCATGCTGAGTATTAGCAATAAAGTAGGTTAAGTTATTATAGTAAAATCGTATATAAGGAATTGTAAAATTGATTGAAAATAGATTCGGTAGAGTAGAGTCACTGGAAACGGTTGTTTTACTCTAGGTTTCTCTTGTGAGAATTTTACTTGCAAAGCCATCGAAAGCACGGCAAATTTTTAGGATTAGCTTAAACAAGGTGCCAGCAATAACTGCGGCGTCGCCGCTTTGGTAGGTTGAATCCTTTCTGATCTTATTCCCCACTGTTCAGTTAAAGAAACCCTTTCTTCTGCACCAGTGAGGACCCAACGTCATCGCAGAAGAAAGAAGAAGTATCACAAGGCCCATCAACAAACGTATTTCAAAAGTCTAAGGTAGCACCGCTAAAAAGGATTTTATTACCACGTTTAGGGCTTTGCGGCGCAACGCTCTTAGTGAAGTTATTGCATAAGATAGTTTTCATGTATAAGTTTAATCACTGTCCAGTATATGCTTGGACAGATTCCACAATTGTTTTGTCATGGATTCAACAGCCTCCACACAAGTGGAAGACTTACGTGGCCAATCGATTATCTGAGCTCCATGAGCATCATTATATATCTAAATGGTGCCATATACCTTCGAAAGAGAATCCAGCGGATATGGCCACACGTGGTCTTAATGCTGCTCAGCTGTCAGCGAACAAAGCATGGTGGAAGGGTCCTTGCTGGTTGACCAAGACTGTGGAACATTGACCAAGGACTAAATTGAACGTCGATACTACACTGGAAGCTAGGACGCATATTCATCGTGCCACTAGTGCAGTTTCTTCAACTGATTTACTTCATCGATTCTCATCTATGATGTGGCTTCTCAAAATAACAGCATGGTGCCGCAGGTGGCACACCAAAACCAGGGGTCCGTACATTTCAGCCCAAGAGTTGCAAGAAGCGGAGATACTATGGATACGCATAGTTCAGAAAGAACAATTCCCAAGCGAAATCTATCTACTATCCAAAAACCAGATGATATCTACGTCAAGTCAGATCGCCAAGCCAATGCCTTCTAGAAGTACGGGCCGTCAGGCTACGTAATCGTTCTCGCCGTGACGTGACTTTTAATTTAATTATGGTTTAAAGACCAGTTTTTTTCTCCTACAAGCCAGATCTAGTCAAATATACTTACATATTTATAACGAGGGCTATTTGGCTTTCTCCTCAAAGCCCATCAGTGAGATATTATGCTAATACTATAACAAACGGATGTTTAATTTAAATAACATTGGAAAATGTTTAAGAGCCAAGTAAGATTTCAAAGGTGACTATGGTAAAAGGTAAGTAGTAAAATAAACTTTTAAAGCATTCGGCATAAATATAAGGTTGAGTTTACGTTAGAATTAAACTCATTTACAGTGCATAGAAAAAAACACCCTCGAATAAATCAAAAAATCCATAGCATTATTTCAAAATGCAGTCAATTAAAGCTGCAGTGTTGGATAACGAGGAGACAATAGAGATGCTGATAGCCCAAGTGAAGGAGCGTTCGATTATTCATGAGAAGGGTACACGCGGATACAGAGATGTCGCTGTGAAATTCAAACATCAACTGAAAATTCTTCTACTTCACTGACGCGTAGTCACGTTTCAGTGTAACCAGGCGATTTCGTTGGCTGCGCTTGGTCACTGATGGCTGCGCCTCGCTGCGTCGACTGTAATTCAGGCATAAGTGTTCAACTACTACCGATTACCACATTGAAACAACCATTGGCCCTGATTCATAGTTAAGTTCGATTCGGTGAACAAGTCTTAAGCATAGTACTGAGTTCGATTTCACGTGAAATTTTCATACAAAATTTCGCGCGAAATCTGTTTCGGCGAAAATTTCGCTTGAAAATAAGCAAGTTTGGTACTGTGTTCTTCGCATGAAAAGTTGCTTTGAAGTTGCTTTCGCTTTGAAAACATAGATGGCACTGAAACATGTTGTCAATCATTTCACGCCAATTTAGTTTGTGCAGTTCATTCTTTCGAGCGAAAAAGTGACATTTAGTGTTTCAATTTGAAAATTGAGCAGTGCAAATGACTTTCCAATAAGAAAATCGATCGAAAAGTGAAATTCTTGACATTTTATCCGTCAAGAATGAGCAATGTCTCTGCTTTTCTCCGTTGTCAAAATTTTCGCTCGAAAGAATGAACAGATAATTGGGAAATGTCAAAGTTTCACGTGAACTCGAACTCAGTACCAGCCTTTATATGCAAATGATTTAAACTGGATTGATGTTTATAAAACGATCAAGGTGCAAGCCGCGGTGTCTAATGAACTAATAATCTTTGAACTAATGATTTCGATAGTGGAAAGTGATCGCTCTGAGGTATTTAAGCTAATACCCCTGCTCACGAACATATCCAACTCATATGTTACAGTTAAACCTTCGACTCCATATCTCGTGTTAAATCAACGGCGCGATCGGTATTTCGGTTTGTCAAACGAAGGTTCTACAAATTGCATAAAAACTAACAACTTGCAATTATGCAACGTGAAACCCCCTGTTTAAAATTTACATTCAAACCAATTCGCTTGTGAAGTTTATTTATTTATTTACTATTACTATTATTCAACAGATAAAATCCAATTACTGAATATAGAAAATATAAAATACAAATAATTCACTAACGAAAGAATGAAAAAATTAACAAAATAATAATGAAATGATAATGATACAAAATAAAGAACAATAATAAACAAAATCCAAGTAAAAAGTACAAATTCAAAATAAGAAAAATAGAGAAAGAAAAAGAAAAAAAGACTACATTGAACTAGTAGTAAGCAAAACATTATGTTTAAGAAAAGTTTTAAATGCATATAATGTCGGCGGTAGAGGACCAAACTGTGGATCATTATGTTGCCTCAGTAATCGCAACAGCGGAGAATAAAAAAAGATGTCAGTGCGCGCAAATGGCACACTAAACTCAAACGAAGAGCGGGTGCCATGCACTGCAACACAGACAGAAACGTGGCTGCTGATATCTGAATCTACCAACTTATGAAATAATTTGAAGAGTAGGCACTCATCCAGGAACAGTCTCCGTGATTCGAGGGAAGGGAGATGAAGGAACGATAGACGATCACTATAAGGACGATAAGGAAGCTGAAATTTATAAAACAGGGTGCGAGTAAATCTGCGTTGAACCGACTCCAACGCAGTATGTAAGTAGACAAAACGAGGACACCAAACTTGACAGCAATATTCAAGGATACTACGTACAAAGGAGAGGAAAAGGCGTACAGAGGTGGAAATATTAACGAAAGCTTTAGAGGATGTAATAATAAAACCGGATAGTTTAGAGGCCCTGGCGGTAGTATAAGAAATATGCTTATCAAGTTTGAGCTTAGGATCAAATATCACGCCAAGATCTCTAAAATTATCAACGACATTAAGAGGAAAGCCACAAACAGAGTAGGGTGAAAAGGTGAAACTTTCAAAGAGAAAGACATTTTGTGACATTTCGCGATGTTCAAAGTGAGAGCATTGGAAGCGCACCAAGTCTGTAGGCTGTTGAGATCGTTTTGTAAAACCATACAGTCATCTTGTGACTCAATCACTCGAAACATCTTGAAATCGTCGGCATACAAAAGACAAGAAGAATGGATTAAAGGAGGGAGATCGTTTATGAACAAAAGAAAGAGAAGAGGACCAAGGATAGATCCCTGCGGAACACTTGATGCAGGATAAAAAGGAATTGAAGAGGAGGAATTAACAGTTACAATACAGGTACGGTCAAGGATGTAAGAGTTGAACTAGGAAAGAAGAGAACCAGCAATGCCATCGTACCTTAGCTTTTGAAGAAGGAGGCTATGGCTGACGGAGTCAAAGGCTTTGGAAAAGTCGGTATAAAGTACATCAACCTGCTTTTGATGATCAAGAGCGGATGCGACCGTGTGTGGGAAGGAAAGAAGGTTAGTTAAAGTGGATTTACCTTTGACAAAACCATGCTGCTCATGAGCGAGAGTAGGCTAGATAGACCCGCTTGTAAACCACTTTTTCAAGGATCTTGCTAAAGTAAGGAAGAAGGGAAATGAGACGATAGTTTGAGACGCATGTACGATCACCGGCTTTATGTATAGGAAAGATGTTGGCAATTTTCCAGCGAGAAACAAAGAGCCAGAAGATATACTTAAGTTGAACAAGATAGAAAGAGGGACGCACAGAGATGATGAAAGAGATTTAGCCAGGATATTTTGAATACCGTCGGAACCACTAGCGGTATTGGCATCGATATCGTTCAGCAGAAGTTCAATTTCAAGAGAGTTCGTTCGAAATGAGTCCAATTCAGGAGAGGATGTGGAGGCAAGATTTGAGGAATTAGAAGAGGATTGTTGTGAGAAAAAAGTGGAAAAGTAAGAAGCAAAAAGCTCACACACTTCTTGTGGATTGGAGGCAGCTGTATCACCCAAGTGCATACCATTGGAAACACTAGGACTATTTTTCAAGGAACGGATGAATGACCAAAAGGATTTCGGGTGATTGATTCTAATTGATGCTTCAACGCCAGCAATGTAGGAGCGCACCGCCTGCCTGACAACTTTTTTCGCTTTAGAGCGAAGATCCTTATACAAAAGAAGGTCAACAGGTGAACCTGATCTTTTATATAAGTAACGAGGTGCATTTCTGGCTTCAAGTGCGATTGAAGCTTCACTGCTGAACCATGGAGCATCGTTCGGTTTATTAGGACGATTAGTTGGTGTGAATAGTGGAATAAGGTTAGATAGGAAGTTATACAACTTGCACAGAGCATCATCAACGTCAAGGCCACGAAAAAAAGAAAACCAGTTAATTCTATTTATTTCAATTGCCATGCCGGTGAAATCAGCCCTGTGAAAGTTGAAACGTCATAAGGATGGGACTTTATTCCTCATAGAACGAATATTAGAAATTTCCAGAATAATAGGGGGTGATGAGAATCAGGAAGAACATAAGGAAAGAGAGCAGCGCTTAAAGAAAGTGATGATTTTGGGATATTGGACAAGGCAAGATCCAGAATTCTATTGCTGGCATTTGGTATATTGTTGAGCTGAGAGAGGGAACAAAGTGAGAGAAACGAAGACGTTATTAAAGAAACACTACTAGTCGAGATGATAACCGAATAGTCAACATCCCAATCTAGAGTAGGGAGATTAAAATCACCACATAGCAGAACGTAAGCGGTGGGAAAATGACTGTTGAGGTAAGAAGAGAGTTTCGCCAGGAATTGTTCATAAATCGACAGAGGAAGGATACAGGGGATATATATCGAAGCGACGACTAAGGTTTTGGCAGAAGGCAAGGAAATACGCACAAATATACACTCAGCAGGAGGACAGAAAGGAGCAGCACGACAGAGTGTTCCGTTGAGTGCCTTATTAATACCGATGAGAACACCTCCACCATCAGATTTACCGCTATTCAAACGAAGTTAACACATTCATTCGATGGACACTTGATGTAGATCATTGCGTCTTGCATGAAGCAGTTCCGGAAATCAATTGGATTGAACTCGGAGAAACCAACAGCTGGTTTTTCTTCTTAGAAATACATTGGAAATACATCGATTGGAAATGCATTGTACTGAACTTACTAACTCTTTCATTTTAAGCTTGACTGGTGAAGGTATGCTCAAACTTAGGGAAGGATGTACTATGACTCATCACTCATTCACCGTGACTGGACAGAGAGAATCAACAAGTATGATCGAGCACAGCAAATACGTCTTTCCTCAATGGAACATCAAAGAAGCAAGGGTTGGATCCAACAATGTAAGCATCATATCTCCAAGCCTCACATGGACTCATTCGAATCTATCGAAACTGGTCGCATCCGTACAGGACATATGTAGCATCCAGTAATTTTTTTCTATTTGTTTTATTTCCAAAATTACTGGACCCATACCTCCGACACACACTGTATGTGCTCGGAGACGCTACAACAATTTCAATTTGGAAAATGAAATTCAATTTGGTACCGTACGTCCCCGGCGACCTTACTATTGAATTCATGAAACAACAAATTCCTAACGGGATTCTGTTTTCCGATTCGATCGCGCATTGCGAGCTGCAGTGCTCAATATCGGCACAGTCGGATGACGATCGTGGCTAAAGCCGGACCTGGAGGGCGTCGTGAGAGTCGTTGGAGAGCCGCGTGGCGAGGAGTTTGTGTCTTGTCCGGGTAAGAAAGACGTATCTAGAGCTCGTAGAAATGATTGTGTAACGTTTAAGCGTAATTTCTAGTAAGATTTTCACGAATGTTCTTTAATGTTCTTTAGTATTATACCGACATATGATATACATCAATCTGCGATCAAAGTGCGGTCATATTCAAGTGTAGCGGGGTTGTGCACCTTGGGTGACATTTTAATTTTTACTCGCAGCGATAACGAAGACGACACTTCGGTTTCGTACGTTTGCCCGGAAAAGTAGTGAGAAAAATTTCGTGACAATTGATACTGATCGAGGCAGGCCACAGTTTTGTCGCGTTGTCAGTGCGTGCGTTGGGCTATTGGGGAGAAATTAATTGCCGTTTTCTTGCTTTGCTCTGTCTTGCTTTGGTTTTTCGGGATTTGTATTTTTCATGATCAAATTTGCTCTGGTTTTGCTTGTACCAGACGCCATCCTTGGTAGTTTTCGGTATTGGATGCAAGCAGGTGAAACGAAAACTTGTGGAAGCGAATTGTTGACCGGCTATGTACATATGTGGTCTTGCGCTTGATTTGGTTCGACTGATTAGATTGTCGCAGTTTCTGGAACGTTAGGTGGGCTCGCGTGGTTAGAATTGGAGAAGTTGTAGTTGCTAAATCCATCAATTGTGGTCGCTGTCGGCTCGTATGTTGATGACTGCTTCAAACCACTATTCAAAAAAAACTCCTCTACGTGAAATTTCTGAAGCTGGTGCACCCAAGTCTGCGCAGTTTGAACAATACCAACCGACCAGAGAAAGCCGATATGTTTTTGAAGGGTAACGACCTCATCAAGTATATTCGCAACGAGCTCTAAGGCGAAACGTGGTAAACTGTATTGGTAGATTTAAGCTTATTTCGTTTTTTTCGTACTCATAAACAATGGAAGGTTTTCTTTGATGCAGCCTTTGAGGAGGCACGTAAGGCGCAAAATATGGGAGAAGTCCCTGTCGGTTGGTTTTCGTTCACAAAAAAAATCAAGTTATAGCCAGAGGTGGCGATTATGTGAATACAACTAAAAACGTAACCAGACATGCTGAGTTGTGTGCATGGACCAATCTGTAAACTAGTGCCAAGAGAACAATTTAGAAAAGAACAATGCATTCCGTGAAATTTCAGTTGTAGTAACAGTATAACCGTGTATAATGTGCGCTAGTGCACTTTGCAATTTAAATGTGAAAGAAGTCATCTATGACTGCGCGAACGATCATTTCGGCGGAAAGATGATTTTTAAATGTTCCTCCATTTTTACAACATGCTATACCTTTCAAAGGAGGGTATAGGTCCGATGAAGCGATGGAATTGCTTAACGAGTTTTACAAAGGCGTGAATCCAGCTGCACCTGTACTTAGAATTAAGAAGCATAATATTTCATCAAGTGCCCAATTATGGCACTGGTGCTTTAAGCGATATGTGCATACGATTTTAATTTGTATTACAATGCGACTTCGTGATTTCGATATGCTTTCAAACGTAAATTTTGAAGAGTACAAATGTTGAATGCTTGTTAATAGTGAAGAAAAGTATATTCTCTTTTGGAAGCACATTGTACAGTGAATTGAATTGGTTTGATTACCTGTTTTGTTAGTATTAGTACCTTGAATATGATCAAAAATTGCTTCTACTACTACTACTTCATGAACTTACTGTTAACAATATATTACCTAGATTGTCATCAATAAACCAGTCTTAAATCAGCACTCGCCGCGTTTGTATCCGCCGCTTACACTGTCTGCATCCAACAAAGGTTATGGGCCCAGGTACCCATTCGATTTTTTAAATTGGTCAGTCCAATAAAATTTTTTTTGTTTTGTTCGGAAAAAAAGAATAGTCTCGGAGTTCGACTTCCCACGAGAAAATAAATAATGAGTGCGTTGTACCAAATTGACAAATTGGACGAAAATAACTATGACGGATGGAAAGTGCAAATTAGATCTATCCTATTGCACAGTGAATTGTGGTCATACGTGAATGGTGCGATTAAAAAACCAGAAGATGCAACTCAAGCGATTGCATGGGTGGGTAAAGACGAAAAAGCACTAGCTACCATCTTGCTATGTGTAAAATCTTCACAATTAATACATGTAAAAATGCTCCAACATCTAGAGATGCATGGTTAGCATTAGAAAGAGTCTATGAACCAACAGGCCCTGCTAGGAAGATTTCTTTCTTCAAGCAACTGCTAAATGTCAGAGCATCTGCGAAAATTTTTCGAAATCAGGGAAAAACTGATCGAGATCGATGTGAAGTTAGATGACGAACTGTTAACGATTGTTTTATTATCGAGTTTGCCTAAGACATATGAAAGTTTTATAGTAGCGATAGAATCACGTGATAAATTACCGAAATTGGATTTACTTAAAAGCAAGTTAATGGAGCAGGGAGATTTACGAAAAAATGATGAAGATATGCGGGATAACCGGTTTCAAGAAGTAGCGTTTCATTCTCGAAGCAATGCATCAAAACACCCACAAGCTTCGCATGAAAAACAACTCACACAAGCTCATGGAAAGAACTTTCGCGGAAAGTGCTTCGTTTGCAATAGGAGAGGTCACTTGGCATCTTCATGCAGGTACAGAGGAGCAAATCAATCGAATAAGCAGGCCGTCTCATTTGCTATGTTAAATGCAGCAAATTATACACCACTACAGAAAGACGATTGGATTCTTGATAGCGGAACAACCAGTCACATGTGTTGTGATGAAAAACCATTTCGATCACTCGCAAAGTGTGAGCAACGGATCGAATTGGCGGGACAAAAGTTTTTGAGGTCAAGCGGAATCGGAGAAGTAATCCTGAATGGCACATTAGGTGCTATAACTCTAAGAGATGTACTATTTGTTCCCGACCTGCAATGCAATTTTCTGTCGCTCAGTAAAGCAACAGAATACGGTTTTAATATACAACTTGATAATAAAAACGGGACAATATTGAAAAAGAACAAACAAATCATGCGCGCAGATAAGATCGGAGAACTTTTTATATTCAGGGAAATGATATCAAGTAATTTTTTCAATCGCGTAAATTCCGATGTTAAACTTTGAGACAAACGATTTGGTCATTTGAATATTGCTAGTTTGGTAAAATTGTTTAACAATAAAATGGTGAATGGGTTAGAGTTAAAAGGAATAAATCAAGTAACTACTCTGGATTGTGAAACATGTGCTAAAGCAAAAATATGTAGTAAACCATTTCCCAAATGTTCTGAATATCGTAGTAGGAAACCGTTAGAATTGGTACACAGTGACATATGTGGTCCTATGAAGATGACATCACTTGGAGGAGCACGGTATTTCATAACATTCATAGATGATTATTCCAGGCGGATTTTCATTTACTGCATGAAATCGAAAAACGAAGCAATTGACTGCTTCAAAATATTCAAAGCGAACACTGAAAATGAGATGAACAGCAGAATTAAGACGTTGAGAACTGATAATGGATGGAAATACTTAAACTCGGAGTTCCAAACATTTTTAAAAGTTAGTGGAATACGACACCAGAGGACCGTAGTATACACACCACAGCAAAACGGAGTTTCCGAAAGAGCAAATCGCACAATTGTAGAAATGGCTAGAAGCATGCTTATCGATTCCAATCTACCAGAAATGTTGTGGGGCGAAGCAGTAAATACAGCGGTGTACATTAGAAATCGATCACCAACAAAAATGCTGGATGATGTAACTCCATATGAAGCATGGAGTGGGCGCAAGCCTTCAGTAAAACATTTGAAAACATTTGGCTGCAAAGCGATAATACTGAACAAAAGGCCCGGGAAATCTAAATTCGCACCGAAAGGAATAGAATGTGTTATGATAGGGTATTCTAGTGAATCCAAAGCTTACAGGCTTTTTGAACCAAATACGCGGAAAGTATATACGAGTCGCGACGTAAGATTTTTTGAAGTGAATGACTTAGAAGCTAGTGAAACTAAAAACTCAGCTTGTTTCGTAGATATATTAAACAATGAGCAGGAAAAAACAGTCGAAACTGTTAAAAACGAAAATGATAAAGACTCTTGTAAACTTTATGATTTGTCTTATGAGACGTCAAACAAAGTCTGTAGCAGTGATAATGAAGATAGTTTACATGCATCAAAAAATAGTGAATTATATGTAAATTTGAACGAACCGAGAGTTTTAAGATCGGGTAAAACTTTAAATTCAGTGAATTTTATGTGCGGTAATAAAAAGGGGTTTGTAAAGAACCCTAGTAGCATAAAAGAAGCTCTTCAAAGCCCTGATGCGGACAAGTGGATTGAAGCTATGCGGAACGAATACGACGCGATTATGATTAATAATACATGGGAGTTAGTTGATTTGCCAAAGGGTCGGCGAGCAATCCAATCCAAATGGATTTTTAATATTAAATACGATAAGGACGGAAACATTGAACGGTATAAATCGCGGCTTGTCGCTAAAGGATGAGTTACTATGGACAATGGAAAAAAATAAATATTTAATTCTCTCATAATAGTCAGCGAAACTTAAGATGTCACGTTGCAACGAACGTGCCAGCGGACGTTCAACTAACTGAAAAATGCAATACCACGAATTGTTTTGGCGGATGCGATGCACTTGTCTGGGCATATCGGATTGCAAGTGGCGACGACAAAAAAAACTAAACTTTTAAATTCATTTTGTCTAAATCATTTATTATACGCTCAGTCTGTAATTAACATCTAAACCAAGCAGTTGACTAATAAAAAGTATATTATACAGATTAATTGTGTCTTGTAATTATTTTTTTTGTCACAAACGAGTGTTGGCACATTAACTGGCGCCCGAGCAGGGACCTGAAAAATTTATCGTGTAACGCCGTAGCAGAGCAGGAAAATATTACGCGATATTCAAGTGTCCCCAATCAACGCGAACCGACGAGCTCGTTGTGAGCGAAAGGACATCGCTAAGGATTATAAGGAGCCATACACGTCTGGAGGAAAGAGGCCCCTCAGTAGCCGCGCAGCAGCAAACAGGAGTCAGCATCTGTCTGGCAGCCACTCCAGGATGCAAATTTTAGCGTAAGCAGACTCAAATAGTATATAGTAATTGAAATTTAAAATCTGACCAGTTAATTAACGTCCAGAAAGAAACATAAAAATATTCAATACATTGAAAATGAAAATTATTTTATATTCAGAAAATGTTTACTCATTGAACACATTTTGAACCATTTACATACATAGATCCATTTAATTTTGAAATTTCAGCTCAAAAGATTTTTAGAATAGTGTAAAGTGTTTCGAAAAGGTGATTAGGAAAGTGTCAATTTATTGCTCGGTAATTTATTGTGAAAATTCTTAAAACATAGTGCGTGATACTTTTGGTGAAAAATTAAATTAGTGACTTGTTAGATACTCGCTTAAATTTGATATTCGTTATCACACCTAACTCAATTTCCGTTTTCCCCAAACTTAAGGCAGCTAAAAAAACAAAAAAAAACAAAAAAATGTCGCGAAATGAAAATTTGCTTAGACCTCCGCGTCTAGAAATTGGAAGTGCTAACGTTGCAGCAGAGGCGGCCGCACAGGCTCAGGCACCCGCTGCTGCGGCTGGCCAACCAAATCCTTCCCTTGGCAACATGCCACAATTAATCACATCAGAACAACTCGAAAATATTATTCGCAGTGTGATGTTGCAAGAGTGTCCGCGAATAATTAACGCAACTCTTAATCCGAGTTCCGATTTTAGTGTTGGTGGAGATCAGAGAATAGATGAAAGTTTACTCGGAAATCTTGCTGATCTCGAGCGCATCCCAGACGTAGTTAAAAGCCTACGTGAATTTTCGGGGACTGCGGGGGAATTCAGTTCCTGGAAAAAAAGTGTAGAGCGAGTTTTGCGTCCTTACGAACATCTGAAAGGAACTCCTCGGTACTATGGCATCCTCAACGTTATACGTAATAAAATCGTTGGGCACGCTGATACCGCACTGGAGTCATATAATACGCCACTTGACTGGGAACGCATCGCTAAATGCTTGACCATGCACTACGCGGACAAGAGGGATCTGGGTACTTTGGAGTACCAGATGACCTGTCTGGTGCAGGGGAATGAGTCCATACAAGGGTTCTACCAGGCAGTGTACCAGCATTTGTCTCTGGTCTTGAACAAGATCTCGTGCATGGACATTGGCGATGAGGCCATGAGCGTGCTAGTCAAAGCGTACCGCGAAAAAGCTCTAGACACTTTCATACGAGGGCTAAAGGGTGATCTCCCGAAGCACTTATCAATGAGAGAGCCTGCCGATTTACCACAGGCACTTCACCTATGTCTTAAGTTTGAAAACATCAACTACAGGGCACAGTTCGCCAATCACAGTTATAGTGCCCTCAGGCGGACAGAAAATTCTCTCATTGCACCGATACCACCTCCTAGAAGCAAACCAAGCAATCAAGCACCTTCACCAGTTCCTCTACCGAGACGGATGTTCTACCCTGAGGTAGCACAATTTCCTCAGCCTTTTCCACGATTCCAGAACGCGCCTAGACCCGCAAATTTTTCGCGCCCACTTCAGGGTTACACTCCATTCCAGCCTGAGCAACATTTCCCATATAGACTACCTCCGAAGCCTCTTCCAAGGCCAGAACCAATGGAGGTCGACCAATCTATCCGATCACATATGGTCAATTATCAGAATAGGCTTCAGCGCCCACAGCCCCCAAAGAGGCTCCCAAATTCAATTCAATCTCATGTTCCGAACAAACAACAGCGGAACTATCATATCTCAGGAACCGAGGACGCAGCTGATGCATCAGAGAGCTCGATGTGCAATCAGGACCCGGTGGATAAAGACACGCCAACTGACGGCGGTACGGTGGAGACTGAAAAGGATACTAACCAGTTGACATCGTACTACCACGATATTCCATACTTTAATGATGAAGGACAGCAGTACGATTGTGTCGATGTACATTTTTTAGATTAAGTGACTCCTCTCTCCCATACTTCGAGCACAGGACGAGGAGTGGTAAGATATTTCGTTTTCTTCTAGATACAGGCTCGAACAAGAATTATGTTCAACCCAAATGGATCCGTAATCCTATTCTGAATCAAAAACCCTTTTTCATAAATTCTATTGGGGGAATGTTAAAATAACGCACCATGCCTTCATTAATCTATTCGGCGACGATGTTCCGAAACTAAAATTCTTCGTTCTCCCAACTCTCAAATCATTTCACGGCATATTGGGGAACGATAGTTTAAAAGAACTTGGTGTCATTATACATACTGCCGAAAACTACTGCATCCTAAAAAATAATGTAAAAATTCCCTTAAAGCAACACACTTCCCAGTACGTTAATAAAATCGATATATGTGCCGATGGTTTACATAAACACCAGATATACAAACTGCAAACACTTCTTCAAAATTATACTAAGCTCTTCGCTGATCCTGATGAACGACTAACATACACCACACGTGTGAAAGGAGAGATCCGCACAAAGGATGACAGCCCCGTATATTCTAAATCATACCAATACCCAATGGCCCTTAGGCCTGTTGTTGAGCAAGAGATCGCCAAATTATTGAAAGACGGGATTATAAGACCATCTCGATCTCCTTATAACGCACCCGTTTGGGTTGTGCCCAAAAAGATGGATGCGTCCGGGGAGAAAAAGTACCGGTTGGTCATTGATTACAGAAAATTGAATTCAGTGACAATTTCAGACCGATACCCGATCCCGGAGATCAACGAAATACTGGCAAATCTTGGCAAGAGCAAATACTTCTCGGTGGTTGATCTGAAGAGCGGATTCCACCAAATTCCTTTAAGAGCAACTGACATCGAAAAAACAGCATTTGCAATAAATAATGGCAAATACGAGTTCACTCGATTGCCATTTGGGTTGAAGAACGGGCCAACTATCTTCCAACGTGCACTGGGTGACATTTTAAGGGAGCACATAGGTGTTAGGTGCTACGTTTACATAGACGACATAGTAATCTTTGGTGAAAGTGAAGACCAACACCTTGAAAACATCAAGCGAGTGTTCAATACACTTGAGCTGGCTAACATGAAAGTGCAAGTCGATAAGTGTGCTTTCATGAAGAAGTCCGTGGAGTTCCTTGGGTTCATAATATCCGAACACGGGATTAAGACCAATCCCCTAAAAGTCGACGCGATAAATAAACATCCACTCCCTGCCACTCTAAAAGAACTGAGATCATTCTTGGGTCTGGCAGAGTATTATCGTCGATTCATCCGGGACTACTCAAAAATTGCTAATCCACTCACTAGCATACTGAGAGGTGAAGAAGGCAGAGTCTCCAAAAATATGTCCAACAAAATTCGAATTAATCTAGATGAAAGAGCTACGGAAGCGTTTAAAAAAATTAAGGATTCTCTAACTTCGCAGGACGTCCTGCTAGTATATCCAGACTACAGCAAACCTTTCGATCTGACCACCGACGCTTCACAGCATGCCCTGGGCGCGGTACTATCGCAAGACCGCAGGCCGATTACGTTCCTTTCTCGCACTTTGGATAAAACCGAAGAAAATTACGCGGCTAATGAGAAGGAGATGTTGGCCATAATATGGGCCCTTAATTCGCTCAGGAACTTCTTGTATGGATCGCGAAAAGTCAAAATATTCACTGATCATCAGCCCCTTTCTTACGCTCTAAGCCCTAAGAAGACAAACGCGAAAATGAAACGTTGGAAAGCGATATTAGAAGAGTACGATCATGAAATTCATTACAAACCTAGAAAAGAAAACGTCGTGGCCGACGCCCTTTCCAGGCCACCCCAGATGACCGCTGTAAACTCAATATCAACAAGCGCTCATAGCGATGAGAGCTCATCCCAGAATCTGATTCCATCTGTAGAAACTCCCATAAACACTTTTAAGACACAGCTTATGTTCAAAATTTCTGAAGAAACCGGGTATAGACTAGAAAAGCCGTTTCCTAATTATTGGAAGCATACTTTCTTTGAACCTAGTTACAACAGGGAAAAGGTAATAGGTATTCTAAAACGCTATCTAAATCCCAATGTGATCAACGGCATCAAAACAGTTGAGTCAGTGATGGGCCTTATACAGGAACTTTATCCCTTATATTTTAGTAGTTATAAAATACGTTTTACTCAGATTGAAGTTGAAAATGTAACAGATGAAACAAATCAGGAAGAAATCATTATAAAAACTCACAATAGAGCCCATCGTAATGCAAAAGAGAACAAACTTCAAATTATTGAAAATTTCTATTTCCCTAAAATGAATGCCAAAGTCAAGCAGATCGTTAAACAATGTGCAACATGCAAGGAAAATAAGTATGACAGGCACCCTAGCAAACCAAACTTGAAAACAACTCCCATTCCAGAGTATCCCGGTCATATTCTCCATATTGATGTATATTCTACGGAAAAACATTTAATATTGACGGCAATCGACAAGTTCTCGAAGTTTGCGCAAGCCAGGATTTTGAAATCCAAAGCGACTGAGGATGTACGTAAACCGCTAAGAGAGATTTTATTTTTTTACGGTATTCCAAAATGGGTGGTTATCGACGGGGAGAAGGCATTGAATTCAGCATCAATCACATTTATGATGAAGGATCAACTGAATATAAGTCTCTACAGGACTCCTTCCGATAAAAGTGAAGTGAATGGTCAGGTTGAACGGTTTCACTCCACTCTTTCTGAAATTATGAGGTGCCTGAAAAAGGATGGTACCCACAGATCCTTCGAGGAACTGCTAGAACGCTCTGTGTATGAGTACAACTCCTCCATCCACTCAGTTACAGGGAAGAAACCAATTGAGCTGTTTTATGGTAGGATTGTTTCCACTAGTCCCGAACAACTTGAGAAGTCCAGAAAAGACAATATCGAACAGCTTAAGAAAAAACAGGAAAAGGCTCTACAGGTTCACAACAGAGATAGGGAACAAATAAAAACATATACCACCGGCGAGGAAATTTATGTAAAAATAAGTAAACGTAGAGGTTCAAAATTAACTCCAAAATATAAGAAAGAAATTGTGCAGGAAAATAAAGATACATTTGTTATAACTGAGTCAGGTCGAACTATACATAAAAGTCACATTCGAAATTAAACTCTTACAGATTTCTCATCGTGACCGTTGCAGCCGATGTCCAGATATTGGACTATAGCAACTCCCAACTGGTTGTACTGAAAGACGGCATAGCCAAAATACAAAATGGAAATCTGAAGCTCATCCACGTATTCCAGGTCCATCTCTTCCAAGATTTCGCAAGTAGCATTGCAGCCCATGTTGACCAACATATCCCCAGGGAAAGCCCGGCCTTTCCGTTTTTCACACACGAAATTTCCCAGATAAAAACTTTAGTTAGCAAACTGGAACTTAGAAGGAGTAAAAGATCCATAAATTTTCTTGGTACAGCACTTAAATGGGTTGCGGGAAATCCAGATCACGACGATCTGATGTTGCTCAAAGGTAAAATTAACGAACTTTCGGAAAATAGCAATAGACAGGTCTTAATTAACAATAAGTATAACGAACGAATTAACGCAATAACTAACATAACTAATGAAATTCTGAATCAAATACACAAAGAAGGACCATTTCAAAACACTCTAATTTTAAATTTTCAGTACCAAATCAGAATTGTTAAAGAGGAGCTATCTAATATTGTTCAGGCCATTCAGTTAGCAAAATTAAATACAATAGATTCAAATGTTCTAAATGAAAAAGAAATAATGGAAATTGTGAAAGAATTTGACGAAAATCATATTCCGTATTCAAATTACGAAGAGGCCTTAGATCTTGTTAATGTAAAGATTGTACAAAATAAAACTCATCTCTTGTATATAGTTGATGTTCCTATTACAACCAAGGAAACATATGAGAAACTTGTTATTAGGCCAATAAAAAAATATAATATTGTACTAAATGTAGAATATAAATCAATTTTGAAAAATGAAAAGTCTCTGTATGGAATAATATCAAACTGCAAAAATTTAAACAAACTATCTATTTGTAAAACAGTAAATCTTAAGAACATAACAGACGAAAATTGTATTCAAAATTTGCTAGAAAATAGACCATCCACTTGCAAAGCGATCAACAGCCACCACATACCATCGATAGAAGAAATCGCCACGGGTATCATACTGCTAAACAATTTTAACGGAACGGTACGCACCACCCAGGAAACCAGACGGCTACAAGGTACCTTTCTAATCAAGTTTCGAAACGACTCTCTGACAATCAACGGCCAAAAATACATCTCCGAAGAACTGTCTGAGGTGCAAGTCCTTCCTCCCTTACTACAAACCAAATCTGAAATAGAGGGAATCGAAGAAGTCCTTTCTTTGGAAATGTTGAAGGAACTGCACATCAACAATACCGATCAGATAGACTTGATGAAGGATGAGACACTACGTGGGAATTATATCAACTACGGCTTAATACTTACGATATTCGCTCTAACAATCTACCTTAAGTTTTGCCAATTTGGTAAAAAGGACAAAAAGAAAGAAATTTCAATTGTTCCACCGGACCAAATTCTTACCAACATACATACTGTCCAGGGAACGGTCCCTAACATACCCGCAAGGATCCAAAGGCATAGCCTTTACAATCTCCCATACTTTTAATCGAACGAGGACGATCGATCTTTTAGCGGGGAAGAGTTACTATGGACAATGGAAAAAAATAAATATTTAATTCTCTCATAATAGTCAGCGAAACTTAAGATGTCACGTTGCAACGAACGTGCCAGCGGACGTTCAACTAACTGAAAAATGCAATACCACGAATTGTTTTGGCGGATGCGATGCACTTGTCTGGGCATATCGGATTGCAAGTGGCGACGACAAAAAAAACTAAACTTTTAAATTCATTTTGTCTAAATCATTTATTATACGCTCAGTCTGTAATTAACATCTAAACCAAGCAGTTGACTAATAAAAAGTATATTATACAGATTAATTGTGTCTTGTAATTATTTTTTTTGTCACAAACGAGTGTTGGCACATTAACTGATGCAATCAAAAATTAGGAATCGACTATAACGAAACTTTTTCTCCTGTACTTAGATATTCAACTATTAGACTGATCTTTGCACTCGCAGTTGAATACAACTTATATTTGCATCAAATCGACATATCAACAGCATACTTAAATAGTAATTTACAAGATGAAATATATATGTATCAACCCGATCAATTTATTGATCCAATGAACCCCGCAAAGATGTGCAAATTGAAAAAGGCTATATATGGTTTGAAACAATCGGGTCGCGAGTGGAATTCTAAACTAGATCATGTGATTAAAAACTTAGGTTTTACGCGCTGTGAATCGGAACCGTGCGTCTATGTAAAACGAAAAAATGAAACAATAACTATAATTGCAGTCTATGTGGACGACATCATCATAGGATGTTCTTCCGAAAAGGATCTATTTGAAATAAAGTTTAAAATTGGTATAAATTTCGATTATGTGGACAAAGGTGAAATAGACTATTTTCTTGGTTGGGAGATAAAAGAAATCGGGAAGTAATAAAAGTGTCGCAAAAACAATATATTATGAATTTGTTAGATGATTTCGGTATGAAACATGTTAGGAAGTGTAGTACTCCACTGGATCCAGGTCAAAAATTAAAGAAGTGTGACGACTGCATAAACTGTCAAAAGGTGAATCCAAAAGTTTACCAATCATTAATTGGTTCCTTGTTATACGTAGCCATTTCGACCAGACCCGATATAGCGCATGCAGTGAGCAAACTGGCGCAGTTTAATAAGGATCCTCATTCAGATCACCTATCAGCGGCAAAACATGTTTTGAGATATTTGTCAAGTACCATTAATTTTTCACTTATTTTTAGAAAAACTGGGTGTAGGCTTTATGGATATGCAGACGCTGATTGGGCTAGCAGCTGTGACGATCGCCGTTCTTATACTGGACTTGTATTTTTTCTAGCTGGTGCTCCTATAATCTGGGAATCTCGAAAACAAGCAACGGTCGCATTAAGCAGTACAGAAGCTGAATACATGGCGCTTAGTACAGCAGCTAAGGAAATCGTATACCTTCGAAACCTGATTTCCGACATTGGATTCAAAGAATTAGTCGAAGGACCGACCGAATTAAGGGGAGATAATTTGAGTGCGCAAAATCTCGTTAAGAATCCCAAATTCCACGCTAGAAGCAAGCACATTGACACGCGAGTTCATTTTGTACGAGAAATTTATAATAAATCATTGATTCAGCTGCAATACACTTCGGCCGATGAAATGATTGCTGATATTCTGACAAAGATCTTAGCTAAGACAAAACATGAAGCACTTTTAAAATCACTTGGGCGAATTAACTGATTTTTAATAAAATTATATGCAATGTAGTAACGTAATTTTTGAGGGGATGAATTGTTAGTATTAGTACCTTGAATATGATCAAAAATTGCTTCTACTACTACTACTTCATGAACTTACTGTTAACAATATATTACCTAGATTGTCATCAATAAACCAGTCTTAAATCAGCACTCGCCGCGTTTGTATCCGCCGCTTACACTGTCTGCATCCAACATGTTTGATATACATCCAGTTACAGTTATAACTCATTTGCGATTAGAGAGTACATTCATAGAATTGAAATAGTTTTGAAATGAGAAAACGAGCTACTTGCTCGATGTAAAACAGAAGAAAAGTTAAGTTATAAGTTAATTGATTGATTTGTCTTTCGATTTTATATTACCATAATGATTTAAGAAAACAAAAAGAGTTGCTTTCACTTTAGTTTTGATATATTTTTGGCAACTTTATTTTTGTTTTCATATTGGTAGGAAGTTTTACGTGTTATATACACATTTATATAAATAATTCATAAATCTATATTGCTGGTCCACATTTATATACCGAATGAATTGGAAATATTATTATATGGTTTTCGAGGGGGATTTGGCGCCAAATTTCGAATCGGAAGGACTGAATATTGGGTCGATATTGTTAGGATAAATTTGTATTCCGCTAAGAGTTTAAAAATCATTAACAATCGGATTTGTAAGCAGTTCGTTTTCCGTAATGAATAAATCAATTATGTTTTGTTAAATCTGAAATTCTGGCCTTCTTATTGGGCGAAAGCCCAAGAAGTTCTTCTTTTTCAGGGTCCGCGCGTGACCTGGCTGGCCTATGATTAATTAGTGTTTTTTTTCTAGTGAATTTTTCAGCTTTTCTTTAAAGGGAGGGATGCTGGCCATATATATAGAGTAGTTTCAGTGGTTTTTGTTAGATTTCTGAATTTTGGAATTTTTATGGCCAGTATCAGAGGGTGGAGGACCCCAGACCATCGGGGTCAGGGCTCCACTACCATCGGAGGCCCGGGGCTGTCTGCCTCACCCGGGTTCCTCTGAAAAGAGAGGTAGCGCGTTCTCCTTCTCCCATTTTAGATTTTCAATTTTCTGGCTCCGTGCTTTGTCAGGAGCACTGGGTCTGCTTAGTCAGCCTATGTTGCAGAGCCTGGGTGGTTTCCTTTACGGAACTATGCCCCCTTTTGTCCTTGGATATGTTTACATATCAGTTTGCGGCTACGAATTCATGACGGATGAATATTTCGTAGCATCCCGTTTCTTAGAGAGCAAACCATCCCCATTTTTCATGAACCCACCCCAGCCGCAGCGAGCTAGCAAAGCGGCACCCCAGCATCCGTCGGGGTTGGTTAAAGGGTGCTCCGCTTATGCGGACGTGGGGCCTTCACAGCCATTTCTAGGGCACCCTGCTCTCGGGGCAATTCTTTTTTTTTGCTTTGCCTCTTGAATGGCATTAGCCATTCCACTTTTGGACCTTAGCACTCTTGGTTCTGGACTTCGGTCTGGTTCTAAGTTGTGCTAAGGCCATTCCCAATCATCACACATACGCTTCACATAAGACAGCAACAATGGTCCTTCAAGCAGTCCAACGAAAATATAATTCAGAATGTAATCTTTGCAATAGCTTTGTCGATAGCATTAATCAGTGTAATCATTTGGCTTAGTTCACATTTCAAATATTTCAAATCAAGGCCATTTGTACCCCCAATGCCTAACTTATCACTGTCAAATGAAAATGTCGCTGAGGCTGACCCAAGCTGCTGATCATTAACTATTTACAATCAATAATACGTAAATTTACAATCAATAATCTCATTTTAAAAGTAAAGAGTCCACCGTCCTCTTTCCAGGGGGCAGGATATTGGAGATTCAAATCTGTGAAATCTGATTTGAATATATATATTTTGCTTATTTTGCGTCTGGCTTCGTCTTCATTGAACATGGAATATGTTAGCCAAGCATAATCCCATTGCGTTGATGAAAGGTTGAATTTGCTGATATTGCACATGCGATCGTCGCACAAGTGGAGCTTGCAAGACAATCGTGTGTGCACAGTCAGCACATTTGATTGTATGATAAATTGAATTCTCACTCTTGAGTCAGCCACCGAGCCACATGGTTTAAATTAAATACACTAATTTGTTAGATTTTAGTTCAGTGATTGTATATACTTGTACGATATTACAATTAATTGTCTTGTTCAGTGATGTCTTTTAATTGTCCGTTGATAGTCTTTGATTGCCTTGTACGATAACAAACACTAGGTTCCATAAGAGAGGGGATAGAACTCCACCTTGCGGTGTGCCTCTATGGACCTTCCTAGTGATCCGTGACCCCGCCCACTCAGCTGTTATGAGCCTTTGCTTAAGCATATTGCTTATCCAGCTACAAATAGAAGGGTGGGTGTTGGTTGCGTAGAGGCTCTCCATAATGGATGTAGTGTGCACATTATTGAAGGCGCCTTCCATATCTAAAAAAGCTCCCATGGTGTATGTAGGCATGCGAGGGGGGCGAAGAGGAGGACTTGTATTCGGCTACATGGGTCACGACAGAGCTGCTCCGCCGGAGGAGGTAGTAAAACTCACCGCGGAGGCACTGAAAAGAAACGAACTGCTGCTCGTGGGAGCGGATGCGAACGCGCCACACAGTATGAGGCAGCAAGGATATTAACGACAGAGGTGAGTCTCTCGTCAGTTTTATAATCAATTATAACCTAGTGGTAGCAAACCGAGGTAATATTCCAACCTATAGGGGAGCTCGCAGTGAAATTGTGCAAGATATAACTCTGCACAGTGACTCAAACTAGCAGTTAATGGAGAACTGGAGGGTTTCAAGGCCCATCATTCTCTGACCCCTGCTACATCAGTTACTACTTAAAATTCAATGTAGCTCGCAAGTACCGACCGTTTCGCAATCCCAGGAATACCAACTGGGCAACATTTGAACGGGAAGTAACTAATGACCTAGGCTCTCCACCGAGGATTGGGAGTGTGGCTGACTTGGAGGCTGCGGTTAACACAGTCACGGGTAAACTCGTGGAAGCTTTCGCACGGGCGTGTCCCCAGGTCCATCCGAGGCGCAAACCCAAGCCACCCTGATGGAACAGGGACCTAGGTTGTCGCAGAGGACAAGTTCGTTAACTGTTCAAGTTAGCCAAAGCAGCTGACCGCAGTGAATGCTGAGACGAATACAAGGACGTCCTTAAGCTCTATAAATCAGAACTAAAGAAAGGCAAATGGAGCTCCTGCAAAGAACTGTGCGGTAGAATCGAGACCACATCGGAAACGGCGAGACTTAGGAATCTGCTGGCTAAACGCCTTGTCACGCCTAGCCTGGTTTGTAAGCCGGACAAGGAGTGGGCAAGCAGTGGCTCGGAAACGCTGAGGGTCCTCGTAGATACTCACTTCCTGGGCTATCTGGATGAACCCACCCCCTTCACTTGTCAGCAGACGTCTGATCTGCATGACTTCGAAGGCATTGGCGAGGTTGTCACTTGCCTGGGCAATTGACACCTTTAAGCCCCCTTCCAGTCCCCAGGCCCGGATGGGGTTCTACCAAAGTCAGGTATACTCACCGTTCCTTGGCTCATGCAAATTTACAAAGGTTGCCTAGCACTAAGCCATGTGCCTGCAGCCTGGAGGATCGCTGAGGTTGTATTTATACCCAAGGCAGGTAAAATCAACCATGCTTACCCGAAGGACTACAGTCCAAAACGCGTACATAAAATGGAAATCCGTTGAAACGGCCCTCCATAGGATAGTTCTCGAAATAGAAAAGGCACTCCACTACAAAGAATACACCTTGGGAGCTTTTCCAGATATTGAAGGCGCCTTCAATAATGTGCACACTACAGCCATTATGGAGAGCCTCTACGCAACCAACACCCACCCTTCTATTTGTAGCTGGATAAGCAATACGCTTAAGCAAAGGCTCATAACAGCTGAGTGGGCGGGGTCACGGATCACTAGGAAGGTTCATAGAGGGACACCGCAAGGTGGAGCTCTATCCCCTCTCTTATGGAACCTGGTTGTAAATACAATTTTCGATAGGCTGGAACGCAAAGGACTCACGGTTGTGGCCTATGCCGATGACATTGCCATTTTAGTCTCGGGCATCTCATCGAGTATGCTCTGGGGCTGGTTGAGGAATGGGCGAATACCGTGGGTCTCGGCATCAACATTAATAAAACTGATCTTGTACTTTTCACAAGAAAGTACAAAATTCCTGAATTACCTTCAATTAGGTTGAGCGGCGCCAGGTTAAGCCTCAAGCCACAAACTAAGTACTTGGGTCTTATTCTGGACAGCAAACTCACCTGGAAGGCAAATTTGGAGGAGAGAGTAAAGCCTGCTAGCAATGCGATCTACGCCAGCAGGAGAGTACTGGGTAAAACGTGGGGTCTAAGCCCTGCCTTAACGCACTGGATCTATATGGCGATAGCCAGGCCTATCCTTGCTTACGGATGCTTGGTCTGGTACCCAGCAGTGAATAAGACTACCTTTGCTAGCATGGCGAACAGAGTTCAGCGGCTGGCGGCTCTCTGCACCACAGTTGCCTTAGCCTCAACTCCTTCGTCTGCTCTGAATGTCCTGCTTCACCTTCACCCTCCGCTTGACCTCTTTGTCAGGGGAATCGGGACACTACGAGCCACGATCCTTCGGCCACAGCAGAATTGAGCGGGGGTACACAGGTAGCACCGACTACTTGGTCCCCACTCTGTGCTTCGAGCGGGGATATCAGGCGATTGTGGGGGATGGGCAGGAGTGGAATCGGCAAATGCGCGCAGCAACTCTTAGCATCTACACTGACGGCTCCAAAACGTCTGCCGGAGTGGGTGCTGCAACATTTTCCGCAGAAGCATCTATGGAAGCAGCTTTCAGGCTTCCTAATCACTCTAGTATTTTTCAGGCGGAGGTTTTTGTGATACGTAAAGCCGCAGACCTAGCATACGCCAGAGATACCACGAGTGAGGAATTCAACATCTTTACAGACAGTCAAGCGGCGGTTAAAGCTCTGATGTCTTACACATACAAATCGAAGTGTGTACTTGACTACATTCAGGCCCTGAATAGACTGGGCAACAACAGAAGAGTCAGAATTTTCTGGGTTCCTGGTCATAAGGGCATTGAAGGAAACGAGAGGTCAGACGCGTTGGCCAAACACGAGGCTAGCCTTCCGCTGTCAGGATCGGTTGATATTCCTACTCTAATCCAAACAATCAAATACTCAATTGACTCCAATATGATGCAAGTTGCGACGTGCAGATGGCGTGCAACTCAGTCCTGCAAGCTAACCAAAATCATGTGGGGGTCGTACAATTTTGTAGCTACTAAGTACCTATTCGAATTCAAGCGCACTGACAGCCAACGGCTGGTCGGCATCATTACCGGCCACTGTCTTGTAGCAGCGCATGCCATGAAAATGAGACTCGTAACCAGCGACATCTGTAGGAAGTGTCAAGAGCCGGGAGTCTCGGAAACAATCCAACACCTTCTGTGCCACTGCCCGACACTGGGGAGAACCAGGTAGCGCTGCTTCGGTGAGCCCCGGCTGGTGGATCTCACACATGTAGCAGAGCAGACGCCGAAGAACATACTTCAGTTCGCAAAAAAGTCCGGGGCTTTCGATGGCCGTTTGGACTGAACTTTCCTTCTCTGGGTCCATTTATCTGGTATCACTACAGACCAATGGGTCTTTGTGTGATCCTCTGCCAGCCAGTTGAACCTAACCTAGTAATAATAGAATCTTAGTTTACTTTAATATCGGTGAATTCATCGAAAGTTACTGCGGTAGAAAGGTGTTTGGGTTTGCCATCCAAAAAATGTCCAGAGCTTAAAAAATTCAAACAATGTTTACTTATTTTCATTTGCGAAGAAAATACTCAATGCAAGCATTTATTGGAACGAAAATAACAAACAGGCCTAGTGCTAGCAGCCCTTTGCTGGCAAAGAAGCCAAACTTATATCACATCTGCCTAACGTTGAAGTCAACCTGTTCTGCGAATTTTGTACTGCTCTGATGACCGCATTGGAAGTTATAGGAATGAAAAGAAATTTAAGGTTACCATTCGCAAAAGTTTTCAAACTTTCTAGATCTTATTATTTGGTGTTTATTTTCACTATAAGATCACTACGATTTGAAAATTCTAAGCTAAAATCGCTTACTAATTGTATACCACAAAAATACAAAAACATCCATAGCTGGCAGCCCTGTCATTGTATTGATATTGAATTTCTGCTGGATATTAGGTCTGTTCCCGTACCACGATTAATTGCGATTAATCGCGATTAATTGCAATGAAGCTGTTCCCGTACTCCGTTTTACTGAAAACTGAAAATTTCCCCTCTTTCAGTAATTTCAGTAAGGTCTGAGCAATGCCTCCTAGAAGTACGGGCCGTAATGCAGAATGATGACGTCAGAGCAGTAGGCCAAGATGTCGCGAAAAACACACATAGTCTTATGGGGCGTCCGCGGGAAAATGTTAATTGTACGGGTTGTGTTAAAGTGAGTAAAGTGAAAACAAAGTGAGATCTGGGGAACAGTGCTAGTGAACAGCTAAAACACAAAATAGTGCGGTGCGCGCGGTATAATTAGAAAAAATTCGCCACGAAATGTTTATCAGATGTTCTTGGGTTATGTGGTGTTTTGTGTCGATTCACTTTCGATACAATTGACTGACACAAAATGCAAGTTATAACTAAATATTAACACTAAAACGCATCCACGCACAAAAAACTAACGATTTATTCATATTTTAGCTAAAAAAAACCGCAAGTGAAATCTCGGTGTGTGTCGGCACTGCCTCGTGGAAATGTCAAATTCCCTACAGCCATGACGTCACAGCGAGAACGATTACGTAGCCTGACGGCCCGTACTTCTAGAAGGCATTGGTCTGAGCTACTGAAAAATACTGAAAAGTGTCAAACGGAGTAAATATTTTCAAATGTGCGCGGCAAGCAACATATTTTTCGCGTAATGTTGCTATGAAGGTCGAATATATTTGTGGCGATAATTTATTACCGCTTAGGATGACTTTATAATCACTATTGTTGTCCCAAAAACCGAAAGCTGACACTTTCGGTTGTAAATTTTCAGGAAATACAATGAGAGCGTTCCCGTACTTTTCATGAAATTCCCCACCACATGATTCAGGAAAATTCAGTAAAATTCAGTTACTGAAAGTACTGGAACAGACCTATTGCCTACAATCAGTGAGATAGTAGAAATGGAGTGGACATGCCCATAAGATTTACATTGAAGGGGATGGTAGTAATTTTTTAGCTACTCATTGTCAAATCGAGTCAAATCCAAGCAGTTCCCCTCCAATTTGACAATGAGGTCGAAATGGCGTAAAGGCAGCTTTAACATACTTTGTGCGCGAGAGGATTGAAGGGGCCAATGGTGGAAAGCTATACCGTCCGTGTCCAGGGGCTTTTATGATTCAACTACTGTACTAGAAACTATAGGGCAAAGAGCTTTATTTTCCTCAGGAATTTTCCAAATTTAAGACACTAAAATTACCATAGCTGGCAGCTTTGACCGAATTTTTCAACCAAATTTCTACCAAACGTAGTTTAAAGTAAAGTTCAGTGGCTGTGTGAATTTCGTCAAAATCGAACGACTGAATCAGAATTTATAGGGCCAAAAGCAATTACTTTTCTTAGTAATTTTTCAAAATGGCACCACTGGCACAAAATTGCTCGCATTTCAAAATCACTTCTGTCAGACCTGGTCCTACCTAAGATCAATACATTCTGTGAATTTCAACTAATTTTGATTATCGGATCGTGAGTTTCCGGGAACAGAAGTTTTTGATGTTAAAAATAAAGAAAAATTGGGAAAGGGCTACCAGGCGTGCCCGTTGTGATATTTCAAATTTTTTACTTTGGCTATAGACACAAAGCATAAGACTTGTTTATGAGTGGCTTTTTTTCCAAAAAGCGATAATTTTTTAGGAGATTCGATGATTTAAAGGTTTTCACTTTGAACGCCTTCCCTTGCTACAGGGTTGCCAACATGCACATTAAAAGCTACACAAATTGACAACTAAATATTACCAATATGCTCTGAAAGTTTCATAATAACTTAATAGCTCTATCAAAAGTTATCGTAATTTAAAAATTTTCAAATTTTCCCGCTCTCTTTTTAGGCACCTAGCGCACACATGGGGTTAAAAATTCCAAAACATTATCCGATTCACATACGAAACACGTTAAAAATTTATTTTATTAACGTAATTTTTACAAAAATTATTTGTGAACGGAAAAATAGGTATATTGAAAATATTACTAAAATGGCCACCGGCGCCAATAATTGGCATTTAGTGAAACCTGGACCTATTCTGCATATACATTAATGTATTCTGAAAGTTTCAGCTGAATCGGATGGCGCGTTCCCGAGAAATAGTCACTGAATTTTTTTGATGATATATATCTATATATGGAAATATGAATTTTTTGCCAAATCTATTTTAATACTAATGTTCTTCGAACATTAGTAATAAAATCCATTATTTTACGTAGGGAGTGCAGCGCAGAGAGAAGAGCCCTACTGCACCATCAGCATTAATATAGGTTTTTAAACATTAAAACTTTATTTGCGAAAACACAAGCGAACAGCTCAGCAGATTTATTCAAATGTACTTGAATTTTCTGAAAATAGCATGGGACATGTCATGAATAAATAATATATAATGGTAATATTAAACAATACATAATAGTGATACACAATAATAATACAGAATTATAAAATAAAATTATTATATATAAGAGTAATATAAAATATTAATGTACAATAACTTATATTTGAAGAAACAAAGCAATGCATTATTGACTGGGTTGTTGCAGGGCAAAATATTTATTTTTTTACGTGAATTAAATTTTCCGCGGTATATCATTGTCTTCATCACGGACTATATTTGCTTGGTCATATAATATCATAAACTATGGGGACGAAAAAAAAAACGTGGTAATGATTATACTAATTCACCCGAAATTTTAAATAGACAAAAATTATATATTTTTAAATGCCACATCTTACTTTTGACCCCAAGAAAAAATGAAAAATTGAAATCGAATACGCTTTTGGTTTGTCCACTTGCCGTTAGTCGCGGGGTATATTGGTGAAAAGTGATACCGTCAATGAGCCGGTTTAGACGAGCGGTTTTTTGCTGGATCCAGCACGAGCTTTTAGGAAAGAGAAGTGAAGGACGGAACGGAACAGCGAGCACGAGTGATATAGTTGGCCATCGAGCACGGCAGCGATTTTCTGACATTTTCTTAGAAATAATTTGAGGCTCCGGCATTGCTACGAACATAAAAAACTGTGTGCTAGCACAGCAAGAAATCGCTCGACAAAACTTGCAAACGGCATCGGCCAGCAAACTCTGTGCTGGTAAAGCACAAAATCGCTCGTCTAAACGGGCTCAATGTCGACTCCACTTTATACTATCTCAGTGGAATCAAATCAGAATAATGTGTGACAGAAGGTCTGTTTCCGTACTTGAATCCATTATAATATATTCAAATAGATTCGCAGCAAGTCGTTTCCGTACTTTTGCTGCAAGCCAAATTTTGCAGCAAAAAGAAGCCGGCTGCCAAATTCTGTTACTGCTGCATTTTGCTGAAAGTACGGAAACAGACCTAGAACTAAAGAATTTACTGACATAGCTCACTGTGACTCTCTTTTCCGTCAAGCATCTTCACGAAGACAGAGTTTGTCAAAGGCCATAGATCAAACCATTCAAGTGCTATCATAGAGTCACGGTTAAATCAGTTGAATTGAAGATTATCCCGCATCACTGCTTCAATTAACAAAATGGCAAAATGGTACATAGCTACAGATCATAAAAAAATTGGTATTGAGGTAATATGCTCTTATATTATTGCTAATGAATATTCCGACGAACTTGAACGCAAATATACCCGATGGCTGAATGCTATCCGTGACAAGGGGCATATTTTAGACTTCATCACGCCACATGACATCGAAGATATTATCACGAACACAACTGCAAAACTCAATTCCAATTTGTATATAGCGAAAGCTCCTCGGTTCCAGCTACAAGTAGAACTAAAATCAAACGAAATCCAACTATATGGCTATCTGAATATCCTAGAGAAACCATTTTTTGAGCTGGTTCCCACAAATAGTACAAAACAACACATTTTTAATAGCAGCTTTAAACTATTCAACATTGGCGATCGATTTTAATGGCCATGTCTATTTCGCTTTAAGGAAAGAAGAATTGGAAGCTTGCACCCTTAGTAAGTATCATATTTACTTCTGCACACCAACCATTGTACATAACATGGACAGCAGCCCATCCTGCATTGTGGATGAAATTTATGGACGCCATTCAACGAAAGGTTGTGACGTTAAACATCTTCAGCTAGCTGGTACTGTGTGGAAGGCCCTTATAATGAAAAACACTTGGCTATACATCTCAACTCAGCCGCATGTCGTAGCTTTGATCTGGAAAGGGATGAGAAGAGAGATTATGCTGAACACCACCGGAATTATACATCTCCAAGATAGCTGTTTGTTAAAGACAAAAGAAATCACGCTGAAATCAACAATCGACGAGCAATTCACCGTTATTTCCAGTCACTTTAAGGAAACTCCTTTCATACTACCAATCAATACTACGAAAACGCTTCGGATCCTGCAACACGGTATGATTATATAACCAAATGAGCAAATCATCGATTATACAACTTTCCCAGAACTATCGCCGAAGACCACGTTTCACAGACTGCTGAACGAACATTCGATCACTTCTACAACAAGTATTCTCATTTCGGTCATTTTGGCAGTTTGCTTAGTCAAAACCTGGACAACGATTAAGCCAATCATCAGCAGGACGGGATGCAACACCGGTAGGGCATCTGCTCGCGAAGAATCCATGCAGCTAACTCCCAACATCAATTCGAAGACGCTTTGATCAAGCATGAACATCTGCCGGCTCCCAGCATGTTCCAACCGGAACGAATTACTCTCAGCAACGACAACAACTCTAATTTAGGCGACTCCAGCATGTTCCAACCGGAACAATCTCTACCATAACAAACCATAACAATAAAAACAATTCTGACGTAAATTTAGTCATTGTTTGTTATTGTAATCAGCATTTTTATGAACTATGAATTATTCCAAGTGAGGCAAATTGTCTAGCATTTTTTAGTTACATTCTTTATAACCATTTTTGTTGTGATATGTAAATCAGCAGTTTTAACATCGATTGATTGAAGCTAGAATCGTGCCAATATTTGCACCAGCATATTTTGTTTTCATTTACCTGTAAGTTATGTCAGCATAAAATTGTAATAAGTTGTAAGTTATTTTTATGAATGAACGAGTTCGGTTTGAACAGCAGTCCGAGCGGGTTTTCACTAATCACTATACTTAACTCAACACACTGTTGAGTTTTGTACATTGAGTTTTAAGCATAAGCGCATTGCATCCTCTAGATCAGGGTATCTTTGTGGTGGTTTGTAAAGTGTAGTGTAGTTTAAGAATCAGTGTATTGGTATATTGCTGGTAAGTTTCAGTGTAGTAGGAAATTTTGAATGAGTCTCTTTGTTTTATCGGGTTTCCAGTGAGGTAATTTTAGGTATTTCTTCCTACAGTGGAAGCTTGATTGGCTATGTAGTTGGGGTTCTGCTGTCTTTTACTTCTCTTTGGAGGTTATTTAGGAGGCAGGCCTCATGGAAGATAACGTGGTGGATGGCTTTTCTAAGCCGAAATTAACAAGAAAAAATGAATGAAGATAGAGGTGGTATGATCACAAAGGCAACGGTTAGGCAGATTGATTTGGATGAACACTCTGCGGTTACTGTACCGCATGGTTCGGGGCTTGTAAGTAGCATTGGAGACATCAATACATTAGTGAGAGGCGCCAACTTGATGGACTGTCCCTGTTGCTATGGAAGATAACGATGTCAAGATGCCATCAAATATAAACAATGGGCACTTAGGAACAGTAATCGGTATTTGGAAAATATTACAAAATATATTTTCGGAGATAGTTGCAAGAGTAGAGACTGATGCTACTAAGATTAGCCTGAATATGATTTTTTATGCCTTAACTAAATGTAATAAAGTCAAGAATATTGATCAAATTTTTAACAATGGTTATCAATGGGATCAATTTCAAAACAGCGGCTGATGAAAACGATCTTCTCAGCAACAAAATACTAGAGGACAATAGTTTGAAGGCATACATTCCGAATAACTTTATCTTTAGATATAGTGTAGTTCGAACTATTCCCCTTGATTTTGAGGTAAAGCTGTTGTAATATGTATGGTAATAGAATAGATAAGGTCAAAATTAAGGCTGCAGAGAGGTACTGAATGAGAGATAGAAATAACCCCAATATGTTCATTCCGTTATACTCTCTGAAGGTTGTGTTCGAAGGAGAAAATCTCCCAGATTGAATTAAGATTGAGTATCTCAGATTCAAATTGGATGCGGAAGGTTGGGACACACTGTCAAATTCTGCAAGGCATCGGACAACATATGTTTGAAATGTGGGGAATCTAATTGCGAGAGGGGTGTAATACCATAATATGCGTTCTGTGTAATTCAAAAGAACACTCAGCATCAGACAGGAATTGTCATAAGTAGAAAGATGAGACAATGATATTAGAAATGGCGGCAAAAAAAATGTATCATACTTTGAGGCTAGGCAGTTAGTTTCGGATTTTAGTAGGTTCTCCCTTCTAGATGAGGAGAAGCTTAGCTCTTTTTCTTTACTAAAGGCAGGGAGCAATGAACCTACAAGAAATCCACAGAGACAAATTAATAAAGTATTTACTAAAATTATGTATTCGACTGTCCTTAGGACAAGTGAAAGTAAGGAAGTCAATATTCCTGTGGGAAGTTTTCCCCGGAAAGTAAGACCAATCCCGGTCCATGATAACCCAGTGTATAAGGTAACAAGTGAATTGGAAAGATTTTTGAATTAACTATCAAGTAATCATAAAGTAGAAAATCTCATCCAAAAGTAGTCGGCTATTCTAGAAAGTTTTTTTGGAATATTTATTGAGAGTGTTGACAATGAACATAAGCCTGACACGTTAATAAATTCTACTGAAATTAATCCAACAGAGCATTCAGGGTCTATTTAAAAATAAAGTTAGTTCAGAATTTTTTCTGAAAAATGGCTAATATAATTCAGTAATCATCTCAGCGACACTCATCTCTGTTAAGAAGAATAAGTTTAATCCCATAAGTGAATTCAATATAGTGTCTACAAGTAGAATGGACAGTTAAGGTGGGGGGTCTGTCTACATGTTGTATGCAATTTGAAATTTCAGGGGAATAAATTCGACTTGATCTTGGAAGTGGTACCAAAGGTTATCAAATATTTTTCTGTTAGAAATATACCAATACAGAGATATGTTTCAAATTTTCAATCATAATAGTTGAGTAGAATCAATTTTGGTCATACGCAATAGAGGACACGTCACTGAATTATATAGTTTTCTAGTTACAGCAAAAGTAGATATATAAGTTCAAATAAGCAATTTAGCAAGATATCTTTTCCAATCAAAATTCTTATATAGCATCAATGCCTCCTAGAAGTACGGGCCGTCAGGCTACGTAATCGTTTTAGCTATGTCGTCAATTTGGGCAGACATTTTATTTCCATCTGGCAGTGCCAATATACACCGAGATTTTACGTGCGGATTTTTGGCTATAATATGAATAAAACGTTAGTTTTTTGTGCGTGGACGCGTTATAATAATAATATTTAGCCATAACTTGCATTTTGTATCAATTAATTGTATCGACAGTAAATCGACACGAAACGTCACATGACACCAGCCGATAAACATTTCGTAGCGAATTTCCCCAATTATACCGCACGCACCGCATTAATTTTAGCTGTTCATTAGCACTGTTCTGCACATCTCACTTTATTTCCATTTCACTCACTTGAACACAACCTGTACAATTAACACAATTAACATTTTCCCGCGGACGTCCCATAAGACCGCGTGTTTTTCGCGACACTTTGACAGTCTAGTGGGACGTCATTATTCTGCATTACGGCCCGTACTTCTAGGAGGCATTGATAGCATATAATTTAGTTTTGTTATTCTCATAGCGCATATTGGTTGATATTTTCAGTCATTTTATGCTGTAACTAATCACTAATGTATATTTTTCCTAGTATTAAGATTATTTAATAAGGTCAACCCTACACTATGGAGGTACCGAATCCCGATAGCTGATACAGATCGTTAAAAGCCAACCCAATCTTCGTCATACAGGATTCAGTATAGGGAAAAACAAATGATATAAATTCGGCAAGGCCCATCGTTATTTCAAATCTAAAATGAATACTATTCACAGACTATTTGGGATACTCTTAAGGGATGCTTTATCTTTATGCATTACGGGCTGCTTCATCCATTTCCTGCAAGATATGTAGAATTTCTTCTCCGCGTCTCTGTTTTATAAAAGACATCATTGATCGCCGCTCCTTTTCTTCTTCAGTTTCTTTCAAATAGATGCGTATTTTCTCGTCTTTTGCTGGATCTTGAACTGCAGCACTAAAAAAATTCAATTTTCACTGGGAAATGTACAATCCATTTTCAATAATTACTATACAGCAGCGCATATAATCGTTCCGACGATTAGGATCCCACCAGCAAAATAATTGCGGAATCTGTACGCCGGTGTACCTTTTAGTCTTCTAGGCTTTCCGATGGCCATCAAACCCGGCAAGTTAAACTCACAGAAAGGCACTTTGCCTGAATGTGCTCAATATGGAAAAATTCAGTATTGTAAAATCGGTAAAATCTTGGCCGGACCTAGGCCAAAGATGCAGAAGAGGTGGAAGGAAAATAAGGGTGGTTCCCGTGCATCACCAGCTTATAGGTTTGTTCCCAAACTACGTACTCTCAGTTACTTAATTTTCCTCAATAATAGGCATAGACATATAAAGAATGGACACGCAATGATAATCCATGAACCCGTACGTGAATGAAGCATTTTTACTACATATGCAACTTACTCTCTGCAAAAAAGCTTTCCCCTCAATGCCGCACACCATACCCCATGAATCAAATGCTTCAAATACATATTGGCCCAAGCTAAACCATCTCGGGTTGGGCCACCCAATGCCTTCTAGAAGTACGGGCCGTCAGGCTACGTAATCGTTCTCGCCGTGACGTCATGAGTTTAGGAAATTTGACATTTCCACGAGGCAGTGCCGATGTACACGGAGATTTCACTTGCGGTTTTTTGGTTAAAATATGAATAAAACGTTAGTTTTTTGTGCGTAGACGCGTTATAATAATAATATTTAGTCATAACGTACACTTTGTACCAATTAATTGTATCGCGACAGTAAATCGACCCGAACCACCACATAACCTAACACCAACCGATAAACTTTTCGTAGCGAATTTTCCACATTATACCGCACGCACCGCATTAATTTGTGTTTTAGCTGTTCACTAGCACTGTTCTGCATAAACCACTTTAGTTTTTATTTCACTCACTTTACCACAACCCGTACAATTAACATTTTCCCGCGGACGTCCCATAAGACTACGTGTGTTTTTCGCGACATTTGTCCCGATGCTCTGACGTCATCATTCTGCATTACGGCCCGTACATCTAGAAGGCATTGGGCCACCACAGGACATATGCTACTGTCCACACCATGGCCGGAGCTGGTGAGCTTCAGTTGTCTATTGTCAGCCTGTCAAATCCGTATGGTTGGTGCATGTTGGTGCCCAAATCCCACTCAGATCGGAATGCAGGCCAATATCGACTAATCGTAGCCATCTCACACCAAGGGGGTATACACATATTGGCCATAGGCTCTGTTGGTTTAGCTAGGGCCAATATGTATTTCCTACAAAAGAACTATAAGATTACGACACGCGCATGTCTCTCTCAGCTCGCTGCTTGTGCGTGACGTCACCGGGAGAGTTCGGTTCATGAATGAACGCATTAAATTGTGATGGATTACAAATAAATGCATGAAAAATTGTTTAAGGTTTTCTTTTGCAGCATTGTTTTAACATTAGGTGCGTTTTTTTGCTCCGATGCAGTGCAGAGTGTGTGTGTGTGTGTGTGTGTGAGTTGGGGGAGAGGCGCATTGGCGCTTCTAAGCACTCAGGCCAAAGGACCCATTGTACTCATTTCCCCCTGCCTACCATAGTTTCCCAGGCCTCTTGATAAAGTCTAGGATCACTGATAGGGGAAAAGAGGCTATCGTCTGCATGCGTGCAACATCCCAGCCAAAGCATTGATATCTGAGGCGCGCAAACACTGGGCATTCACAGAGGAAATGCTCCGCAGAGTCAGCCTCTTCTAGACAGGATGAACAGAGGTCATCCTGTGCAACACCTATTCGGTACATATGTCCTCCTAGGCAGTTGTGTCCAGTCAGAATACCCACCATGGCCCTGCAAACTTTCCTGCTCTTATTGAGCAAGAATCCCGCAGTCACATGGTTGGGTTCTGAAAGGAATACCTTCGTGTGCCTGGCCACACCGGTAGCCGTCCATCTATCTTTGTGAGCATCATCTACCCACTTTCGAATAATGGCACGTGCAGATGCGGTCGGCACACCCAAGGCGGGTTCAAGGCCCCGTAGCGGAAGTTCCGAACCTTGCTTCGCAATGACGTCAGCAATTTCATTCCCCTCAACACCACAGTGCCCCGGTACCCAGAGCAGATGCACCCTATTGCATCTGGCAACAGAGTTCAATCGTGCTCTGCACTCTTGGACAATGTTCGAGTTTGTCAGGGGTCTACGCAGCGCCATCAGTGCAGCTTGACTGTCACTGCAAATAGCAATGCTCTTTCCCCTCCATCTTTCCTCAATTGCCCAACAGGCAGCTCTCAGGATAGCAAACATTTCTGCTTGAAAAACCGAAGCGTGCTCTCCAAGAGAGAAAGCCCATCTGCCATTCGATGAATGTAGACAGACACCAGCTCCAGATCTACTATCTGACCTCGAGCCGTCCGTGAAGAAGATCTCCGAATATCCCCTCGTACACAGATCCGGATCATCCCAGTTACTTCTGCTTAAGAGGATTACTTCGTACCTTCTTCTGAAGTCGAGGAAGGGCACCCGAGCGTCCGAAGGCATCGCGAGAATCGGAGAGATCTCACACATCGACCTCCTAATAGAGCAGTGCCCCACATCGTCTTCACCTACCCATAAGCCAAGCTGAGCTAGTCTATGGGCAGAGCTCATCGCCACACTCTGAACTTGAATGTCGAGAGGAGGCAGATTGAGAAGCGCATCAAGGGCCGCACCCGGAGTAGTGCTCATGGCACCACAGATACCCAGGCACACCGTCCTTTGCAGCGTGGCTAACTTTTTCCGAGCATACAATTGCCTCACGATAGTCCACCACACCACCGATGCGTACGTGAACATCGGCCTAATTATTGCTGTGTAGATCCACATCACTACACGAGGCTTTAGACCCCATGTGGTAGCAAAAGCTCTCTTGCACTGCCCGAAAGCTTTTATAGCACGAGTAAGCTTCACTT
The DNA here is from genome assembly GCA_947369275.1 of Nemotelus nigrinus. Classification (NCBI taxonomy): domain Eukaryota; kingdom Metazoa; phylum Arthropoda; class Insecta; order Diptera; family Stratiomyidae; genus Nemotelus; species Nemotelus nigrinus. The sequence goes on along the minus strand of OX376372.1, from coordinate 90,222,295 downwards.
CCACATGTTTCTTCCAGAGAAGTTTTTTGTCCAAGATTACTCCAAGATATTTGACTTCATCTGAAAGTTGAAGTGTTACACCCTTCATGATTGGAAGCACTAGTCCTCTCAGTTTTCTTTTCCTGGTAAACAAAACAAGTTTTGTCTTACCAGGATTCACTGTTAAGCCGTGCCTCGAACACCAGCTGCCAATCAGATCCAATGCACGCTGTGTATTTCTACATACCACATTCAGATCTTTACCGACAGCCAGTGCGGCCACGTCATCAGCATAAGCTTGTGTGTGCAGCCTTTCTTGTTGCAGTTCGTTAAGCAGGGAGTCGACTAGCATACTCCACAGGAGCGGTGATAGGACGCCCCCTTGAGGGCATCCATTTGTCGCCTCTGTTCTTAAGTAGCAATCGGATCCAGCTTCCGCCAGCAACCATCTCTGCGTCAGCATGGCATGAATCCACCTAACTAAGACATCATCCACGCCATGCACTTTCGCAGCATCACATAGTTCCACGAAGGGCGCGCAATCAAAGGCCCCTTCAATGTCCACAAACACCCCCAACGCATACTCACCATTGGAGATCGCTCCCTCAACTCTGGCCACCAAAGAATGAAGGGCCGACTCGCATGATTTTCCTCGCTGGTACGCATGTTGCTCATCATTCAAAGGGTTAAACCTAAGCGCCGTAGTACGTATGTGTCGTTCGACAAGTCTCTCTAGGCATTTCAACATAAACGAAGTTAAGCTGATCGGTCTAAAGTTCCTTGGATCGGAATAGTCATCTCTCCCCGGTTTAGGTATAAAAACTACCTTAACCTCTCGCCAAGGTGATGGAACATACCCCAAGGAAAGGCATGCCCAGAAGATTTCTCTCAGGTCTGCCCCCAAGTGGTCAATTCCCTCCCTAAGCATAACCGGATAGATACCATCCAGGCCCGGCGATTTGAAATTTTCAAAAGACATGATTGCATCCCTGACCTTTTCACTAGTGACCACAGATCTAGTTGTGTACCAGCACTTCCTACTGCTGCGAAGAGCAGGGATTTCGGTCACAGGCGCATTTGCCTTCTGCGACTCAATCACCGGGGCTCCCGGGAAGTGAGTCCCAAGTAAAGTCTGCAAAGACTCCTTTTTGGACTTGGTAAAATCACCATCCGAGCGTTTTAGAGAGTCTAGCTTCGCTGATTGATCCTTCTCTAGGACTTTGCAAAGCCTAGACGTCTCCCGTGCGCCTTCCAGTCTTTCACAGTAAGATCTAAATGATTCCCTCTTAGAGGTCCTTACCAGCTTCTTATACGTTCTCTGCAAAGATCTGTAGGCGATCCAGTCATCCTCGTTGTTGCTTTTACAAGCTCTGTTGAGAATTTTCCTGGTACCTTTCCTTAGCTTCTGTAGTTCCCGATTCCACCAGGGAACCGTCTTGCCACATCTGCTCTTACTGATCGAGCAGGCCTCTTCATAGCTACTCATTAGGTCTCTATTCAGAGTGCTCAACCGGGATTCTATTGACTTTGGCGATTTTATCCTACCACTAGGACGCGCTCTGTCTGCAAGAAGCCGATTGAACGTAGGCCAATCAGTGTTTCTTGGGTTTCTTCTTTCCACCACGGGTGTTAGATCCGTGGCTAAAGAGAACACCAAGTAGCGATGATCAGAGAGTGAATCCTCATCTGATACATTCCATCCAGTCATTGATCCAACTATTCCAGCTGAACATAGCGATACATCAATGACCGCCCTTCTGTTTGGGGTGACAAATGTGGGAGTAGTCCCAGTGTTTAAAATCATCAGCCCGGCAGAGTACAACTATGCCGGAAAAACAACGATCTAGTATAAAACAGCAGTGTATTCGCTAAACCTGACATAGGTTGCTATATTCGCTGTGGTCCCACAAAACAGCTGAAAAAAAGGGAGAAAATAACGAGTATACACTACCACAATCGATAGAAAATAGAAAAAAAAACTAACAGAAAATTAATTCTTTTAACTCTCTACACATTATGAGGGCCTTTTCTAATTTCTTAACTACCAAAACATTCAACATAACCATGAAAAACCGAAAGCCACCTCACAGAAAAAAATACAACTTCTCATGAGCTTTTCTATTTTCTATCAGCACATTCTACACTTCAACACGTGAACTACAAATGACGCATAGAATTTCTGTACTAGTGAATTCACTGGTGTAGGAGTGTTGTTGTTTTCAATGCGTCTACTCTACTCTCCGCTGGATAGAGGAGCAAAAAAACGTGCCTATTATAAACTATCAATAAGCTTATTTAGATCATACAGCCCCTGGACACGGACGGTATAACTTTCCACCAATAGCCCGCGCGACCGATTGCGAATGGGCAAACCAAAGACGTATGAGATTTCTATTTTTCATTTTCTTGTGGGGGCATAGGAAAAGACGCGGCATTTCGAAATATTTACTGTCTATTGAAAAATTCGATTGGTATATTTTAATTGCAGCGACTTATTTTAGCTTAGATTTCCATAAAGAAATACAATCGTTGCTTCAAATATTATATGGCAAAGCAAATATAGTGCAGGTAATAGTGTATCGCAGGAAAGTGGAGTCATTGTATACATATATGCAAATACTTACATATATGCAAAACAATACTATTCATATCTGCAAAACACTCAATTGTACCATACATGGAAATTTTTTTAAAAAAAAGTGATTATCACATAAATAGTTAGGCATTTCACTGAAGTATATTAAATAAAGCAAATGTATTATAGTTGGAGAATTTCCTTAAGCAAACTGATATAGCAAATATAACTGAGAGCGCAAGTAATTTTTTATGGTCTGAGTTTAATGGATATTTACTTTGTAGTTATCAGGGTGAAGCGATCAGTACCGCAAATCACATTGTCTCTTATAAACGAATTAAAACACTGTACCGAACAAGAGCCTCCCTCTTTCTTTTACAACCGGACTTGGGACACGGCTTTGGCGAAATTACGGCTCTCGTCCTGTTTATATACATATATACATATATATATATATATATATATATATATATATATATATATATATATATATATATATATATATATATATATATATATATATATATATATATATATATATATATATATATATATATATATATATATATATATATATATATATATATATATATATATATATATATACTGAAGAAAACTCAAAACTACTGTCTGCTGCACCTCGCGTAGGGTCGTTGATAGGAGAAGACTGTTGAAATTAAACAATACACTATTATTGGCGGACAATGTGAATATCAAAATGTATCAAAATATTACTTACTGCAGCAGGCTCAAAACTGATGTCTGCGGCGCCTGACACAGGGTCGTTGATAGGATAAGCCTGTGAAAATGAAATAAAACACTGTTATTTGCGGTCAATATGAATTCAACCATACTTTGCAAATGCTAAATATATATATATATATATATATATATATATATATATATATATATATATATATATATATATATATATATAAATATATATATATATATATATAAATATATATATATATATATATATATATATATATATATATATATATATATATATATATATATAAATATATATATATATATATATATATATATATATATATATATATATATATATATATATATATATATATATATATATATATATATATATATATATAAGTACACTGTAGAAGAAATGCAGGAAATGTTCTTTGATGAATCTCGAATTATCGTGGAGTCTGAACGAGAAAGGTTCGAAAACAAAACAAGTGTTGGCGTTGCTAATATTAGTTTGCTCTCAGGTTGATGAAAGGTTGGAAACCACGTAGACTCGGGGGTGGTTTTGGCGGGAAAAAAGAATCTGGCCAACTACGTTTTGGCGGCACAGCCCAACCATTTCAAAAACTCCTAGATCTGACGAGTAGAAATATTCGTTCAAACGAAAAGCATAAAATATATTAACGGTTTAGAATTAGTCCAGTAATTTTACTATAGAGATTTTTACTTTAATTTATTTCGTCAGCGACCTAGTATTAAATGATTCTTAACTCAACAATTGTTTCTGCTTGAGTCTTCCTCTTGTAATTGGAGCACAATGTTGATTGACCGAATAATGTCCATGGCCCAAAGGCAGGGACAAGCGCAATGTAATGTCGGAACGAATAGGAAATACGAAATAATAGTTTAAGTAGTCCTTAGTGAATGTGAAACATAAAAAAATATATCAAAAAGAATTTTAAAAAATCCACAAAATTTTTATGAATTGTTTCCTGAGCGACTCCATTTTTACACTATTTTTTGCGGCTGTTTTCATTTCCTTATATCTCACTCTTCTCAGGGATATCTCCAAATCCAGCATTTTCTCAGAACGAATTGGAATGCCATCCTGACATGAGTAATGTACTGTCACTCCTTAAGCTCATCTTCACTTTTCATGCTATAGATCATAGTGTCTTATGTATTGTAATTCGGACCAAATGTCAGGCATATTAAACATCCCTTCAGTACGCTTTCATGGAATTTAAACGATCGTCACCAGCCACGTATGCTGTTGATAAAATGCAAGTAATACTCTGTGGTGAAGCCTCGTGGTGCTCGATCGCGAAATCGGAAACATTAGGGACGCTTGTATCGATATAACAACTTGATTTCAGGTAAGTGCCGAGTTGGTAGCTATGTCGACTCGAAGGATACTTCGGCGAAACTGCGCTTTGGCGGCAGAACACGGACATTCCAAAAAAAGCTCTGACCGAACACTCCTATGTGCCCCAATCACAGACATAAAATAAATTAATAATTTATTTTTCAATTTGGAAACAATGGATCAAAAATACAAAAACTTTAACATATTTTAATTATATCTTGCTTCTGTACAGCTATCCCGATTTTATGGAAATTTTTATTTATTGTTCTACTAAATCAATTGAGAGTCGAAATTATTGCAGAACCGCAGCATTGGCAACAACACTTGGATTGTTCACTACCTCACCCAGGCTATCTAAAACTTCCTTGCGATAATCGTCGAAATCGCCATCGATCTGAATATCAAAATAAATTTCGTCAGTTTCACTTAAAGTGTTGATGGCGGTTTTCCTTACCTCGTTAATAGTTTGGTCTTCGATTACGTATAGCGAACAGTTTGTTTCGCGAATTAATCGTTCATCGTGAGAAACGATCACTACACCGCCTTCGTATTCGTTTATAGCTTCTTCTAAGGCGTCAATTGATTCAATATCTAGTCCTGGGAAGGAACATAATGTCAGAAGAAAAGTTTTTTCAAGATGCCGGATTGCTTACCAGAATTAACACATCTGGTCCACTCAGACACAGCTCGGCCAGCGCTACTCTTGCTTTTTGTCCACCAGACAAATCCTTCATTTTGATTATATGAGCATGACTGGCCAGACCGAACGATCCAAGAGCCTTCCGTGCCTTCTCGTGCTGCAAATCGAATAGCCGCTGCAGGTACTCGGCAGGAGTCTCTTCCGCAGTCAAATGCTCACCGGAATGCTGGTCGAAACGTCCAATTCTCAAACGATGATTTTTCCTAACTTCACCTTTAACCGGCTACAAATCTCCAACAAGTAGCTTCAAAAACGTTGATTTCCCAACACCGTTGGGACCAACAATAGCCACGCGACTGCTCAAGTCGATACCAAATTCGCAATTGATGAATAGAGACGGTTGACCCGGAAAATTGAAGTAAACACCTGTAAAGTAGTGTTTGTGGGAGGGTTTAATTTTGTGTCTGCTGTAGATGCCTTACCGTGTAAGCCCAAGATCGGAGGTTGCAATTGCGATGGTTCTGGAAACCGGAATTTCACGATGTATTCCTTTGGTCGAGCCAGTAGCTCTGTTGGACCTTCATCCTCTTCATTCTTCGTTGCCTTACCCTTGTTTTTCTCCTGTTTTCGCATAATAGTTTCCTTATGTTTCTTTTCCTAAAATAGGAGTAAGTGATTGCAAGTTATCATATAAACATCCCTTTAAAGTAGATTTCATATATTCGGGACGAAAAACACTGTTACTTGGAAGCGTCCACTTACCGCCGCTTTTTTCGATTGCCCATGAGCCTTCAATTCTTTCAGTCTCTTCTCTTGTTTTTCATACTCCTTAATCATTTCTTTCCGTTTTTGTACATACATTTTTTTAAACATGGAGTAGTTTCCTTTGTAGTAGTATAATTTCTTGGTATCTAAATGAATGATTTCGTTACAAACATTATCCAAGAAACTTTGATCGTGAGAAACGATGAGTAAAGTTTTTTTCCAGCCTTGCAAGTAGCTAAATTGGTATAAACAATTAGTTTAATGATTTTCTTCTTCTGCAAAAACATACTTATCAAGCCAAATTACAGCGTTCAAATCCAAGTGATTAGTAGGTTCATCCAGCATGAGCAAAGTGGGTTCCATGTACAATGCACGAGCTAGCGACACACGCATCCTGACACAGGGTCGTTGATAGGATATATTGATATATCATATTCGGCTATACAATTAGTATGCGGATTTGTATTCGGCTGCTAGCGTGCCGATAAAAGAATCTGAATATATATCCAAACAAAAATAATAAATATATATCCAAACAAAAACTTACCGAACTATCCATACGAGCACTCGTTACCTCAGTAGCTGAGTTTCTTCTGGTTTCAATGTTCTGAAAGTGGCAATTTTATAAATTAAATTTAAGCTCAAGGAAAACGTTATAATTACTTACGCGTGAATTCCCTTCAACCGCGATAGGAACTGCATTAGCAGTGAGAGTTGTCCGGTTACCTAGTCGAATGAAGCACTCGGTTTTAAAATGCTCCGAACAAATCACAGTTTTTTTACTTAGATGCAGTTCCGGCAAACCCAAGGCGCTTTTCCACACACATTGCTGGAGCTCGTTTTTCGGAAATCTAAAAAATATTGACGGCAAAGTTAGTTTTATATCATCTTGCCCCAAAGTTCTCAACATTTGCAACGCCTTTGATACGAAAGAGCACAAAGTGTCATGGCGACCACCAAATTGTTGACAAATTTAGAAATATTGAAAAATTATTACTTTTAACAGGAGAAGACGATACCAATGATTGATTTTAAGCTTAAACCTTATATTGATCACTTACTTGTGAAAAGAAATCCCGGAAGGCTTGCACTGGCTTCGATTTTCGCAACTTGGCACAACGCACTTCATTTTCACTTTCTGCCTTTTTCTCTGTCTGTCACTGCAAAAAAATACACAAATATACGATCACTATTCACATCTTCACATATCTCAAACATTTTTACCTTGAATCCTTAATTCGGAAATTCACAAAGGTCACTTTTATTTTGGCGCGCACAAAATTACTGCACAACTCACGTGTTTCACCGTACTTGTCAGATTGACAATGAGGTCGAAATGGCGGAAAATTGAGGGGAAATGCTTGGATTTGACAATGAGTAGCGAAAAAATTACTACCATCCCCTTCAATGTAAATCTTATGGGCATGTCCACTCCATTTCTACTATCTCACTGAGATCATAGTAGATTTTATTTATGGAAGTATATGTGTGAAAAATGAAAAAAATCAATTTATTTTTTGTGTGTTATTGCTGTACTGAAAGTCAAAAGAAGAATACTGTGGTGGAAGAAAAAACTATTTTATATGTATCCAACATATGCAAATTTTAAGTCTTCTTAGAATAGATTTGAAGGAAAGGTTAGTTTTAATGATGATTCTGAGTGTAAATTTCAGTCTAAAAGTTCAAAGAAGAAAAATGCAATTCCCATTTTTCACTTAAAGTTAGAAAAGACAACTATTTTGTAAAATCGAAACAAATCAGCTAGCGTAAATTAAGTCCATGAACTGAAAGATTATGTGCTAACAGCTTTTCTAAATTCTTAAATCTAATTCTAGAAAATTTTTTTTAAAAAATTCTAGAAAGTCCAAATACAACCAGAGTTTCTTATTACGGTGACAAAAATTATGTGGAGGCCGGAAGTCAGCTGCATTGTGAATGTATCTGTTTTCTCATTCAATGAGATGGAAATTGGCTCGATCAGAAAATTATGTGATTCAAAGCTTGTTCGAAAACTGCAAGCGACCAAAATATTATGCCTTTCAAGGTAGAATCACAAAAATAAAGGACTGCTAATTTAACAAATGTAAATTCATTTCATTTCATCACAATCCATAAAAAGTTAGAAGTATCCCAGTTTTCAAACTTAAAATTTAGGTACTTCAAAAAAACCCCAGAGATATAAAAATGCATTGCTTTTTATAGAGCGACCAACATTTTTCGAACTAGGTGAGTCACGTAAAGTACTCCAGTGATAGGTTGGGCTATTTAATCCGTCATATTGGAAGTCCTCCATTTCTCAGCTCATCTGTTTGATATATATTTAAAAAGGTATTTCCCTGATATCTCCCCAGAGGAGTCTCAAACTAGCAATAGAGTTTTTGCTTTGAAAATAAAATTAATTAAAATGAATAAAAAAATTTTTTGAAGTTGAAATCATCAAAAGCATTATTAAATTGTCTTATTTACAATAATATTGCTGTTTGCCTACATCCCGAAGATTGAACTTTGACTTTCTCAAATTTACAAACAATATACCTACGTTTTGTTCCAAATCTACATCCTAGATTTAGCTATGTCATCGTATTACCACTATTGAAATATACTTTTATCATATTTTGCATAAATTGTACATACATTTTACATGTACTACTATGCACATAATTTAATTGTGCATATTATGATTCCTTAATTGACGATTTTATGTACAAGAATGTATGTAAACATGTTTTAATCACGAATTGTTTAAATGAGTTACGCCAGCGCCCATACATTTTACACCAATGCTTGTGAACATGCCGCGCGACAAACTCTCCGGGTGACGTCATGCGCAGAGAGAGGATAAAATGGTCACTCTAGTGTCGCTATCTCTAGTGTTTTTTGTATCATGACTATACCCTTCTGCGCTGTTGACTCTCTATGTAAACAAACATTTCCACACATTTCTACTGTTGTGAACATGGTCGATTTTCGGGTTATGTACTATACTTTTCGCGAAACGAATTCAACCTTCAAATCCCATACAAATAGAGCTTTACTGACGAATTGAAAAGCTCTTTTTGTATGGGATTCGACCGTTGAATTCGTTTCGCGAAGAGTATAGTACTAGGCATATATAGGTTGACCTATATATAAAGTTGGAATAGCAGGGAAAATAAAATATGTGTCACATGGAGCACAAATTTCAAAATTAATCAAATTTTCTGAATTAAATTTGATGTTATTTTGTAAGGAGGGGTCGAAAATGTTGCTTGCACACATTTAACAACCATTTCTTTCCACAAGTGGAAAGCTTTCTATCCAAAATCTGGTAAAAAGAGGTACATTGATTCAAATTGAATTTGTACTTACAACCCACATTCTAGGGCGAAATCCTATGTGTAATTGGTGCAAAACACTTATTACTTTCGCACTGTTTATTAACCAATCTAAACATTTATACTTTTAATTGATAAAAACACGAAAATAAAACATGTGTTAAACCGCCCGATCGTCATTTTTATTGATTGCTTTTGTTCATAGGCGGGGAAAACTTGATAGCGTGTAGGGGCATTAAGTTTGATCAATTATATGAATTGACGTCATTTAGGTGAAGAAAATTGTCCGAACGATGAAAACCGGTATGATTTAAAGTAGCACAAGTAAACTTTGTAATTTACTTGGGCTACTATTTACGAATGCTGCGTGCAGATTATGATGCTAAATGATCTATACGCGTCGTTTATACATATTTCACGTCTAGATGTTTTATGTTACGTTGGTAGGCAAACCGATTGATTGAAATTAAATTAGCAAGTGTTTTGGTCGCGAAAATGTTATTTCAGTTTGATTTCAAATATATCTTTTTGAAGGAATTTAAGGGAATTTTAGATTTGATGGCTGTGTTTGTCTGCAAATTAAATTTTCTAAATGGTATTTCTTACACTATAGTTTACTTTTTTATGTTAATAGAAAATACGTTGAATAAGGTGGCTAATCAAGAAACAATATCATTGCTCTTGCATTATTTGCATCGGCACATATCTGAATATTCATGCAAAAAACATTTTCCTCTCTAGCAAGAACGACAAGACTAGTTCAAGTTTGACTAGAAAGCACATCCGATCACAATATATATAATTTGAAATAGAAATATGGCACAAACGTGACCTTCATGTAAATCTGAAATTTTTTAGTGTTTTATTCAAATATTCAAAAGGCTTTGAGAGCCAAAGTAGCTGAAATCGGCCAATTTTGGGTCAGAGTGGTTTGAGACATAACGGGCCAACACCTATTGCTGTGACACAATCATTTCGGTTTTGTAGGGGAGTAAGGGGTTTTTTGGCCACAGTTTTGCAAAAACTGCCTTTACGGCGCTTTCGATGATTGAAAGTGGTCGGAGAGTATAATAATGATATTTTAAGGATGAAAAAAAATGTTGATGGGGAACATTCGGCAGAATGTTCCCTATCAAAATTCGATCATTGAAAGTGATCGGGGAGTATAATGGTGGTATTTTAAGGACGAAAAATTTTTTGATTTTCCCAGCATTTTGTTTTTTGGTCTTGCTTGAATTCGGGACCTTTCTGACCAATTCAGGCGAAATTTCTATACGAGTCTGGGAAAGAGCGGCCTAGTTTCGAGCATACGGCAAAATGCACAGCCGGAGAAGCAAACTGTCGAACCAAAAAGGATCTGAACCTTTTCTTACTTAGCATTTTTAGTGCTACTTTCAGTTTTCCAGAAGGTTTGGTTGGTGGAAATCATTTTGCCGTATTTTAAAAACTTTATACTAAACTTGTATGGAAATTTCGCCCGAAACTACTCAGAAAGGTTCCCGAATTCATGCTGGACAAAAAAACATTTTGGTGAAATTGGACGTTTTTGTCCAATGTTCCCTATCAACAAATTTTTTCGATCTTAAAATATAATTATTATACTCTCCGACCAGTTTCAAACACCAAAAGCGCCGTAAAGGCAGTTTTTACCAAACTATGGCCAAAAAACCCTTTACTCCTCTATAAAATCGAAATGTTTGCATCAAAGCAATAGGTCTTGGCCCGTTATGTCCCAAACCACTCTAAACCAAAATTGGCCGATTTCGGCTACTTTTGCCCTACAAACTTTTTGAATATTTGAATAAAATACTCGCAAGTACGAAAATACTCGATACTTGATATGCTTTCAAACTGCACTACTTTAAAGCAGATTTTATTGTAACATACTTGAAAGCATGACAAAACTCAACTTCTTATAATATTTGATCATACACTTTGATCAGACTTAATGGTTTTAGCAACACTATCAGCCATTCATGCATGATAAATGCTAGATAAATGCATGATAAATTATGCATATTAAATGCTAAAAAAATGCTAATACTACGCACTCTTTTAATGCAAATCGAAACTCATTGATTCGATATTGACGTGAATTACATCACATCAATAGTAATAAATTTGTATTTGCACCAAAAAAGTTGCCCTTTAATTTTACAATATTTCACGCCGCCCTCGTCATACAAACACATTGCGACCTCTCGCTCACACAACAATACCAGAGGTCGCAAATTGCTTCATTTCTCTCGGCCCATTTCGTATCCATTCCTCTCATATCTATGATAATAAGTCTGTTCCCGTACTACAATTAATTGCGATTAATTGCAATGAAAGGCCAAGATTCAATCAACGCGAATGCGAAATGCGAATCGCATTTTTTGACAGGAGCACGCAAACGAATCGCATTTGAAGAACCAATGCCTTCTAGATGTACGGGCCGTAATGCAGAATGATGACGTCAGAGCATCGGGACAAATGTCGCGAAAAACACACGTAGTCTTATCGGACGTCCGCGGGAAAATGTTAATTATACGGGTTGTGTTAAAGTGAGTGAAATGAAAACTAAATTGGTCTATGCAGAACAGTGCTAGTGAACAGCTAAAACACAAATTAATGCGGTGCGTGCGGTATAATGTGGAAAATTCGCTACGAAATGTTTGCCGGTTGGTGTTAGGTTATGTGATGGTTAGTGTCGATTTACTGTCGCGATACAATTAATTGGTACAAAGTGTACGTTATGACTAGATATTATTATTATAAAGCGTCCACGCACACAAAACTAACGTTTTATTCACATTTTAACCAAAAAACCGGAAGTGAAATCTCCGTGTACATCGGCATTGCCTCGTGGAAATGTCAAATTTTCTAAACTCATGACGTCACGGCGAGAACGATTACGTAGCCTGACGGCCCGTACTTCTAGAAGGCATTGGAAGAACCAATCTGTGCGATTCGCATTCGTGTCAAAGCTGCCAACTGGAAAATATGTAAAGTGAGTGAGGTATTTGAATTTGTTAGTGGTTGTAGGATACGGTGCCATTTCCGAATATTGTGCAATTAATTGAACTTACTTTCATTTAAACCTGAAAATACTCTGTTTGTTGCTAATTGACATTGTTATGAGAAAAATACATGACATCCAAGAAAAATACATGACCAAAATGTTGACTGGCGTATTGTTGCTATTAGCAGATGCAACACTCGCGAACTCTGAGGGAAGCTCTCCAAATTACTTATTGATAAATCAAAAAGTAATTGAATCGTATTCGGTAAACAAAGTCACAAAATATTAAAATTATTACATAACATAAAATTATTCAAACTCCCTGATCTGTAAAGCATACTGCGAAAACTATATGTACTGTAATGTTTCCATGTTGATTGACGTGGGTATGAACTATCAGACAACAAACTAATTTTCTTCTCTTCCTTAATGAATGTGTCACAAAAATTTCAAAACCACAAATTTGAGATTATAGACATATTTTCATAAATATATTTTGACAACTACCTAACACAAACATAGTCATCAACAATTTTTCCCACCAATTACTTTTTACGAACAAAATGAAACCATCTCCTGCCAGCTGAAACAATTTTTTATTCAATTCTTTCTGCGAAATTAAATGGCATTTCTCAACTAAGTTACTGCGCTACAAAACTTATTGCGAACAATATCCAATCGTGAAATCTACTTATTTTCGCATGAAAACTAATAATCCCTATTTTCTTTCAAACCAACAGGAACTATAAATTTTTTTACCCAAGACCCAACCAAACTAATTGCAATTAATTGCAATGAAGCGTACTAAAACGGACTAAAAAACTCTGTTTTAGTACGTTTCATTGCAATTAATTGCAATTAATCGTAGTACGGGAACAGACCTTATATGACATACATGATTTACATTTTCTTTTCGTGCAATTGGCCATTCCGACAATTCGTGCGACTATTTTGCTCTATGCTCAAACTAGTCGCATTCGCAAGTTCGTGCGAATTCGCATTCGTCGCGAATGGTTCTATTGGCTGCGTCTTGCATATGATTTGCCTGTGCTCAAACTGTTCGCATTCGCGTTGATTGAATCTTGGCCTGAAGCCGTTTTTTTGTACTCCGTTTTAGTACGCTTCATTGCAATTAATTGCAATTAATTGTAGTACGGGAACAGACCTCTAATGTGGTGGGGAAATTCATGAAAAGTACGGGAATGCTCCCATTGCATTTCCTGAAAATTGACTACCAAGAGTGTCAGTTTTCGGTCTTTGGAACAACCTGAGACCATAATGACATTCGGAGGGGCGATGTCCATTTCAAATACAATAGGTCTGTTCCCGTACTACGATTAATTGCAATTAATTGCAATGAAACGTACTAAAACAGAGTTTTTTAGTCCGTTTTAGTACGCTTCATTGCAATTAATCGTAGTACGGGAACAGACCTATTGAAGAGAAACCGACCGCTTTTCATGTATCTACAAAAGGTCTGTTCCCGTACTCTCAGTCACTGAATTTTACTGAATTTTCCTGAACCATGTGGTGGGGAATTTCATGAAAAGTACGGGAACGCTCTCATTGTATTTCCTGAAAATTGACAACCGAAAGTGTCAGTTTTCAGTTCTTGGGAGAACAATAGTGATTATAAAGTCATCCTAAGCGGTAATAAATTATCGCCATCCTTCATAGCAGCATTTCGCAAATAATATGTTGCTCGCCTCGCACATTTGAAAATATTTACTCCGTCTGACACTTTCAGTATTTTTCAGTAAGTCTGTTCCCGTACTACGATTAATTGCGATTAATCGCGATTAATTGCAATGAAGCTGTTCCCGTACTCCGTTTTACTGAAAACTGAAAATTTCCCCTCTTTCAGTAAATTTCAGTAGGGTCTGAGCTACTGAAAAATACTGAAAAGTGTCAAACGGAGTTTTGACAAGGAAAAACACTTTTAAAGTGAAAGCACTGAGTCAAAAATATTGAACTTCACAGGAGAGCATAATCAATTCATTTCGGCTACGGCATTATCACTTTTATCTGTAATTTTTTCCCAGTTCATATAAATGAACCGCAAAAGTACACTAAACGTACAGTACGTTTAGTGTACACCGTTTGTGTACGGGTTGTGTAGGTGTACACACTCCGTATTGTAGAGGATAAGGTTTGTGTACTTTGTACAGTACAGTATTCAATCGTAGCGTACATTTGCATCGTGTCTGTTTTGTTCGGTATATCGGTTGTGTACATGTACGCAAACATTATAAGCTGAGGCAGGGTATGTGTACTTTTTGTAGTGAATGTGTTTGCGTACGGGCGTCATAAATGTACGGTACAGTACACTAAGGTACAGTACACTAAGGTACGGTACCATAAGGTTTTTTTTCGTTCACTGGTTTCTATTTTAAAGTTGTTAATTATAACGTCCTCTTCGTTAGTGTTAAGTAGATTTATATGTTTAATGCCTTCTGCTGGTATTATTGTGTTACCTATGTAGACTCCCGGTGTTATTCCTTTATTTACTATCACACTGTCCTCTTCAATGGTAAAATCAATTGGGCAAATTTATTCACATCGTAAGCGTATCGTTAATATGTGTATTTCGGAATCTGTACCGATTGGTATTGTATAATCTTCACTGTCGATGTTAATTGTTAACGTATATGTTTCGTAATCAATTTTTGCTAGCTTCTGTACAAAGAAGTCTCGGGTAAACTGGACTTGATGCCCCACACCCGGGAAATTCTACCACCAGAGGGCGAAAAGGTGGTAGAAGGGCTGAAAAAATGAAGAAAAACAGACAAAATTATACATAAAAATAAAAAAGAAGATAAAACAATTAAGAAGAAGAAAAAAAAGAAAGAAAAGAAGCCCCAAAAGCAAACGCACAACCACAAAAACACAAACATATTAGCCCGACATCTATCGGCAAAATTCATGTAACAGCTGTGTGGGGCATCAAGTCCAGTTTTACCGAAGTCTCTTGCAAGTATTCCGTCTGTATGAATAGGGAAATCAGGTTCCACGATTTGGAAAGGGTAGACTTTGGGTTTGTCGCCAATGTTCAAGTCTAGGTTGGCAATACCTATTGAATATATTTCTTGGTTTGTTATGCCAGAAAATTTGCATCGTTTGTCTTTTTCTATGTGTTCATCTTCTGAAATTGCATTTATCATGCAAACTTATGTATCTGCTCCTGTATCTAGTAATAATTTCAATTATTTTTCTTGGTTTTCTACAATATAAAGTAACGTAATTCTTCAATTGTGTATTTAATAAATATATCTTTTCTATCTGGATCCCGGGGTCAACTTTTATTCTTCGTTGCTGTTGGCCTCCGGGCCGTAGGCGTTTCCCTGTATTATGTTTACTCTGTGTTGCCTATTATTTTCGTAAGTTCTACTTGTCCCCCTGTTGTTTCTATTATTTACATTAGGGGGGATTCGCGTGTTGTCTCTTGCGGTGGAAGGTTGTAGCCGGAGAACTGCAGTGATTGTTTTTCTCCGAAGGACGGTCTTTCTCTGGAATTGACAAGACGGGAATCATCGTGTCTTAAACTGCGTGTTTGCGTCGTCGCGTTGTTTGAGGCCTTTGTGTTTCGTGTTTTTGATTGTCTCGTGTGTATATTGAAAACCAAAAGGATGTATTTATCTCAAAATAATAAGTTTTGTTTTAAAACCGAGTGGTTAAAATATTCAAAATAATAAATTAAATCAAAACCAAGTGTTACAAAAAGTCAAATCCAATGGCCGGTGCCGATGGGATAAATGAACCACGTAGTGAAAAAAAATAAAACAAGTTAGGGGGGTGATATGTGGTTCTATATACTTCTTGATATCTATTGTTGTAGTTATTTCTATAGTTATTTCCGTAATTGTTGTTGTGGTTTGGTGCATTATATCTTGTACTAAAGTTATTTCTATTACTCCTGCTGCTATCTCTTGCATCACTAATATGGTTTTGGTTGTTATATCTATAATTGTGGTAATAATTATTTGATCTATGTCTATTGTTATAATTAAACCGCTGACCAATAGTGTTTTTTTGATTTACATACATACTGTTTTCTGTAACATTGTTGCTTGATTAAAATTCAATTGCTTCTTCAAACGTTTTAAGTTGTGCAGCAAAAATTGTGGGTTTAAGTGTTTCTATTAATCGATTCTTAAAGATGGTTAGTGCATATGAGTCGTTTGACTTCTGTATCGCACTTTTCTCTGCTTGAGACGGATTCTTGCCTTAACTTCTTATTTGAATTTCACTTAACTTATTTGAATTTCACTTAATGAGCTCGGATATTTTTTCACTAAATTTTTCAACTGTTCCGCATTAGCTTAACTATGCTAATTGAGTACGAATTCGTTGTAGACTTTTTTTTACTTTTTTATCGATTTCTAAGACTTTTCTAATTCTTCAAAGGTTTTTATATCTAATGTTAAGAGCTGAGTTTTGACCGCTGTTCCTAATTTCACGTTTTTTGTAAAATTCAATAAATTGTTCTTTCCATCATCATTATGGGTTTCGTTTAGTAAACTGACTATTGAAAAGAACGCTTCTAGTTCTTTGGGATTTCCGTTGAAAACTGGTACGGATTTTAAAGCTAGCTCAATGTTAAAATTATTCATTTTGCTGTCTACCGAGCTTTCTAATTTTTCTAATAATAATTCTTTCGCTTCTTTGTTTTTCTGTAGTACTGTACTGATAAAATCCTGAGTACCTTCTGTGTTAGCTATTTCATTGTGAATTTCTTCTATCATATCTAATTTATCCTGAATATTTTCTCTTTCAAATATGCTCTACGTGCTTCAAGCGCGGGCTTGGCTAGTTCGATTATCACACTGATAGTGTCAACCGTCGAACGTGCTTTGCGAAAAC
Source organism: Nemotelus nigrinus (assembly GCA_947369275.1). NCBI lineage: Eukaryota > Metazoa > Arthropoda > Insecta > Diptera > Stratiomyidae > Nemotelus > Nemotelus nigrinus. The sequence continues at coordinate 90,205,078 of OX376372.1, read as the reverse complement.
CGTATTGGCGATCAGATAGTCCTCCATTGTCTTCCACCGCCGGTAGAAGCCTGTTGTAGATGATCCGCTCCAGTGTTTTGCCTAGGACGTCCAGCAGGCAGATGGGGCGATAAGATGCCGGTTCTCCAACCGGTTTGTTTGGTTTTGGCAACAACACTAGCTTCTGCCTCTTCCAACATGCTGGGAAAGTTCGATCACTTAGGCATGTGTTGAAGACTCTTACAAACATTTCCGGCCTCGACTTGATGGCTATCTTAAGCCACTTGTTTGTGATTCCATCCAGCCCAGGCGCCTTTTTGTCCTTTAGTCCCTTGCACACCTCCAAAAATTCTGCTTCGGTGACCGGGTGCACATCCTCCGCCGCATTCCCTGCTTCAGGTACGATGACACCATCCTGATGATGAGGAAACAGCGTTTCAACTATCTTCCTGAGTAGTACGGGACAACTGGCCTGCGTTGAGCATGGGCCCTTTATGCGTGACATGACTGCTCGGTACGCACCTCCCCATGGGTCGATACTTGCCTCTTCACACAGCTTTTTGAAGCAAGCCTTCTTGCTGTTTCGAATAGCCAGTTGCAATTTTTTCCGCGCCTCCTGGTATGATCGCTGCAGCTCCTCATGATTGGGCTGATTTACACCACGTTGGTACTGTCTTCTAGCTTTCAGACATAGCGCCCGGAGCTTCGCTAGTTCATCGGAACACCAGTAATTTGGTTTCCTATACGGTTACTGTTTTCGCCGTGGCATCGAGGCATCACATGCGCGCGATATCAATTCCACAACCTGTGCAGCCTTTTCCTCCGCGGTTCCTCGAGGCATTTCAGCTTGTCGTAGTGTTTCTACGAAGGCTCCTTCATCGAAGTTTCGGGCTGACCAGCCCTTGCCGACTTTTTCTTTGGCTACTTGTTGTGATCGATTGCCCAACTTGTGGTGGGTCCCGAACATAAAAGCTTGATGATCGCTATGGGTCTAATGCTCAGACACGTACCATGTTATGTCTCTCGCCACCTTCGTACTAGCATATGCCAGGTCGATTACAGAGCTCATCCCTCTGCTACGGAAAGTAGGTACATTTCCGGAGTTTAACAGAACCACGTCCAGCTGGGAGAATGTTTCCATAAGACTGCGGCCTCGTACATTCGTTTCCCTAGTGCCCCATTCCGTGGACCACGCATTAAAGTCGCCGGCTATGATGTGTGGAGTGTGCTGTTGAGCATCCATAACCAACCTATCCAGAAAGTGGGAAAACTCATCCTTCGTCGAGTTTGGGGAGATGTAACAACTGTACGCATAACAGCCGCCTATTTTAGCCCAAACGAAACCGTCTACTCTCTCTTTCATGGCTTCTCCAAATGGGATATTTCCGCAAGCCCATATTGCCGCTCTGTTGGATTTGTCAGCAACCCAGGAGCCCTTGTTCGGTCTCTTATATTGCTCGCACAATATGGCTATATCGATTTTCATCTCGTAGACGTTTTGGGAGAGCAGATCTTGCGCTGCCACACAATGTTTGAGATTCAACTGGATAAATCTCATTTTCTGTTGCTGAGAGCTCTTTTGAACACTGGACATCTAGCGCTGCCAGCAACATGATTTGTGTCGGCTCCCTTTGCCTGAGAGCAGAATAGACACTTTGGCTCTTTTACGCAGTCCTTTGCAAAGTGGCCTTTTTCTCCGCAGCGTCGACACATTTCCGACCTATCCTGGTCACCTTTACATGCCCTAGCGAAGTTCCCATATTCCAGGCACTTGAAGCATCTTTTCAGCTGGATTTGCTCTCTAAGCCGACAAACGACCCAACCGATTCATATCTTTCCAGCTGCAATCACCATTTTTGCTTGTGCTGCTGGAATGCTCATCGTGGCCACCTGTGTTCCACCATGCGACTTCCTTAATGAAAGCACCGACTCTTCCTTCAGGCCATTCAGGTTAAAGTATTCCTGGAAAGCTTTGCAGATGTCAGCTTTCGTTGTGATTTCATCCAGATCCTTGATGTCAATCTTCGTCATATCACATCTGGATGTGACTTCGGCTTTCCCGTTTAATGCCTCCTCCATTTGCTTTTGGAGTTTGAGCACTACGTCTGGAAAAGATGATCTCATCTGTAGCAGCAATTCGCCCTTCTGCGTTCTGCGGATGCGGGTCACCCTTTTGCCTACTTCCTTCAAACTCGTGTCAGCCTTCATCTGGTGTAGTATGTCTGCATATGTCACGTCACCTTTCGTGGAAATAATCATGACGTCCGGACGATTTCTCTTTACAGGGAGCATCTTTTTTCCTTTCTTAGTCACCTTAATCCATGGGTCCTGGGCTTTTTCTTGCAAGCACTCCTTCTGCGCGGGGATTTTGGTTGGCGTCTTAACCATCTTCGTTTTGGGGG